>OX608080.1:70357673-70632673 GCA_951509765.1 Sphenella marginata | reverse complement strand
CGCTCTCTCCAGAGTCCTAACTCCCGAAGCCTGAGTGCACCATTAGATGCTATTTCCTTGATAAAGAGATCGATCGGTGGTATATTACATATCACGTTCAGAGCCTCTGTGGGGCATGATCTAATCGCCCCTGTGATTGCGCCACAAGCTGCCCGCTGAACTTTGCTTAGCATGTTCCCAATGTAGCCCACCTTGCCTGCACTCCACCACACTATTGCCCCGTAGGCTAAGATCGGTCGAATAACTGCTTTGTACATCCATGCCGTGATTTCTGGGCTCAAGCCCCACTGTCTGCCTAACATTCGTTTACAGGCGTACATAGCTCCATATGCCCGTTTGACCGTGTTTTCTATGTTAAGCTTCCAGTTCAACTTAGGTGTCAAGATAACGCCTAAGTATTTCGCCCTATCAGAAAGTTGCAACTCTTGACCATAAAGAGAAGGTAGATTGAAACTTGGTATTTTTTTCCTATTTGTGAATAACACTAGTTCTGTCTTTGAGGGATTGACATTAAGCCCCGCAGCCTCTGCCCATCCACTCAGCTTCCTTAGTTCTCCCTGCATGATATCGCTAATCACGCTAGGGCACAGCCCCGATACTAGTATTACTACGTCGTCCGCGTAGGAAACCACTTTAACTCCGTTTCTGTTGAGTTGACGAAGTATACCGTCTATAACGCAAAGCCAAAGCAGTGGTGACAGCACGCCACCCTGAGGAGTTCCTCTCGACAAGTGTGCCGTCACTTCACTTGCTCCGGCCTTGGCGCTTATGATTCTGTGCCATCCCTATCCAGTGCCATTCCTATCCAGTTTACAATAGGGTCTTCTATGCCAAGGACCGATAGCGCGTCCTCTATCGCTTCCAGCCTTACATTGTTGAAGGCGCCCTCGATATCGAGGAATGCGGCTATGGTGAACTGTTTGCTTTCAAGGGACGCTTCTACCTTGTGCACCAACTCGTGCAGTGCAGTCTCCGTTGAGCGGCCCTTGAGATATGCATGCTGAGCTGTTGACAGCCCTGAAGTATCCAATTTCTTCCTGATATGGATGTCCAAAAGCCGTTGGAAGGTTTTTAAAACAAACGACGAAAGACTAATAGGTCTGAAGTCCTTGGGGTTTTCATGACCTCTCTTGCCCACCTTTGGGATGAAAACCACCCTCGTCCTCCTCCACTTTAAAGGCACATGGTTTAGCCGAATGCATGCCCTGAAGATACACGCCAGCCAGGGTATTACCAGCAAGCTGGTTTTTTGTAACATGGCTGGGAAAATACCATCCGGCCACGCGGATTTGTACGGTGAGAAACTGTTGATTGCCCATTCAATCTTTTTGGTTGTTATATGCTCATTTATTAGACAAAGAGACGGCAGTACACCAGTATACTCTTTACCTTCCATTTGACTAGGCCCACAGCCTGGAAAATGTGTTCCTACAAGAAGATCCACGGTTTCCGCCGAGCTGCATGTCCATGAACCGTCGTCTTTCCGTAAAAACGACGGGCAAGCTTTTTCCTTTGAGAGAATTTTCCCAAGTCTCAAAGATTCCTTTGTGGATTCGATGGACGTGCAAAAGTCCTTCCAGGATCCTTCTTTTGCCTCTAGGCATGGGACTATTCGAATAAATAAAACTTTTATTCGGCTACCTATGAGCGTGCATTTATGTTTTGTATGTATGTACATATGTATGTTTGCGTGTACAAATGTGTGCCCAAGCAGTAACAATATTTCTTTTATTATTCGAATATTGGTAACGAATAGTTGTATTTATTCGGTTAATGGTGGTTGAATAGTTTTTGGCTTATTATCTTAATAATTAAATAGATATTTGTACAGTGTTGTGGGAATAATAAAATACAATTATTTGTAATAATTGAAGCTGTAAATAGACATTTACTATAAAGTTACTATACATAAATATGTATTTGTTCATTTATGGGTCAATTTCAAAAAAAACGTACACAACGAGTTTTTTTTGCTTATTTTTAAAGTTTTTCCAATTCGCCTGCAAGAGTGGCCAATTTATGTAGAAATTGATGAAGAATCCGGTGGGACCTTTAGGCTCTCAAAAAAATCAATATTTTTGGTTTTTTTTTAGGTTTTCTATGATTTCTATCTTGAGCGTCACACACCAAATATGTATAAAAAATCGCTGAAAATGCAAAAATATTTGAGATTCAAGTTTACTATGTTGTTCTTTTGTTTTTCAAGATTCACTTCTGCCAAAATCACCTTTTCGATTATAAACACAAAATCACGATTCACCTTGATTTATTTTTTTTTTTTAAGTGACTAGTTATTTACAAATTTTAAGATGAAAATATGTAAATTATTGTTAAAAAGAGACTTGAACTAAGGGGTTACTTGCAAACTAATAGGCTTGTAACAATGTATTTTAAAAAAACTGCATTTATAAGCGTTTTAAGGAAAAAAACTGAGTGTGACGCTCAAGATATTTTGTGACGATCAAGATGAAAATATGTAAATTTTTGTTAAAAAAAGATTTGAACTAAGGGGTTACTTGCAAAGTAATAGTCTTGTAACAATGCATTTAAAAAACTGCAAATATAAGCGTTTAAAGGAAAAAAAAAACTAAGTGTGACGCTCAAGATATTTTGTGACGATCAAGAGATTTTGTTGCACGTAAACAAGAAATAATGCCAAATTTAAAGTGTAACGAAAAAAAGTTTATTTTTTACAAAAAGTAAATAAAAGAAAACAAAAATTCTTCAAAAAACAAAAATTTTCATACGAAACTAAACATATATGTACATATTCTTTGATGTCTTTAACAAAATTTTAAAAAAGGAAGTAATTCTTGAAGAAACTTATACACATACGCGCTTTATCGAGCTTTATTTTCTCGCGATATTTCCGTGCTCTTTCAGCCGCCGTTAATTTTGTTGTTTTACTCTTGAAAATTAAAAAATAAAATCAAAATTAAGCATTTTAAGCTATGAAGCAATATGTATGAAAAGTGATGCTCATGAAATGTTTGCCTATTTTGGTTTTTTCCGTAGGCAATTTATTTCCCAAATTCACAAATTATAAAAAAAATGAGTTGAGACCATGTAAACAATGATTGTTAACTTTAGTTTTTTACATTTAATACATTCACTTTTAAAAAAATTAGCGTGACGCTCAAGAATTTTTATCGCGCCCTTACCATGGTGTTCACATAAACTACGCAAATCCACACTTTTTTTAATAGTTTTTGTTTTCGCTTTTTCACTATTGTAATAATTAAAGTTTGTACTTTTATTACGTTATTTACTTTATTTAAATGAAAATTGAAAACTGCTAATATTTCTTGATTTATAAAAAAAGTGACGCTCAATGCAAATTGTGGGGACAACTGTTCTTTGCAACGCCAAATTCGCACTAATTAATTTTTGACAACTATATCAAATCAAAACAAAAGAAAGATACCCAATAATTCGAAAACTGTTATTAAATGTTGCCCAGTAACTTTTTTCTTGATTTTATTTTATTTTGTTTACTAAAAATTCTAACGGGGGACACATGCTTTTGTATGAAAGGAGTCAGAGGGAGAAACAAAACACCATACTGAATAAACAAAAAAACAAATATACAAATTTGAGAATTATGTTTTTTTGTTACATATTCCTCGGTGATCACTGTCCCATTTTTGTTTTTTTTTTTTTAATTTGTTTTTTACCTAAAATAGTAGTGTAAAGTGCGGGGACACAAAAATTGCGTTTTTTTTTAAATTGACCCTTATATGTTTATTGCAGTTACATTTGCTTGGTAGGTTTTGTGCTAGGGCTTCAAGCAAGAGATGCCAGGGCCGAAATTCATAATGTTTACTGTTTATTATGGTAACAAAAGGACGGTTTCGTGCCGATCTTTCATGTTCACATGTGTAAATAGTTTAATTTGCGTAAAGCAACTAATACTATCTACCTGCTTCCTATATTTTGTTAAATACTCATATATCTACATATATCCACTTGCATATACACCTAAGTAGGTATGGTCATAGAAATTTGAAAACTCTTTGTATAGAATGGGCTGGTTAAGGAGGATCATTAGTAGGTAGATTTTTTATTGAACAACTGAAGAATTGCATAAAGCGCGACTATTTGTTTTTGTCTAAGCTTTAGAGAAGGCGAGTTGTTTTTTAAGTTATTATTATTATTTTTATTTTATTTTATTATTTTTCTCAGGTTCTATGTGACCGTTTTGCTCAAATTGGATTTATTCATTTGGCTCAGTTTGCCTAAATGTAAAAATTGTTGTTCTTTAGAGAACGGGAGGTGTGGGACACCTGTGACACCCCGTATGTATTTATTGGTGGCGAGCACTGTTGGCTCTGAGGCATGGCGCGACTGGCTTCCTCATTTTCGCTTGGAAAAACCACCTTTTGGCTCAGGCCTAGGCGACCGTCTTGCTCAAAAGGTATTTATTAAATCATTTGGCTCAGGTTCTGATGACCGTGTTGCGCAAATGTTAAAAACATTTTGTTCTTTAGGGAACGGCAGGTGCGGTACACCTGTGACACCCTGTATGTATTATTGGTGGCGAGCTCTGTTGCCTCTGAGGCATGGCGCGAGATTGGCTTCCTCATTTTCGTTGTGAAAAACCACCCTTTGGCTTTCCAAAACATAAACTATATCTTCGAAATATTTTATAAGCTGATTGCGAATTACAATAGCATGCAATGCAAATAAAATAAACAAATGAAAAACCGTAGCTTATGTATGTATGTATGTATGTCGCTTAAACATCCTCGCCCCCCTAGACGGCTTAGTCGTCTAGTGAAATGCATAAGTCGCCGGTTCGAATCCGGCTCGAAGGACCATGTCTAAGCTTTAGAGAAGGCGAGTTGTTTTTTTTAAGTTATTATTATTTTTTTTATTTTATTTTATTATTTGGCTCAGGTTCTATGTGACCGTTTTGCTCAGATTGGATTTATTCATTTGGCTCAGGTGCTGACGACCATGTTTGCCTAAATTTAAAAATTGTTGTTCTTTAGAGAACGGGAGGTGCGGGACACCTGTGACACCCTGTATGTATTTATTGGTGGCGAGCACTGTTGGCTCTGAGGCATGGCGCGATTGGCTTCCTCATTTTCGCTTGGAAAAACCACCTTTTGGCTCAGGCCTAGGCGACCGTCTTGCTCAAAAGGTATTTATTAAATCATTTGGCTCAGGTTCTGATGACCGTGTTGCGCAAATGTTAAAAACATTTTGTTCTTTAGAGAACGGGAGGTGCGGTACACCTGTTACACCCTGTATGTATTATTGGTGGCGAGCACTGTTGGCTCTGAGGCATGGCGCGAGATTGGCTTCCTCATTTTCGTTGTGAAAAGCCACACTTTGGCTTTCCAAAACATAAACTATATCTTCGAAATATTTTATAAGCTGATTGCGAATTACAATAGCATGCAATGCAAATAAAATAAACGAATGAAAAACCGTAGCTTATGTATGTATGTATGTCGCTTAAACAGTTTTAAATTTGGATCTCTAAGCTCGTTAACTAAATGAACACAAAGGACCTACTTGCATGAGCGATTGCGAATTAATATATTTTAAACAATGACTAGGTATTAAATTTTGCGCATACTACTACTACACCCTCAAGAAGCAAATTAAAACCCTATCTTGTATCAGCTTTGATGTTCTTGCACCACTTTTGGGGCAAATAGTTAAAAACAAATTGTGTGATTTGTTCTAGAATAAGAGTAATAAATATCCTAAATTTAATTAGCAAAAAAAAAAAACAAATCTTTGCTCTTATTAAAGGGACTTCCGTTAAACACTTTTTTGTACAAGTGCATAAATTTTCCATCTAAACACATAGTATGCGCAAACTTGAAATATATGAATTCGCAATCCCTCAAACAAGTAGGTCCTTTGTGTTCATTTAGTTAACGAGTTTAGACACCCAAATTTAAAACAAATAGTAGCGCTTTATGCAATTCTTCAGTTGATGAAACACCATAAAAAATCTACCTACTAATGATCATCCTTAACCAGCCAATTCAATACAAAGAGTTCGCAAAATTTCCATGACCATACCTACATACTTACATACATGTAGTAACCGTTACTGAAGACACGTTCTTTCTATTTTTAATAAATATACTAATTATTTGTCTGGCTCATTTTAACAATTAATTGGTTTTATTTAAAATATTTTTTAAAAATTGGTACAATTAAAATGAACGTTTTGTGTTTAATCAACGTTTGCGTTTGTGTGTTCCGGCGTAATTATTTTATATTTTTTCTAAAACTAAACTTAAATAGATTTTTTCATTTTATTTATACTGTTTTTCCTGAGTTACCTTTTCTATTTCTTTAAAATAAGATTAAATACTTTTTTTTAGTATTTTGGTACCTGAGTTGGTACTATTCCTACATACATACTTACATAGTACATTTATATGAGTATTTAACAAAAAATAGGAAGCAGGTAGTATTACTTTGTGTATGTTACTTTACGCAAATTAAACTATTTACACATGTGAACATGAAAGATCGGCACGAACCCGTCCTTTTGTTACCATAATAAACAGTATACATTATGAATTTCGGCCCTGGCATCTCTTGATTGAAGCCCTAGCAAAAAACCTACCAAGCAAATGTAACTGCAATAAACATATAAATGAACAAATACATATTTATGTATAGTAACTTTATAGTAAATGTCTGTTTACAGCTTCAATTATTACAAATAATTGTATTTTATTATTCCCACAACACTGTACAGATATCTATTTAATTATTAAGATAATAAGCCAAAAACTATTCAACCACCATTAACCGAATAAATACAACTATTCGTTACCGCTATTCGAATAATGAAAGAAATATTGTTACTGCTTGGGCACACATTGGTACACGCAAACATACATACATACATACAAAACATACAAAACATAAATGCACGCTCATAGGTACACGCAAAGAAAACAGCGAATATCGTTTTAAAAATCTATTAACAAAAATATTCGAATAGTACTATTCGAATAAACGAATAATAATATTCGAATAAACGAATAAAAAATTCGAATAAATACTATTCGAATTTTTTGCAACGAATATTTTTATTCGTTTATTCGAATAGTGTTTATTCGAATATTATTCGAAAAAAATCCCACTCCTAGTGCTCACACATCGTTAACGTCGGTGTGAAAATCAGTGCTGCCAACGATCTTAAAGTAAAACCCGCTAAACTTTTGCAAAATACCGCTAAAAAACCACTAAATCTACGAAACAAACCCGGAAAATAAATACATAGTTTTTTGATGTTTTTTTCATGTAGTATATTAATACTGTACTTCAAGGTCCAGGCGAGTAATTTATTTGAAAGACTTAAACAAAAAATTCATATAAAATGTCGTCCGATTCATTTTTAGTATACTCAATACTTTTGTTTTCATACGTTTTATTTGTCCCGATCAGCTTTAGATATTTTTTAGGAACTTCGTAGTCCTTCCAACATTTAGTGGTTCCTTTTAAGTCCATATCTGGAAATTTATTACTTTTAATAAACATTATTGAAATAATTAATGATACAAAATTTACCTTATACTTAAGATAGCATTTATAGTAAATATGTGAATGCTATTGCGCAGCTTTGTTTTCACCAAATTCACTTGACTGAATTATATTTCCACATCTGCATTTGACCAAGGCAACGAGAGTAGATGCAGCGCAAATTCCGCTAGTTCGGAAAATACTTTGTTCCCTCCGGCATCTGTATATTTGTGAACTTCTGCCCAAAACTGCGCCGTATTATTTATGTTGTTCCATTTTTTAGAATTTATTTTGTTATATTGACTTATTATTTTCTCTATGATATCAGGTTTGTAATTAAAATGTTTAAGGACATCTACAATATTATCATTCTTTGTGCGTAAAACATTGTCAACTGAAAACATGTTAACTTTCTTAATAATATCAAAATTATCTGGCAACCTGCAAAATTTACATTTTTCAAAAATATTAGTAATAAAAATATAAATACATGTACATATGTAGCAGGTATACCTTTGTTTCAGTTCGTTGATAAGCACTACTACGAAATTGGTACATATCCTTCTCAACGTTTTTTCGGCTTCCGTGCTTAGCTGATTTGAATTTTTCATCTCTAGAATTTTATTTTCGAAGTTGTATCCCAAATAGCAATTTTCATTGATATGCGACTCAAAATCCATCGAAATTATATCAATATCATTATCTGGGCTAATAATTTTACTTTTTAGAGAATTAATTGCAACTTCCAAATCGTTAAGTAATTTCGTTGGGTCAATATTGTTACTTTGGAAGCTATTATTGAGAGCAAGCAAGTCCGTAAGAATTGGTTTCAAGAACAAGAGATAGAGGTAGTTACGTTCATCTTTATATAATTCATAAAGAATTTTTGTTTTATGGCATTTTTCAGATGTGCTACTGATTCCAAAATGTGTTCTCAACTCAAGCCACTGAGCTAATATTCGCGATACCGTCCCTTCAATGGAAAGCCATCGTGTATCGCTAACTCTAGGAATCTTTAACGGCGCCTAGAAAAAAGATTAACATTTAATTTATTTTATTTATTAAGGACATACATACATATGTCTGTGCGTACATACGAGTCAGTGCACACAATTTGTTTCGCAAATCTCATAAAGCTCACGCTGAGTAAATTTATTTAATATAGTAAACAAATGTTTATATCTTAAACTTTGATAAAAATTTAGGATAAATGGAAAATTTTGTTAACTATTCACTAAGAGTTTTTAGATTTTTGTTGAATTTGCAGTTTTGCGTCTAACTAACATTCGGCAGGTTTTTTTAGCGTATACTGTGAAAGGCTTAATATATGTTTGTAGAAATCTGTGGAATATAGCACAAAGTTTTGAACTTTAACTAACACCGTTTGTTTGCATATTTACATATCGTTACTTTAATTCACAAAAGATAGCGATAGGTATGTATGTATGTATGTTTGTGAAATTATATTTACATTGTCATCGTTAATTAGTTGAAAAATATTTATGTATTGCAATTTGCGACTTGAACTTTTGCTGAACCAGTGTAAGTTTCGTAAATAAGAAATTTGAGATCATCAGGAAGACACTCCTTTGAAGCGTGGTTCACTGCCAACTGAATAGAATGGCAGACACACTTGACTAAAATAAGACAAGGTACTTCGCGTTTTAGCTCAGTGTAAACACTTTTGTTGCGACCAACCATTACGCTAGCGTTGTCAGTACCAATTCCAACAATGTTATTAATGTTTAGTTTAAATTTTTCCAATTCACTTTTCAGGCAGGCCACTATACTGCAAGAATCTACATTTTCCAATTCTGCAATGGACAGAAACGTTGATAAAACTTGGTTATGCTTGTCGCTGAAATATATGATGACAATGCCTTTAAATAAAAAATAAGTATTTTTATCTGAATTTGAATAGCACAATGATTTTCCCAACTTACCAAGCAATTTAGTGACAGTAATGTCGGTGGTTTCATCCAATAACAAACTAAACTTGGACTCGCCAACATCCATCCTAAGTTCTTCATTAAAATGAGGAGCCAATACATTTCGAATTACATATATTTGAACATTTCGTCCTGTGCAGCTTAATTTCGGCTGCATGGTTAAATTTGCATTTGCACAACTGCCCCAAATGGTCCACAGGTGCAATGGAGCTATGCTGAGCAATGTATAATGCCAAACCAGCTTCCTGCTCCTCTGTTTTTAATGATAAAGGTTTGAATGGTATCTTAGTTTGTTCAGCCAATTGTCCACTTATGTCTTCTGATTTGGAATGAGATACCAAGTCACACAATTTCGCTGCTAAACTAATTTTGCAGTACTTGCAAAAAGCACGCCTTTCGTCGGTAGATTCCTGCTGAATCCATGACTTTAAACGTGGATGCTTACACCACTCAGGTCGAAATTTTTGCGAATAACTGGGTTTTATCATATTCTCACAAATTTGCAAATAAATGTATTTGGATATATTTTATAACGCTTGGTTTGTGACTAGCTAAATTTAAAATCACGGAAGCTTATTGTTTACATATGCATACTATGCTGCAGCTGTCATACTTCCTCGTATCAAAAGCTGCAGTCACAATGGTGGTGCCTGTTATGAGCTTAATTCGATCTTCGAAGGTGGTCGAAAATGCTCAACGAAAAAATTCTCATTTGGTATTATGAGCTGCATTCGGTAAATACTTGCACTATTGTGAATTTCGATCGTTTCAACTGTTCACAGTAGTACATCTTTTATCAGCTGTGATTAAAAAAATAAATCATCTAAACGAACAAAATAAATTACCGATCAAATATATGAGCAAAATTGATACAGAAAAGAAAAATATGACTACGACAGAGTTATGGTTCGAAGATTCATCGGATGATGAAGAAAGCGTACTAGAACTAGCAAGAAACAGAAAGCAATTAACAGATGCATCCAATCCTTTGGAGATGAATTCCACTGCGTAAGTGTACATTTACAAACGTGTTATTTAATGTTTGATAGTAAAAAAGCTTTTAAACAGATTTATAATACATTTTTTTCAGCCTGGGATTTTGAATAAACACCTCTTGCTAAGCTCGGATTTTGGTGCATTAGAGAAACCAACGTTTCCAGCTGTTGTTTTGTGCTGACAACCTTAGACCTACATCAAATTATCGCAAATAGATTAAAATTAGTACTATAAATCAAAAAAGTAGAAGATAAATACAAAAAACTTCCATTTTTAGAAATTTTAAAAGAATTCGATACAGCGTCGAAAGCAAAATGCTATTCGTTGAAAAAATGGATACACAACGAAAATTTCGTCAGCGATGCGCTAGCCATAATATGAATTTGAAATTCGATTTTCGATATTCGATAACCAACGAAGATCGAAGATCGAATGCAGCTCATAATAAGGGCCGGTATGTACAAAAAGTTGCTAGATTTATCTTCTTTGTATCAAAAGATGCATTCGCAATGGTATGTACAAAAAGTTGTTAGATTTAACTATTAAGGGAAATTTATCAATTTTTTGTTTTTTATATGCCCAAGTTGTGTGTGGGGAAAACCGCCAGAAAACCGTTAACTTTTTTTGGAAAACCGCTAGATTTCCCGCTAACCGCAATTTTCAAATTTCTTCCGCTAAATGGATTTCAAAAACGCCAGATCTGGCGGTAAAACCGCTAAATTGGCAGTGAAAATAAGAACTCAAAGTGCAAAATGTGCAGCTCTTGGCCGGTCCTGTTTAATAACATCACACATGGTGCTTTTAGGAAGTTTTAGCACTTTAGCAATCTTTCTTCCCGACCATGTTTGATTTTCTAAAAATTTGTGCACAATCGTTTTTCGAGTAGCAAACTCCATCGTGTATTAAATAATTACCTGACAAGCAAATCATGTCAAATTCAAACTATGTCATGGTACATACACTATCTAACAAAGCCTTCCCAAATTTTCCGAAACACTCTACAAATAGCCTTGTGGGGCACACTTGTGTGTGTCCGGATTTTGAGTGAACCGTTCTTTATGACCAAACCAAATTTGGTTTAGAATTAAATTTGCACAGTTTGTCATAGAAATGCGCGTAAAAAAATAGTTTAAATTTTAAACCGAAAATGTTAACAATTTTTTATTTTTTTTAAATGTTGGGACCTGAACCGACGTGCCCCAAATCAGTGCGCAATGCTCTACCTGCTGAGTTACGGCGCACTCATGAATTTTATCAGAAAAGTACACATATTCACTGTGTATTTTTGTTTATCCTAGTAAAGTCTTAAATCTAAACCGCTAAAAATTGAGAATTTTTGTTGGTAATTGAAAGGTTTGAAATTGATTACCAAAAAGTTTTAAAAATTGTGGAAACCAATGAATGGTTTAAAAGTGGGAGCGTAACGTTTGCCTGTTTTAGAAAATTCTACATCTCAAAATCCTGCAAAATTTTAAAAAATCCTACATGGGTAAAATTCTGGTTTTATAAAATCTTGCTTTTCCAAAATCCTGGTTTTCCAATATTCTGCTTTTGCAAAATCCGGCTTGATAAACTCTGCCTTTCGTGTACTTACCCTTTATATAAACTTTCTGAACAACGAAATGCAAGACATACGCAGTGAAAACCCAATAAACAAAGAATTAAGCTAGTTTATTAAACAATATTTTCCAAGCGTAAAAAGTAAATGTTTTCCAAACGTTTTACAATGATTATAGTAAACATTTTCCAAACGAAAAGCTTACAAAAGCAAGTTTATAGTAAGCTTATAGTAAACGTATTTTGCTTATTGGGGTAATATGTTTTTATATATGTATGTGTGTATGTATGTAAATATTATAGTGTAGTAAATTGAAATATTTTTTGCAACTCTCTTCAAATAACTTGGTTGACTTAATTCATTCCTTTTTTTAATAACTCTTCGTAGTTGCTTGTTTTTTTTAATTAAGTATGTTTCCTTTCTTTCTTATTATTTCTCCATTTTCCCTTCTTTTTATTTAAGTTTTCGCATAAATAAGCTCCTTTTGTAAATTTGATACGAGTTTATAAAACTGTGATCTACTTTTACCTACAATCACTTTTAGTCTACGATGACACGCTTCGACACTGTTTTGCGTTATAAGAAAGGTTTCTGTTTTCGATGTCGTGTGATCATGTACTTACCAAAACTCACGAGAATATTTCGGATTAGAGTTATTACCAGACCTATGGAATAATGACTATTAATCTTAATCTTTTATAATCGAATTAAAGTTTATGTTTTTTGTGTAATAATTGATTAATTATGATAATCGAACATTTAATCCAATTGGAATTTTGATTAATTTGATTAGTCCTACGATTAAATTTTAAAGCGAAATAAATCGTCATTAATCGAACACAGCAGTTAAGCACAAAACAGAAAGTAAATGAAACGGGTTGGTGTCGAAATTCTGTATGTACAAAATTCTAAAAACAAAATTCTGCTTTTTAAAATTCTGCTTTTTTAAGATTCTGCTTTTTTAAAATTCTGTTTTCTAAACTTCTGCTTTCAAAATTCGCTCTTTTTCAAAATAATTACATGACCTCTTTAACGTTGTTAACATTATATTTTAATACAGAATTTTGTAATACAGAACATTGTGGGATATTCATTGTCAAATTTAGGAATGGTTATTAGTTAGTAAAAATTTTTACACAATTTGAGTATATGCGCCCCATTGTTTTTAACATATTGGCACATATGTACATACCTACATTAATTATAGTTGACAACAGTTATACATTGGTATGTACATATGTTTGCAATCAAATATTACATGGAGAAGAGAACTTCTATCACAAATGAGGAATTACAATTTCACCACACCTGTCTACAACGGTTCTTATATTGTTTGTTTACCTTGTGTTAAGTGCTGACTTTTTGTAAAAAAGCGTGGTTTAATATTAAATTAATAAAAATGGCCGAAATAAGAATTTTGAAAACAAATAAAAATAAGGAAATGTTGGGTGTTGATGGGTATTTCTATTATTTAGAAAGAACAACAAAACAAAGAAAATATAATTGGTCGTGTTCCATGATAAGAAATTCATTAAATTTAGATTGGCGGGTTGGTAGATTTTGGCTCGGACTTTTATTCTGTCCTTAAAAAATATAAGGACAAAGATAACTTTTATTCTTGGCGAGAAAAAATAAAAGTCCGAGTTGTCCGATTATTTTTGTCCGGATAAGAATAAAAGTCCAGAAATAACTTTTTTCTTCGGACTTTTATTTTAAAAGGAATAAAAGTCCCCGTCCCTGCGTTGAAGTCATATACCGCTGTTTTTAACGAGTTGCTGACGATTGCAGGTAACCATGAACTAAATTTATGCCCTCGGCGTATAATTTGCGATTTCGAAATGGGTATCATATCGGCAATTAAGCAATGCTTTCCAAATACTGATTTACGCGGCTGTTTGTTCCATTTTGGACAAATAATATGGCGAAAGGTTCAGAAGGAGAGGTAATTAAAGCCTATTTTATGGTTGTTTATGTAAACTTATTAATAATATCGCACACTAAATCAAAAAGAGTCACAACTCAAAATCCGAGTAACTTTCAGTTAATTGCTTCTGGATCGCACAAAAGTGATTTGATTTTTAAAAACTTGACATCACTGTGCCCTTCAAAGAGTAACGATAATAGCCAAATAGAAAAATATTGTATGTATTGGCTGCACTACTTTTTATTAGGCAATCTATGCCAAGAAAGCGACCTAAACAAATTTTGAGTTGTGAATGTTTTTGATTTAGGGTGCGATATGTTCTTTATGTATAGATTGACTCAAAAATATGGGACTTCGGTGGAATTCGCACTGCAAGTCCGAATGGTTAAAAGCTTATCTTTCGTACCGCCAAGCGAAATAACGAATTACTTTCAAACATTACTTAATAACTGCGATGATGAAAGTGTAAAAAATTTACTAGTTTGGTTTGATAAAAATTATATTGATATAAATAATAATAACTCCAAATATTCTCCCGAGTTTTGGTCAGTGCATGACTATAATGCATCGCAAACAGAAACGTTTCCTAGAACACAAAACAATATTGAAGCGTGGCATCGCCGGCTGAAAGTTATTGTTGGAAGAAGAAGCTCGCAGTTTTACCATCTTGTGCTAAGTTTGCAAAAGGAACTTATTTTAGCGAAAACTCAAATAGCAAGAATAGAAAATGGAGAAAGAGTTAGAAAAAAAAGGAAAATAATTAAAAAAAACAAACAGCTGCGAAGAACTATTAAGAAAAGAAATGAATTAAGTCACAGTACATATTTAAAAAGAATTGCAAAAAATATTGTTATCACTTAAACATATATGTATATTTATGGAATAAAAGTTTATTTTGTTACTTCTTATATGACGAAAATCACAAAACTTGAATAAAGCAGAATTTTTCGCATTAAACATGCAGAATTTTGAAAAAGCAGAAATTTAGAAAGCAGAATTTTATAAAGCAGAACTTTAAAAAGCAGAATTTTGTTCAAGCAGAATTTTTTTGCAATTTACAGAATTTTGTCACCCAGAATTTTGTAATACAGAATAATGACACGCTCCCAATGAAACATTTAAGAACTTTATGTATAACGGTATTTCTAGTTCCAGCAATTCGTCAATGAATATGTGTACATGTGTACATATGTATGTATGTATAAAAAAATAAAAAATAACATTTAAATACAAAATTTTCTAATTCGCGATTTTGAGAAGCAGGATTTTAAAAAAGCAGGATTTTGCTTTCGGGATTTTGCAAAAACAGAATTTCGTTACCAACCCTTTAAAAGTTAGGCTCAAATTTTTACCCGTGTAGAAAGAGAAAAATTTCAAATACATAAATAAAAGTATAAATAAAAAAACAGAATTTCGTTACCAACCCTTTAAAAGTTAGGCTCAATTTTTTAGAAAGAGAAAAATTTCAAATACATAAATAAAAGTATAAATAAGTAACATGTAAAAATATAAATATGTGTGTATTTACAGGTAATTCTTATTTTCTGACACTTTGGCCAAAACCTCCACCGAAATTTTTTTCTGGCTACGCGCCTGGGTTAAGGTTAGTGTTAATGTTAATGTTAATGTTAATGTTAATGTTAATGTTAATGTTAATGTTAATGTTAATGTTAATGTTAATGTTAATGTTAATGTTAATGTTAATGTTAATGTTAATGTTAATGTTAATGTTAATGTTAATGTTAATGTTAATGTTAATGTTAATGTTAATGTTAATGTTAATGTTAATGTTAATGTTAATGTTAATGTTAATGTTAATGTTAATGTTAATGTTAATGTTAATGTTAATGTTAATGTTAATGTTAATGTTAATGTTAATGTTAATGTTAATGTTAATGTTAATGTTAATGTTAATGTTAATGTTAATGTTAATGTTAATGTTAATGTTAATGTTAATGTTAATGTTAATGTTAATGTTAATGTTAATGTTAATGTTAATGTTAATGTTAATGTTAATGTTAATGTTAATGTTAATGTTAATGTTAATGTTAATGTTAATGTTAATGTTAATGTTAATGTTAATGTTAATGTTAATGTTAATGTTAATGTTAATGTTAATGTTAATGTTAATGTTAATGTTAATGTTAATGTTAATGTTAATGTTAATGTTAATGTTGATGTTGATGTTTATGTTGATGTTGATTTTAATGTTAATGTTAATGTTGATGTTAATGTTAATTTTTTTGTTTGGCCACTGGTTCTGTGTAGCCACAAAGGACTATGTTTAATGTTCCACTCACTGCTTTCTAAGTTTCCGAAAAGACTAAAACGCACCTAGTCTTCTTCACTTATTATTTATTAAATTCTTCTTAATTGTATACTTATACATATATACATATGTATATGTATATTAAGGTGCCTCGCCAAAAAAAGTTGCACTGTTTCCACCGGAATTTCAAAATTCACTCTTTTCTAAGGACTCCCCCAAAATATTTCAAAAAAATATTCAGATTTACCGGAGCTAAACCGCGTTAAAAAAACGCTAAAAAAATCCTTTTTTATAAATAAAAGGAGTATGAAAAAATATTTTATAATAAAATTAATGTTAATGTTAATGTTAATGTTAACTTACACTGAAGATGGCGGATCGCCGAAACCGGTTTGTAAACAAACAAAAATTGACAAGGGATGACGGAAAATCGTTCCAATATAAATCTACCCATATTTGCCTTTTGTTTATTGCAATTTTTTTGTAACGTATTTTAATCAGTGCTCCCTAACCGAAAACATAGCAAAATTTTGTCGAAGCTGTTAACCTACTTACTAGAAGACATTTAAAGTGGCTATACGGACGTTCCTAAAATATAAGTCATATGAGAGATAACTGACTATTTTTACGCAATTCTGCGGATCTAGTAGCACTACAAAAAAAAAAGGTATGAGTGATTTTTAGAAGAAATAAAGACAGTTTTAACTATGGCAATTTTAATTTTCACAAAGCTCGAATAAGCTTAGATATCTCTGTTTAAACTTGTTTGTTCCTGTACGGACGTTCCAAATTTGTTCATACTTGGCTTGTTGTAAATTTTTGAGAAATAAAATGCATCTAATACTTTTAAAGTTAATATTTCAGTTAAAGATAGCTGTTTAAATTAATATTGAAGACAATGAGACTAAACAATCATAATAACTAACAAAATTTAAACAGTATATTTTAGGGCGGGTCAAGTTTATTGTTGAAAAGATTTCAAAGTATTTTTCTCATTATATCGCTTCTTTTTGGGGAAAATCGACGAATTTGTTGCAAAAATCTACCAATATTTTACTTTTCCATATTGCAAAATCAATTTTTAAATAGCCCAAAATATTCAGCGTTGAAAATCAGAAGGGGGGGGGTCGTATCAAAAAAAAATCGATTTTTCTTCTTTTTACTCGCTTTATAGACAAAGCATAATTTACTCATATTTAATTTTTTTTGGTAGGAAATTCAACTAACGGTTAATGGAATAATTAAATTAATTATGTTGTGATGGTGAGCCAACAAATACTGGCACAACTGCATTGGTTTGTGTGTCTTCTCCACTTTAACGAGTTTCCACTTCGACATTTGATGCTCTGGAAAAATCATTCACCACCACCAAATTTAAACTTGTGAAAATCTTCCGGTATGTAATTATTACAAATTATTTATTACCAATTCTGATCATATTTTTCAGCTTTTATGTTTCAATACTAAATGATAATATTGTATTTAATTTCTATTTTCAGGCGGTAAACGATTTTGAGAAGATCGCACTGGAAAATGTAGCTTCTGCTGATGAACCATCAACCGACGCAATGTACTTCTTCAGAATTGCAAATGCAATCTCTAAAGGCGAGGTCTCGGCGGATTTGGCTAACATTAAACCAGGGCCAATTGCACATTCACGCTGGCTAACTAAGGCCAGTAGATTATTACGGCTATATGTGACAACGAATAAACCATCTAAAAATTTGAAAATTCTGGCTTTATGTTTCGGTCGTGCATGGTAGTGTATTACTTTTCAAGTTCATATGTTGGACACGGTATTTAGAATCAAATTTACAAGACGGGTTAAATGACCTGATTAAAGGCAATGGATATTTTGTACATTCAGAAAATATCTTATTAGCAATGTTGTTTGATGAAAAAAAAGAGATACGAGACAAAGCCATAAAGAAAATTATGCACTACCGAAACGATCTGGACGACCCAATGCAACTTAGAGTTTATCAAAAACCAGTTATAAAATTCAATTGCACTGCATATACGAATATGATTGATTTAAATGATGATGCTATCTTATTCGAACCACCGTTTACGCGAAGCATTCCTTATGATCATTTGGAGGAATATTTAGAATACAATGATCCTCCACTGCCTGATCCGAAACTTCCGTTGCACATACAAGGAACAGAAAGACATGTTCAATTGTTGGCTAGCGTTTCTAAGCGAGTTATCGAAGAGAATCGAGAAGGTGTCATGATGGCGACATTAGAGTTCCGTCAGAAATATGAAAAACTTGAAAGAAAGAAAGATCTTCAACAATAACGCAATCTTATTTTTTTTTATTAAAACATTTAATTTAATTATTCTATTAAGCGTTAGTTGAATTTCCTACCAAAAAAATTAAATATGAATAAATTATGCTTTGTCTATAAAGCGAGTAAAAAGAAGAAAAATCGATTTTTCTCATTTTCAACGCTGAATATTTTGGGCTATTTAAAAATTGATTTTGCAATATGGAAAAGTAAAATATTGGTCGATTTTTGCAACAAATTCGTCGATTTTCCCCAAAAAGAAGCGATATAATGAGAAAAATACTTTGAAAGTGCCCTATAGCGGCTCTGACAAATAAAATACATGAAAATAAATGTCAAATTCGGATTACTCTTACTCGTAAACCCACATACACATTGTATTTTTAATGCTGTTTCTAAGTCAATCTGAATCAATTGAGAAAATTTTGGCATAAATTTTCTATCGAAATTAGGGAGGCGCGAAATTCATTTCAGCCTATGGTCCCATAGACAATATTACTGAGTATGACCCATAGATTCAGAAACTGGATGTGCCCCTAAGGCCCCCCCCCCCCCCCATACAATTTGACCCACCCTAGTATATTTAATTGATAACGCAGAAAATGAAAAATTGCGCTAACCTGCTGTACTCAAATATGGGGCAAGGCTTATGCTGGCCCAACTTCACTCCGGATACTGTAACAGGTTAAACTCTTACCTATCCAGAGTAAACCTTGAATTGCCAGATGTTTGCCAGGCATGCGGTATGCCCCTACATTATACAAACCATCTGTTTGTTTGCTCACAGAGCCTACTCTTCACCTATTCCTTCTGATCTACCCCGTTTGAAGCCTCGAGATTTCCGGGACTACCCTTAGAAGAATTTAACGCTACAACAACAACATGCACCCACTCCTATATATAATAATCCCTTGAAAATTTCAACTAGAAAGTACAATGATTTAAAAAATCTTTGCGAAAATAACACAATATCTACCTGAAAAATTTCGCAACGAGTCTTTAAATTTGCAGTACGACAAATACGTTAATTATTGCCTTCCCGAGACAGGCCAAGAGGAAGACTATGAGTAAAAGATGTTTTATATTTAGTTTTACAAAATAGAGTTCAGAAAACACATTTAAGTTTCTTTTATATGCATTTTGGTTTTTATGAAAATTTGTAAATTTAATTTGAAATATTTGTTTAAAAATATAAGTACAAATAATTTGCAATAATAAATAAAAACAGCAGAAAATCAATTATTGCTACCGTATATTTTTGACGTAACAGCCAAATTATTAGAAAGTAGACTGATTTGGTGAGGGCAAAAAAGACGTATGCGCCAAAAACTACGCTTACATTTCATATACACCAAGGCCGTGCGCAGGAATTAGCCTTGGGGGGGATTTTAATTTAGATTTGCATTCGCATACATTTTTCACTAAGATAAACATATTTGCTGAAACAGTTACCTAGACCCATACATCATACATTTAAATGTTCTTTAACTTTTCAGAAACTGCATACTCTGATGCCTAAAACTATACCCCAGAAAATTTTTTTGGTTGTACACATTTTTCTGTATTTGATAGAGATTTGGTGATATGATGGCATATCCCAGCTAACCAAAAGTGCAAAAAAAGACTCCTTTCTGAGCCAAAAAACGCTCATTTCTCAGAGCTTTACTCTCCAAAATGAGCTTCTTTCGGAGCCCAAGGGAGTCATAAAAAAGAGTCCGATTTCGATGAATTGAAGCGTTTTATGACCCTTTTTAAATGAACTGCGGCCTTTATTTGGTGCTTTTCTGAACCTTTTTCGGTGCCTTTTACTCCTCCATTCTGAGGGTTTTTGGAGCCTTTCAGCCTTTAATTGTTGCTTTTCTTTTATTCATCCATTCATAGGGTTTTTGGAGCCTTTTTGGACTTTTTTCCTTTTATAAAAAATCTTCAGAAAATGTTTGAAAACATTCAAATAATTGAACGTTGTCGCTCATCTCCTCTCCAAAGTTCATTCAAAGGGTCAGAAAACACTCGAAATCTTTCATATAATTGAGCCTTGCAGTTTGTTCGCCCTACAATATTCATTTCTTCTCTCCGAAAAGGCTCCAATTACGGATGCTTTTTTTGGAGCGCTCCGACTTTGGAAAGTTGGGATTATTCGCACTTTTATGAATACATGGCTATGATTAAAGTCCGTTTAACATTGCAACTCTTCGAGGTACGGAAAAGAATTCTGTCAATACTCATGAAAAAAGTAGAAGTCAGCTGGTCACTTGACACAACCTTAGCATCATTTGGCCATGACATAAATTGTACTGGTACAAATTAGGGACGTGCGATGAACAGATTAAATCATATTTTGATTAGTCATAATTCTGATTCATCAAAACCTAATTAATCAGGTCCTGAATAGTACTGTTTACAGTACTTGTTAATTGAAACTGCTCACTGTTTTCATCAGTAAAATTTTTAAAAAAATGCCCATACGCTACACAACTTTGTAATTTCGGAAAGCTCCAAGTGCAATTCAAAGTGCCGGACTTATGTATTGGCCAACCTTAGTCTTTGCAACTTTCACCAATTTCGTCTTCCGTAAAATTATTTTAACTAATTTTGTCAAATATTATGAGTCAAGATTCAATACAAGATTTATAAACTGTATTTTGAAAATTTTTGCAAAATCATTGCAACTTAGATTTGGCCATGGGGGGGTTTTAACCCCTAAAACCCCCGTGCGCACGGGCCTGATATACACCCATACCTCGTTATAAGGCCGCTCTTTGTACGGCCTTTCGTTATAAAGGCCCTCTTCAATTCATGCTAAATTTCGATTTACGGCCTAAAATGTTTCGCTATTTCGGCCAAAAAACCGTTTTTCCGATTTCGATATACATACATATTTACATCACAATTTTGCGCAAGCGCAATTTCGATGCACACTTTTTTCTATTTACACTTGTTTGCGATCGTTATTCAGTCTTCTTCAGACTAAAGCCATTTAAAAAATATTTTATGGAGTTGTTTTTGTTTGTATATTCATTTTGATTTTTGGAGTCTTTTAGTATTTTATGTTCAAATGTGTGTACTTGTTATGTATGATTTTTTAATTTAAATAACAAATAAAAATATAAAATTCATTTTTAACCATGCAATTTTACAAATTTGGAACCGATCCCATTGAATTTGTATGAATTTGTATTAGAATAATTGACTCGTTATATGGCTTTTCCCTTTACGGCCAACTTTCGTGGAACGTATTTAGGGCGTATAGCGAGGTATGTGTGTATTGAAATAAAACTGATGGCATTATGTAAATAAGTTGGGATAAAGAAAAGCTATGTACCTAATTTCACGCCAAAACATAAACTGGATGCGAAATAAATTAGAAAAAACTTCTCCATTAAAATTTACTTTTTGGCTCTTACGTCTTTTTGCGCACAGGGCTCGATATATAACCACAATACCAAATTTTTTCTTCTGAGCAGATTAAATTTTTGATCACTTCCTTACACTTTGTTCTTCCCAGCTCAATATCATTCGCTATTTTTAAATCAGAAAAAATGGTTTTCAGTAATGGCACTAAGCTGTCGACAACTTTTATTTGAACTGTTTTTGCTGTTTTGTTATTTTTTTGAAGCATTGGCTTGTCGAAGGAGTCGATGTGTAAGCAGAATAATTCTTTTTATTGTAACAAGTTTTTTGAAGGCCTGTTTCATGTAATATGAATAAAGCGAATTATATGGCATGACTGAATGGTGAATTGAATGCACTTTAACCCATGGTACCCATTTTTCGAAAATATAAAAGTTTTTAGAACACTAGAAGAAAAACAAAATTGTATATACATATTTTCGTTAAAGATCGATTAACTGAAAGCTTGGAAGACTTTGGAAAATTGTGAGTATTTGTAAAGGATGTTTTTACAGAGTTTGGAAAAGAATCGATGAGCATTTTGGGATAAACACTTTTTACTCCTGATACCACTCAAGCTGAATACGAGTATAAGGTTCAAAAAAGTTATCAAAATCGGGGCTATTCGCGAATTATACAGTTTTTATTGCCTCCTGTGAAAAATTTTTTTTGTGACTTATAGGGGTTTTGCACGAACTGATTAAATTTTCTTTTCACTTAGTTTAATCAATGAATCTACATTTTCAGGCCCAATTTTAAAAAATATACGTAGGTTCAACATATTCATCGATCGCAATTACTTAAAAAACTGGTTTCTTGGGCCGTTGGCACCAAACGCGCCATATAATGACTTGAAACTTTTAAAAGATTTGGAGTATTACAAAACAGTCGATAAAAATATTGCGGATTGTGTACAGAAAAAGTTACGTAGGCACTTGTGGAATCTTACCGAATCAAATGTTGCCTTGGCGTTTTTCGACGAGATAGTGGATATTGAAATCAAAAGAAAAATGGTACTATATTTAAGGAAAGAATCTCATACCGAACATCCACATCGTTCAAATTTGGCCGTAGATGAAATAATGTCAGTTAATTTAAACAACTTTGTTACCAGCAACACGTATTTCTTTTTCGAAACAATTTTAAGTGAAAAAATTAGTGGTGTCGACTCGAAAGTTTTAATGGAAGATCCAGCTACATGGGAACAAAATTCAAGTTACCTTTCGGCCAAAGGAAAAATTATAAAAAATTATTATAAGGATTTGCCATTAAAGCAATACTCAAGGTCAAACTTTGTTAAATATTTGACCAAGAACTTTCCTACAAGTACTGTAAGCCCTTGATTTAAAAAATTTAATTAAAATAATTTTTCTTCGATTTGAAGCTGTTAAAAAACCTTTGCAAGTCCAGCGCACGCTCGCTAATCTGAACACTCTATAGTTCGAACAACCCATGATGCGAACAGGCTTTGTTAAGCATTGACTACTCTGTAATGTGAACAAACCCAAAAATCTCGATAACATGAACAAAAGACGTTAAAGTATTTGAATGTAGGTTACACAGATCTCAGCTAATTCTGAATTTGGGTACTGAAGCAGTTGAAATTTTGAACAAGGCGATATGGTGGGCTGGTCATGAAGACGTCGATCCAAATGATGTAAATGTACTAAGAAGTCTAAGAGAGAAAGCTGTGCTCCTTTTTTACTATTAGAAACAAAGAAGATACAGAAAAGGATGACTGATTTTTTCAAATAAAACTAGATTTTTTATAATATGTGTAACGTAAAAATTTATGCGTAATGAAAACATGAATAAAATGTGAATTCCAATGTATAAATACGTACTATCCTATTCTTTTTGAGCATTCCATAATGCGAACACTTTCGAAAATGTGAACTGCCTTGGTTTTAATTAGGTCAGATTATCGAGCGTGCGCTGTATTCATAATTTATTTTAATTTTACTATCTACAAAAATTTCAATTTTCAAAGAAACGGCAACATGGGTTAAATTGCCTTTATTCTATTTAATGATGTCAATCCTATGTAATACACTTGGTTGAAAAAAAATTATTTTTTTTCAAAACTATTTGCAATAAATGTGTAATTCAGTTGCGCAGAAATGCAGTATGGCGTATCAGGAGTCAAAAGTGTTGAACCAAAAATGCTTATCGATTCATTTTCAAACTCTGTATGAAACATCCTTTACAAATACTCACAATTTGCCATTTCGTTAATTTAATAAAGAGTTATTTGCATTTTTCTTAGAGTATCTTGTTTCCACCGGAATTTCAAAATTCACTCTTTTCTAAGGACTCCCCCAAAATATTTCAAAAAAATATTCAGATTTACCGGAGCTAAACCGCGTTAAAAAAACGCTAAAAATATCCTCTTTTATAAATAAAAGGAGTATGAAAAAATATATTATAATAAAATTAATGTTAATGTTAATGTTAATGTTAACTTACACTGAAGATGGCGGATCGCCGAAACCGGTTTGTAAACAAACAAAAATTGACAAGGGATGACGGAAAATCGTTCCAATATAAATCTACCCATATTTGCCTTTTGTTTATTGCAATTTTTTTGTAACGTATTTTAATCAGTGCTCCCTAACCGAAAACATAGCAAAATTTTGTCGAAGCTGTTAACCTACTTACTAGAAGACATTTAAAGTGGCTATACGGACGTTCCTAAAATATAAGTCATATGAGAGATAACTGACTATTTTTACGCAATTCTGCGGATCTAGTAGCACTACAAAAAAAAAAGGTATGAGTGATTTTTAGAAGAAATAAAGACAGTTTTAACTATGGCAATTTTAATTTTCACAAAGCTCGAATAAGCTTAGATATCTCTGTTTAAACTTGTTGGTTCCTGTACGGACGTTCCAAATTTGTTCATACTTGGCTTGTTTTAAATTTTTGAGAAATAAAATGCATCTAATACTTTTAAAGTTAATATTTCAGTTAAAGATAGCTGTTTAAATTAATATTGAAGACAATGTGACTAAACAATCATAATAACTAACAAAATTTAAACAGTATATTTTAGGGCGGGTCAAGTTTATTGTTGAAAAGGTTTCAAAGTATTTTTCTGATTATATCGCTTCTTTTTGGGGAAAATCGACGAATTTGTTGCAAAAATCTACCAATATTTTACTTTTCCATATTGCAAAATCAATTTTTGAATAGCCCAAAATATTCAGCGTTGAAAATCAGAAGGGGGGGGTCGTATCAAAAAAAAATCGATTTTTCTTCTTTTTACTCGCTTTATAGACAAAGCATAATTTACTCATATTTAATTTTTTTTGGTAGGAAATTCAACTAACGGTTAATGGAATAATTAAATTAATTATGTTGTGATGGTGAGCCAACAAATACTGGCACAACAAATGGAAGATTTGAAATTCAGCTGAAGCGACCACTGCATTGGTTTGTGTGTCTTCTCCACTTTAACGAGTTTCCACTTCGACATTTGATGCTCTGGAAAAATCATTCACCACCACCAAATTTAAACTTGTGAAAATCTTCCGGTATGTAATTATTACAAATTATTTATTACCAATTCTGATCATATTTTTCAGCTTTTATGTTTCAATACTAAATGATAATATTGTATTTAATTTCTATTTTCAGGCGGTAAACGATTTTGAGAAGATCGCACTGGAAAATGTAGCTTCTGCTGATGAACCATCAACCGACGCAATGTACTTCTTCAGAATTGCAAATGCAATCTCTAAAGGCGAGGTCTCGGCGGATTTGGCTAACATTAAACCAGGGCCAATTGCACATTCACGCTGGCTAACTAAGGCCAGTAGATTATTACGGCTATATGTGACAACGAATAAACCATCTAAAAATTTGAAAATTCTGGCTTTATGTTTCGGTCGTGCATGGTAGTGTATTACTTTTCAAGTTCATATGTTGGACACGGTATTTAGAATCAAATTTACAAGACGGGTTAAATGACCTGATTAAAGGCAATGGATATTTTGTACATTCAGAAAATATCTTATTAGCAATGTTGTTTGATGAAAAAAAAGAGATACGAGACAAAGCCATAAAGAAAATTATGCACTACCGAAACGATCTGGACGACCCAATGCAACTTAGAGTTTATCAAAAACCAGTTATAAAATTCAATTGCACTGCATATACGAATATGATTGATTTAAATGATGATGCTATCTTATTCGAACCACCGTTTACGCGAAGCATTCCTTATGATCATTTGGAGGAATATTTAGAATACAATGATCCTCCACTGCCTGATCCGAAACTTCCGTTGCACATACAAGGAACAGAAAGACATGTTCAATTGTTGGCTAGCGTTTCTAAGCGAGTTATCGAAGAGAATCGAGAAGGTGTCATGATGGCGACATTAGAGTTCCGTCAGAAATATGAAAAACTTGAAAGAAAGAAAGATCTTCAACAATAACGCAATCTTATTTTTTTTTATTAAAACATTTAATGTAATTATTCTATTAAGCGTTAGTTGAATTTCCTACCAAAAAAATGAAATATGAATAAATTATGCTTTGTCTATAAAGCGAGTAAAAAGAAGAAAAATCGATTTTTCTCATTTTCAACGCTGAATATTTTGGGCTATTTAAAAATTGATTTTGCAATATGGAAAAGTAAAATATTGGTCGATTTTTGCAACAAATTCGTCGATTTTCCCCAAAAAGAAGCGATATAATGAGAAAAATACTTTGAAAGTGCCCTGTAGCGGCTCTGACAAATAAAATACATGAAAATAAATGTCAAATTCGGATTACTCTTACTCGAAAACCCACATACACATTGTATTTTTAATGCTGTTTCTAAGTCAATCTGAATCAATTGAGAAAATTTTGGCATAAATTTTCTATCGAAATTAGGGAGGCGCGAAATTCATTTCAGACCTATGGTCCCATAGACAATATTACTGAGTATGACCCATAGATTCAGAAACTGGATGTGCCCCTGACGCCCCCCCCCCCCCCCCCCATACAATTTGACCCACCCTAGTATATTTAATTGATAACGCAGAAAATGAAAAATTGCGCTAACCTGCTGTACTCAAATATGGGGCAAGGCTTATGCTGGCCCAACTTCACTCCGGATACTGTAACAGGTTAAACTCTTACCTATCCAGAGTAAACCTTGAATTGCCAGATGTTTGCCAGGCATGCGGTATGCCCCTACATTATACAAACCATCTGTTTGTTTGCTCACAGAGCCTACTCTTCACCTATTCCTTCTGATCCACCCCGTTTGAAGCCTCGAGATTTCCGGGACTACCCTTAGAAGAATTTAACGCTACAACAACAACATGCACCCACTCCTATATATAATAATCCCTTGAAAATTTCAACTAGAAAGTACAATGATTTAAAAAATCTTTGCGAAAATAACACGATATCTACCTGAAAAATTTCGCAACGAGTCTTTAAATTTGCAGTACGACAAATACGTTAATTATTGCCTTCCCGAGACAGGCCAAGAGGAAGACTATGAGTAAAAGATGTTTTATATTTAGTTTTACAAAATAGAGTTCAGAAAACACATTTAAGTTTCTTTTATATGCATTTTGGTTTTTATGAAAATTTGTAAATTTAATTTGAAATATTTGTTTAAAAATATAAGTACAAATAATTTGCAATAATAAATAAAAACAGCAGAAAATCAATTATTGCTACCGTATATTTTCGACGTAACAGCCAAATTATTAGAAAGTAGACTGATTTGGTGAGGGCAAAAAAGACGTATGCGCCAAAAACTACGCTTACATTTCATATACACCAAGGCCGTGTGCAGGAATTAGCCTTGGGGGGGATTTTAATTTAGATTTGCATTCGCATACATTTTTCACTAAGATAAACATATTTGCTGAAACAGTTACCTAGACCCATACATCATACATTTAAATGTTCTTTAACTTTTCTGAAACTGCATACTCTGATGCCTAAAACTATACCCCAGAAAATTTTTTTGGTTGTACACATTTTTCTGTATTTGATAGAGATTTGGTGATATGATGGCATATCCCAGCTAACCAAAAGTGCAAAAAAAGACTCCTTTCTGAGCCAAAAAACGCTCATTTCTCAGAGTTTTACTCTCCAAAATGAGCTTCTTTCGGAGCCCAAGGGAGTCATAAAAAAGAGTCCGATTTCGATGAATTGAAGCGTTTTATGACCCTTTTTAAATGAACTGCGGCCTTTATTTGGTGCTTTTCTGAACCTTTTTCGGTGCCTTTTACTCCTCCATTCTGAGGGTTTTTGGAGCCTTTCAGCCTTTAATTGTTGCTTTTCTTTTATTCATCCATTCATAGGGTTTTTGGAGCCTTTTTGGACTTTTTTCCTTTTATAAAAAATCTTCAGAAAATGTTTGAAAACATTCAAATAATTGAACGTTGTCGCTCATCTCCTCTCCAACGTTCATTCAAAGGGTCAGAAAACACTCGAAATCTTTCATATAATTGAGCCTTGCAGTTTGTTCGCCCTACAATATTCATTTCTTCTCTCCGAAAAGGCTCCAATTACGGATGCTTTTTTTGGAGCGCTCCGACTTTGGAAAGCTGGGATTATTCGCACTTTTATGAATACATGGCTATGATTAAAGTCCGTTTAACATTGCAACTCTTCGAGGTACGGAAAAGAATTCTGTCAATACTCATGAAAAAAGTAGAAGTCAGCTGGTCACTTGACACAACCTTAGCATCATTTGGCCATGACATAAATTGTACTGGTACAAATTAGGGACGTGCGATGAACAGATTAAATCATATTTTGATTAGTCATAATTCTGATTCATCAAAACCTAATTAATCAGGTCCTGAATAGTACTGTTTACAGTACTTGTTAATTGAAACTGCTCACTGTTTTCATCAGTAAAATTTTTAAAAAAATGCCCATACGCTACACAACTTTGTAATTTCGGAAAGCTCCAAGTGCAATTCAAAGTGCCGGACTTATGTATTGGCCAACCTTAGTCTTTGCAACTTTCACCAATTTCGTCTTCCGTAAAATTATTTTAACTAATTTTGTCAAATATTATGAGTCAAGATTCAATACAAGATTTATAAACTGTATTTTGAAAATTTTTGCAAAATCATTGCAACTTAGATTTGGCCATGGGGGGGTTTTAACCCCTAAAACCCCCGTGCGCACGGGCCTGATATACACCCATACCTCGTTATAAGGCCGCTCTTTGTACGGCCTTTCGTTATAAAGGCCCTCTTCAATTCATGCTAAATTTCGATTTACGGCCTAAAATGTTTCGCTATTTCGGCCAAAAAACCGTTTTTCCGATTTCGATATACATACATACATATTTACATCACAATTTTGCGCAAGCGCAATTTCGATGCACACTTTTTTCTATTTACACTTGTTTGCGATCGTTATTCAGTCTTCTTCAGACTAAAGCCATTTAAAAAATATTTTATGGAGTTGTTTTTGTTTGTATATTCATTTTGATTTTTGGAGTCTTTTAGTATTTTATGTTCAAATGTATGTACTTGTTATGTATGATTTTTTAATTTAAATAACAAATAAAAATATAAAATTCATTTTTAACCATGCAATTTTACAAATTTGGAACCGATCCCATTGAATTTGTATGAATTTGTATTAGAATAATTGACTCGTTATATGGCTTTTCCCTTTACGGCCAACTTTCGTGGAACGTATTTAGGGCGTATAGCGAGGTATGTGTGTATTGAAATAAAACTGATGGCATTATGTAAATAAGTTGGGATAAAGAAAAGCTATCTACCTAATTTCACGCCAAAACATAAACTGGATGCGAAATAAATTAGAAAAAACTTCTCCATTAAAATTTACTTTTTGGCTCTTACGTCTTTTTGCGCACAGGGCTCGATATATAACCACAATACCAAATTTTTTCTTCTGTAGCGCGATTCTGTAACTTTTTTAACGCCAAGTGTTAGCGTTAACTTCGCTTAACACCATTTTTAACACTTTTTGCGATTCTGTAACTTTTTTAACGCCAAGTGTTAGCGTTAACTTCCCTTAACACCGAAAAGTGTTAGCTAACACCTTAGTTAACGCGAAAAAATTTTGTGGTGTTAAAAGTTATAGAAAATAAGTTCTCCGAACATGAAACCGAACTCGCGACGCGCACGTTGTAGTCCGAACGCTTATCACCTGCGCTACTGCGACATGAACGTCGGCGCTGTCAAATGCTGTACTTAAGATGAGTGCAGTTTTCCCCTCAATTTTAACAGATATATGTACATAAAACAGCTAACACTAAAAAGTGTTAAGGAAAGTTACAGAATCGCACTTTCGTTAAGAGCAAACGCCAAAATTCGGCGACAAGCTTAACACTCGGCGAGGTGTTAAAAGTTACAGAATCGCACTACTGAGCAGATTAAATTTTTGATCACTTCCTTACACTTTGTTCTTCCCAGCTCAATATCATTCGCTATTTTTAAATCAGAAAAAATGGTTTTCAGTAATGGCACTAAGCTGTCGACAACTTTTATTTGAACTGTTTTTGCTGTTTTGTTATTTTTTTGAAGCATTGGCTTGTCGAAGGAGTCGATGTGTAAGCAGAATAATTCTTTTTATTGTAACAAGTTTTTTGAAGGCCTGTTTCATGTAATATGAATAAAGCGAATTATATGGCATCACTGAATGGTGAATTGAATGCACTTTAACCCATGGTACCCATTTTTCGAAAATATAAAAGTTTTTAGAACACTAGAAGAAAAACAAAATTGTATATACATATTTTCGTTAAAGATCGATTAACTGAAAGCTTGGAAGACTTTGGAAAATTGTGAGTATTTGTAAAGGATGTTTTTACAGAGTTTGGAAAAGAATCGATGAGCATTTTGGGATAAACACTTTTTACTCCTGATACCACTCAAGCTGAATACGAGTATAAGGTTCAAAAAAGTTATCAAAATCGGGGCTATTCGCGAATTATACAGTTTTTATTGCCTCCTGTGAAAAATTTTTTTTGTGACTTATAGGGGTTTTGCACGAACTGATTAAATTTTCTTTTCACTTAGTTTAATCAATGAATCTACATTTTCAGGCCCAATTTTAAAAAATATACGTAGGTTCAACATATTCATCGATCGCAATTACTTAAAAAACTGGTTTCTTGGGCCGTTGGCACCAAACGCGCCATATAATGACTTGAAACTTTTAAAAGATTTGGAGTATTACAAAACAGTCGATAAAAATATTGCGGATTGTGTACAGAAAAAGTTACGTAGGCACTTGTGGAATCTTACCGAATCAAATGTTGCCTTGGCGTTTTTCGACGAGATAGTGGATATTGAAATCAAAAGAAAAATGGTACTATATTTAAGGAAAGAATCTCATACCGAACATCCACATCGAACAAATTTGGCCGTAGATGAAATAATGTCAGTTAATTTAAACAACTTTGTTACCAGCAACACGTATTTCTTTTTCGAAACAATTTTAAGTGAAAAAATTAGTGGTGTCGACTCGAAAGTTTTAATGGAAGATCCAGCTACATGGGAACAAAATTCAAGTTACCTTTCGGCCAAAGGAAAAATTATAAAAAATTATTATAAGGATTTGCCATTAAAGCAATACTCAAGGTCAAACTTTGTTAAATATTTGACCAAGAACTTTCCTACAAGTACTGTAAGCCCTTGATTTAAAAAATTTAATTAAAATAATTTTTCTTCGATTTGAAGCTGTTAAAAAACCTTTGCAAGTCCAGCGCACGCTCGCTAATCTGAACACTCTATAGTTCGAACAACCCATGATGCGAACAGGCTTTGTTAAGCATTGACTACTCTGTAATGTGAACAAACCCAAAAATCTCGATAACATGAACAAAAGACGTTAAAGTATTTGAATGTAGGTTACACAGATCTCAGCTAATTCTGAATTTGGGTACTGAAGCAGTTGAAATTTTGAACAAGGCGATATGGTGGGCTGGTCATGAAGACGTCGATCCAAATGATGTAAATGTACTAAGAAGTCTAAGAGAGAAAGCTGTGCTCCTTTTTTACTATTAGAAACAAAGAAGATACAGAAAAGGATGACTGATTTTTTCAAATAAAACTAGATTTTTTATAATATGTGTAACGTAAAAATTTATGCGTAATGAAAACATGAATAAAATGTGAATTCCAATGTATAAATACGTACTATCCTATTCTTTTTGAGCATTCCATAATGCGAACACTTTCGAAAATGTGAACTGCCTTGGTTTTAATTAGGTCAGATTATCGAGCGTGCGCTGTATTCATAATTTATTTTAATTTTACTATCTACAAAAATTTCAATTTTCAAAGAAACGGCAACATGGGTTAAATTGCCTTTATTCTATTTAATGATGTCAATCCTATGTAATACACTTGGTTGAAAAAAAATTATTTTTTTTCAAAACTATTTGCAATAAATGTGTAATTCAGTTGCGCAGAAATGCAGTATGGCGTATCAGGAGTCAAAAGTGTTGAACCAAAAATGCTTATCGATTCATTTTCAAACTCTGTATGAAACATCCTTTACAAATACTCACAATTTGCCATTTCGTTAATTTAATAAAGAGTTATTTGCATTTTTCTTAGAGTATCTTGTTTTAGCTCTTTTTTAGTATTTAGGTCCTGGGGGCCTGGTATTTTCTGAACGGAGGTGTCCTTTTTTTAATGGCATACCTTATTTTTTTTCCTCAAGCTTTCCAAAACGCGCGGGGAGTGAATAAATTTATAACTTCGGTTTAATTTCCCAATCTGATATTTCATTGTTGAATTTTTAAAGCTAACTATACAGGTATGTTTAACAAAATTGTATTTTGTCACATGGCTTGATTGCATATGCCCGTCGAAAAAGCTCAAAAATGGACGAAATCGCTCAAACAGGCAACACTGATTCTGACAGTGAATAACGAGTAGGCATGGCCAAGCGTTGCTACAAGCAAAGTATGTACAGGGTGGCGCAAAAGTAAGCTTCCGATGTTTTTTGGCTGTAATTAAAAAAAAAATGAAAAACTTTGATTATTCTTGTGGATTATTTTTATTTGTTCTTTTAATTTTTTTACATCAAGTCGAGAATGTGATGTCATGTAAATGGCGGCCGCCACAGTTGATTGTCATTTGAGCCCTTTTTATGGCATTTTCCATCACTTTGGCCAAAACTTCCGGCGATAGGTCCTCACATTCTTGACGGATATTGTCTTTAAGAGCTGCAAGAGTCTGAGGTTTGTTGACATAAACCCGCGACTTCATAAAGCCCCACAAAAAGAAGTCTGGAGCGGTCAAATCAGGCGATCTTGCTGGCCAGTGCAAATCGCCAAAACGGGAGATTAGGCGCCCGGGAAATGCATCCTTCAGCATATCGGTTGTGGCACGTGCAGTGTGTGCTGTTGCAACGTCTTGTTGGAACCACATGTTTTCCAATCCCAATTCATCAAGTTGCAGTAAAAAGAACTCGTTGACCAGTAGGCGTTGGTCGCCCAGGAAATCTGCGACGAAATTCACGTTGTGCCAAAGTCACCGACCGATTATTGGTCAAATAAATAGTCAGCAATATTCCGGAGCAGTGTAGTGTAACATTGCTTATTAACGTGTATTTCGCATATGTTTACTAAACAAATGTCAACACAGAACTGAGTTTATGGGTCAATCGCAAAATTTATAGCATTTTCTGATAGGAGGATTACTTTTGCGCCACCTTGTATAAGTATATTAAACAAAGGAGTAGTGAACTTGGCAGAAAAAAATTTCGGGGGGGGTTTTGGCCAAAGTATCAGTAAATAAGAATTACCTGTAAATACACACATATTTATATTTTTACATATTACATATTTATACTTTTATTTATTTGAAATTTTTCTCTTTCTACACGGCTAAAAATTTGAGCCTAACTTTTAAACCATTCATTGCTTTACACAATTTTTAAAACTTTTTGGTAATAAATTCCAAACCTTTCAATTACCTACAAAAATTCTCAATTTTTTGCGGTTCAGATTTAAAACTTTACTAGGATAAACAAAAATACAACAAAAGTCGTATGCACAGCGGATATGTGTACTTTTCGCACAACATTCATGAGTGCGCCGTAGCTCAGTAGGTAGAGCATTGCGCACTGATTTGGGGCACGTCGGTTCGAGTCCTAACATTTAAAAAAAAAACATATGACAACGGCGCAAACTTAATTCTAAACCAAATTTGGTTTGGTCATACACCTAGACCAGTATGTCTGCGTTCAAAAGGTTTTTTTGGACAACTTCTTTAGACTAATTTCATTATTTTTTGATGAAAGTATGTGTAAATACACAATAAAAATACTGCAACTCAAAGTTAAGAAACTTGTGGAAAATTCAAGAAACCTCGAAAAAATTTTCATCAAAATTTCTAACTTTTTAGTAACAATTTTTAGATTTTTTTCGCGTATGCAGTTTTGTAGATCGTTCAATTGTAGTCAACAGAGATACCAATCTTGAGCTGCTAGAAGAATTACTAGATTTTTGGCAATTTTTTTTCTACCCGATCAAGATAATTTTCTTCAATATAAAAATATTACGCTTATAAATTTGTATGGAAGATAATGCACTTGGTCGGCTAGAAAAAAATTGCCAAAAATCGAGTAATTCTTTTAGCGGCTTAAGATTGGTAACTTTGTTCACTAACTCGAAAACAAATCTAAAAACTTTTACTAAGAAGTTAGAAATTTTGGATGGAAATTTTTTCGAGGTTTCATGAATTTTCCACAAATTTCTTAACAAACAGCACTTTGAACGCAGACATAGGTGTATATGTACCCCAAAAAGTTTTAAATCTAGGCTTAAACTTTTAGCCGTGTACATAACAATATTTATTTTTCTTGTTTGGTTTGAAATTTTGTTTAGGATTTCTTCAGGAATTACTTCAAAAGTAGAGTGGATGTTGAGTAGAGCCAGCATCTCCTGGCAAAGTTTTTAACCTTCGAAGGGAAGAGAAACACCGTTCGCTAGGAGCAACGGAAACTGGAAGCGTTGCAGCAATTTTTATATATCGATGTACCATAGGGAAAAAAGACACGGAACAATTATTTAATGCATCAATGAACGTGCTTGGTCGCTCCTCCTTTGGGATTGGAAAATATTTTTCTTTTTTAGGGTTTTACGCTGTTCAAAAGAAATCCAAAAACTCTATATAAAATCACACTTATGAAACGCTTAAGAAAAATTTCAGAATCCTTTCTACTTTTCTACTGCTAATTTCTGAAAAATTTTTACAAAAAAGCGACCTGCGCAACTCTGGCTTTGGCAAGAAACAAATAGTTGTCGCTTTTTTCTTGAAAAAAACTGAAAATATTTATTGAGCATTTTCTTTTCTTTTACTTTTAAACTTTTTCAATACTTTTTTGCCATATTAGCGTCACTTTTTACTATCACCTGACTAGTATAAGTACAATCTAATTGTTACTTAATCTTATAATTCAATACAACTGCGTTGTGTACTGCTTAGTAATTTTTGGTAACCTTTTTTTAACTTCTTGGTCATTTTTTTGGTTAAGCTTATGGCGACCGTGACTAACTCGAAAAGCAGTTAATTTGAATTTCAACAGACTTGATTTCGAATCACTCTTGCTGTTAACACGCTATGTAGTTGAGATCAAAGATGACTAGATACGAAACTTCGCGCTCTCTGAGAGCGCTCAAAAAGTAGTAATTTTTTATAACATGTCCCAATGATGCCAGCATTTTGAAATCAAAATATGGGCATTTTGAGTAGATTTTTAGGAGTTTTGCAATTTCCACATACCAAGAGGTATGCAAAAAGGTGCTACCGAATTAATTTTTGAATTTTTCTTGATATGAAATAATAAATAATTCATAATATAAAGTTAAAATTTCCAAGATATCTTAAAATAAGGTAAAATCCTTAATGATGTGCATTTCGTAATGAAATAAAACATGGAAATTGAAATAATATGATTTCAAATAAAAATAGTTATAAATTAAAATAAATATTTGAAAATAATATAAAGAGAAAAGGCGGCTTGTTTGTATCTTGTAAGCGTTTTTTAATCCCTATAAACCACTCAAATGCGTAAAAAATATCATCTTCGAAATGTTCACTTATGATTCAATGATTTTCCCAAATTGTTTTGGTGCGTTTTTTGCTTTCTGGATCCTCATTGTTTATGTATCTAATGTCAGATGAGCGGGAGAGAGTTTCGTATAAAGTCATCTTTGTTGAGATGCTAAGTTGATCTTATGCAGAGCAAGTCTGATAGTTTTGCGCGAATTTCTTAAAGGGCCAAATGAGTGAACCATTGCAGGAATTTAGTTGTGATCTCTCAGACTTGCTCTGATAATTGATTAGCGACTACCAATAACTTATCTGAGTGTGAAATATTATTTAATTTTATTCTTCCGTATTTTCATTATTGCTATTAATGCTAGTTCTTAACAGGGGTTTTAAAGGTGAATAGAGTAATTATTCTAGTACAGACGTATATTTTTAAGTTTTCGGAAATTTCGGGGGGGGGGGGGGGGTTTGAACCCCCAAAACCCCCCCCTGAACACGCGTCTGGATCTTGGCAGTGCTCGATTTTCTGTAGGAATATTTAAGTCAATTTAAAACAAGTAAGTAAAGGGCTGCCTTCGGCACAGCCCTAGTCGAAACAATCGCACCCCCGTTTTATCATCGAACCAAAACAAAGACGTCCTACAAATAAATTTTCGGATAATTTCATTTAAAAGTATCACTTATGTTGTACCAAACTTTGTTCAAGGTTTTACTAAAAGCTTTGCACAAAATAAGCAAACTTTGACCTTAATTGATTAAGTAGCTCCGAAAGCGCCTAGATTTTTAATAATTTTTTTTCCGAACTAAGTTATGTATTTTCTCCATATAAAAAAGAATGTTGTAATTTCGTTGTATGGAGAAGAATTACACATACAAAATTATTAAAAAACAAATAACTTAAAACTTGCACTTTATTACAGTCAAATTGAATGGGCTACAAAACTGCATACTCAGAATTTTCTAAAGTTCCGAGGAAAAAAGTTCAGAAGTTAGGTCGAAATTTACAGAGTTATTCTGAGTTTTGTACAAAATGTTCGACAATGGCTTTAGTGGTATTCATTACAACGTAAACGATGTTTGTAAATAAAATAAACCGAAATCGCATACGAAAAACGTTGTTGTTATACATAGCTCGATGTTATATAGTGGGTGCATTAGTTTTGTTCGACACTGTATGTAACTTCTGTGCGGTGAAAATATGAATTTGGGCGGGCCTCCCGGAATAAGAATTTATTTCTGTATATGTATATATCGAACCCTAATCGGAATTTTGGTGTAACCAAAATTCTGAAAATCTGTATTTTTATATATCTTTGGTTATAAGCAATAACAACTTAAGTGGACTTGAGAAAATGTCGGTATTTTGACCTATTCTTCAGAGAGCATTTATGATCAAATACAATTTTTAAGACCGTCTTAAGATAGCCATTCCAGCAGATAGCTAAGAGAAGAGGCATTGATTTAACTCTATCCGCTTCTAGGAAATAGTACATCGTATGCGATTGTGATCTGTCGACTTAAGCTGTTAGTGCTTACTAGATACAGAATGCTTTACTGCTCGTGCATGCAGACGTGTTTACACTCGCTCTTTGATTTTAAATAAATTTAACCGGTAATTTTGTGGTATAAATTTCTCTAATTTAGTACGAGAAAAATATACAGTACAACATTTAACAATTGTTCATATTTGCCTGGTTTGCAAATTTTACTTGCTTCCTGAGTTATAATTATTCTGTGGCTTTTGACTCCTGGTGAATTTGAATAGTTTGAAGGCTGTTCTAATATTTTAATTTGGTTTGCATTTGTACCTATAATTAAAAAATAAACGATAAAACATTATGCCGTGTGTGTGTGGGCAAAGAGTTGTTCGCTCCCAACAAACTGTGATGTGTGCTAGGTGCAACGACCTATTTCATCTGGACTGTGTTAATGTGTCAGTGGCAGATCTCGATGTTCTGCTGGCGTCCAATCAACATTTTTATTGTAATTTTTGTTGGGCTGAGTGTAGTACGCCGCCCCCAACCACTCTCCCTGCATCAACGGAAAATCGTGAAGAGCATAATAGTGAGAGCAAAACTGACGAACGAGCAATCTTGCTTGGTATAGCTAGTGACATTGCCACTCTGCGCGTAGACAATGGTCAGTTTCTCGCGATACTGAATTCTCTGAGAAGTGATAACACTATGCTTGTGCAAAAGTGTGATAACCTGTCTGCTGAGATTAGCTCTCTCCGTTCGCTGATCGATCATAAACTCAATGCTAGTACTCAAACCACAAAATGTGCTAGTGTATCAAATGAAGATAATCATAAAAAAAAAAGTTATCTAATGCAAATGAGACCAAACAAACAAAAATGTCAAACAGAAAGAGTAAAACTACTACTACTAATGCTACAACAACAGCGAATTCTGCGCCAAATAATAATACAGAATCAAAAACAAATAGATCAAACAGAGACAATAGCATTGCTTCGGCAATGACAATGAAGCATTCTGTTCCAGTTGACAAGGTAAATGGTATTAGTGTTCTGGCTTCCAATAAAAGCAACAACAATAATGATGTTTCTGCTGTTGTTGCTGGTGCTGCCCCTCCTGTCATAAGTGAACTAATTGACGTCGCCGCTGCTGATGCTGCTGCTGATTCTGCAGAGTTGGGTGCTTCGTCTCGCACTGCAGGCTCAACTAATGCAAAAATAAAAAACAAAGTAGATGTGAAGAGGAATCAAAAGGCGCGCGCAATTGTTATTGGTAGTAATTCCAATGTTGATATTGGTGTTAGGGTGCGTTTTAAATGGCTTCACTTGTCATCTTTTAAGCCGTCAGTAGATGCTAATGCAATTATCGAATATGTTTCAAATGCTGCTAATGTATCTAAAACTTTTATGCGTTGTGAAAGGCTGACTAAAAAGGATGCTGATCTCAATCTTCTAAGCAATGTTAATTTTAAATTTGGTATATCCTCATCCAATTATGAAGATATTATTGATGCTTCAATTTGGCCAACTGGTGTCAAAATTAGACCATTCCGTTTTTTTTCAAAGAACTGGGACTCAGCTAGACAATGTGTGAGTGATAACTCCACTTCTAATAATCCGTCATTTGTCCAAAGTTCCACTAGTTCTTCCCGCCTCCCAAAGAAGTCATTAAAAGTTTATTTTCAAAATATATCGGGAATGAGAACTAAAGCCTCGGCTGTTTATGCGGCTACGTGTAGTAATGACTATGATTTGATAGTTCTTGTGGAGACATGGCTAACTGGGGACTTTAGTGACAGTGAATTTTTCGACAAAAATCTTTATAATGTTTTCCGCAAAGATCGGGATAGCTTACGCACTGGTCTATCCCGAGGAGGAGGAGTCCTGATAGCCGTAAATAAGGGGCTAAATTCTACTCTGGTTCCTCTTAGTATTACCGATACTGTTATTGACCAATTGATAATTTCAGTTAACGGTAAGACGGATATTCTTTTTGTTAGTGTATCTTATATACCACCAGATAGTAGTGACAAAATGTATGAAGATCACGTGAATAATATTATGCATGTTGCAAGTTCGAATTTAAATCATCAGTTATGTGTATTAGGTGATTTTAATTTGAGTAAAATCATCTGGTCTCATCTTCCAGGAGAAAATACACTTATACCAACTAATGTTAATCACGCTAAGGAAATTTATTTAGTTGATAGTTTTTATAGTTTACAACTAGTTCAAATAAATACTTATGTAAATTTGCGGGATAAAATCCTAGATCTAATCTTTGTTAGTAGTGATCTAAATTGTAATCTGCTTCGGTCTTGCTGCCCGTTATCAATTACTGATAAACATCATGTACCTCTAATTTTGGAGCTAGAGTTTTATGAATTTGCATATATTGTACATGGTATTGAGCCTGGTTTCAATTATAATCGGTGTGATTTCGGTTCGATAAATAATTTAATTGCCAATATCGACTGGCAAGTTCTTTTTGATGGCCGCAACCTTGCGGAATGTTTCGATTTATTTAAAACGAATATTTTGGATATATCAGTAAAAAATATTCCTCGATTTCCAGCAAGGGTGTATAAGCTACCTTGGTACACTAAAAATCTAAAGAAACTTAAAAACTTGCGAAATAAATATCATAAGCTTTTTAAGGAAACTGGTTCCCCTCAGCACAAGCTAGAATACTTGAAGTATGTGAAGGAGTTCAATTGCCTTGACAAATTCTTATATAGTCAGTATATTAATAACTTCGAAAATAATATCAGATCGAATCCTAAATCGTTTTGGAACTTCATTCGTTCCAAAAAGTCATCCTCAGCAATTCCGCTGTCTGTGTCTTACGAAGGGAGAAGTTCCGCGTCTGCCTATGATTCAGCAAATTTATTTGCTGAGTTTTTTCAAGCAAATTTCGACACTGATGATGCGTGGAATGACAATAGTGGTGTGTTAAATAACATAGCATCTTGTCTTGACTTCTGCTCATTAGTTCTTGATGTTGATGATATTGTTTTGGGTATTCAGTCCATCAAGAATTCAAAACAATGCGATTATCAGCAATTTTCGTCTTTTTTTCTAAAGAAATGTATGACTTCGGTTGCGGAACCTTTGTTGCATATATTTAATTTATCATTGCAGTCTGGCATTTTTTTGGATGAATGGAAAATTGCTTATATTGAACCAATTCATAAAAGTGGTAATAAGAGTAATGTGTAAAATTATCGGCCAATTTCAAAACTTCCAGTTATATCTAAACTTTTTGAGAACGTGGTAATGCGCAAATTAGCATCCTTGGTTAAACAATATATCTGTCCCTATCAGCATGGGTTTGTTCCAGGACGCTCAACAATTTCTAATCTTTCAGTATTTTCATATTACTGTATTTCGTCCTTCTTAGAGGGTTGTCAAGTCGATTGCATTTATACGGACTTATCCAAAGCCTTTGATAGAGTATCTCATCGGGTATTGCTGACAAAATTACAGAAGTGGGGTTTCTGTTCGACATTTTTACAATGGATAAATTCATATTTATCCAGTAGACTAAACTTTGTTGTTATCAATAATGTTAAATCAGCACCCTACGTGGCTACTTCGGGTGTGCCTCAGGGAAGTATCCTTGGTCCGCTTTTCTTCATTATGTTTATTAATGACGTAAGTTCTTGTTTTAAACACTGCGGTTATCTTATGTACGCTGATGACTTAAAGATCTTTTTCAAAATAAAAAATGAGGCTGATGTTCTCATGCTGCAGAATGAATTGACTGCTTTTAATGATTGGTGTTCTAGGAATAGGCTCGCTCTCAATGTCAATAAATGTTATAGTGTTACGTATTCCAAATGTAATAATAACTTGATTTCGACATACTACGTCTCTGATATGCCTTTGGCTAGGGTTAATAAAATTCGTGACTTAGGTATTGTATTTGACTCGTCATTTACGTTTATTGAGCATCTTAATTTTATAATCCCCAAAGCTTACTCGTTACTGGCATTTGTTAAAAGGAATAGCTCAGAGTTTAGAGACCCATATACTAAAAAGCTTTTGTATAATGCCTTTGTAAGATCAAGGCTTGAATATGGTGCTATAATCTGGTGTCCCTATGCGGCTGTTCACATTAATAGGATTGAACGTGTCCAAAGGATATTTATAAAGTACTGCTTATCTGATATAAGATTCGATCTGCCACTCCCTCCATATGTTTCAAGATGTAGGCTAGTTAATTTGCATACATTAGAAGTAAGGAGGGTTGTTTCATCTATTATATTCATTTATGATATTGTTAATGGCATTATTGACTGTCCAATACTTCTTGAGGCATTGAACTTTCATGTACCACAACGTAATCTGCGGCAACATACTATGTTTGCTACTGGAAATCTAAGGACTAATTATGCACGGAATGAACCTATCACACGCGCTCTAATTGCAATCAACTCAATAAACTGTGAACATGACATTGATTTTTCTAATTCTAGACCTTGTTTTAAGAATATGCTGCTCTCTGCTTTACGCTAAATAGTTAAGTTATATCCATAACACATGTATTTTGGTATGGTATTTAGTCTGTAAGATTTTTGTAAATCATAGACTCAATAAAATAAATGAAATAAATGAAATTTGCGTTTCTAACATAAATCGCTCTATTAAAAATCGGTATAATTTTCGTGCACACATATTGCTGCTGTTTAATTTTTCTCTACACAAATTTTATCATCGTTTCACCGCTGCTGCTTACTCTGCTTATCTTCGCCACCTTCGTTTTTCCCAGTTGCTGTTGTTGCCATCTGTACGGTGCTGCTGACATCTTTCGCTTTATCTTTTTGCTCTCAGCGCTTTGGTTGCTGCTGTGCTGTAAGTTTTTCTACTTTCTGTTTACCTTTACTAACATAAGCATGGCTGCTCGCCCTAAGTCTGCGAGCCTGTTAGGTAACTCGCCACCAAAGCCAACTACGCCGCAGCTCAAAGATGCCAAAAGCGATAAAACTCCCTCACCGGAACGGCTTGCTCGGATTGAAACTAAAATTGAGGTTGGAATGGAAAAGGAATCCGAAGAGCGGGTAATAACCAAAATAAGCAAAATTACAGCTGATCTGACTACTGTAAAGTGTAGCTTGAGTGATTATGCAAAACGGCTCGGTAAGGTTAAGAGGGAATGTATCCAAATTGAACAGCTGCGTGAGGATTTATACTCACGGCACAAATAATGTCATGGCCGACATAATTGTTAGCGGCATACCTCATGAAAAAGGTTTTTGGTAAGCTCTGTGGGGCGATGGAGATTAATGCTCCTACTATCCGCGACGCTTTTCGTGTCAGCAGAGATAACGACAACAACAGCAAACCAGCTCCACTCATTATTAAACTTATATCCCCGCATGACAGACAATTACTTTTTAAAGCTGCTGCCAGGTTTTACAAAACAACAAAAGACGTTTTCGGCTTTCTGACTGTGGAGGTTCGTCAGATGCCAATGTCTACATAAATGAATGCCTTACAAAGAGCAATAGAGCGCTTATGCAGTTTGCAACTCAATTAAAAAAACAAAAGCGCTTTTCTTCTGCTTTTTCTACTAGAGGTGAAATATATCTTCGTGCTCAACCAGGTAGTAAAGCGATCAAGGTGTCAAACAAAGAGGGCATTGAGGCTATATTAGGGAGCAACACATGACTACTTGTGTTTTTGTATTTGCGCTCTCTCAGGTTATTTTGTTTAGTGTTAAGAAAACTCTGTAATTCTCTCTATACTCCTATATCTATTTTCCTGCTCTATATCTCCCACGCTATCTTTCTTTTAACTATCGTTTCTTGCTTTTTTTCTATTGTGTTCGGATATATTCGAATTGCAATTACAGTTCAATGCGATATTCTCTTACTTACTTTAGCTAGTGATGGGTAACAATGAACGTACGAGTTTCAATTGCGGGTACTCTACTCATAACATGTTACGGGTTCTAAGTAAGCAAGAAAATGGTTTAAAAATAAGTCATATTAAAGCCCAGAGTCTTTTACCTAAAATTGACGAATTCATATTTATCTTTGAGTCTTCTGGCGTTGATGTTGTATGTGTATCCGAGGCTTGGTTTTCTACTTCGCATAACGACACTATGTTAAGTGTTAGTGGCTATAAACTTTTTCGTTCGGACCGATTTTTGCATGGTGGTGGTGTTGCTGTGTATGTCAAAAATGGACTTTCTTGTTCCCTGAAATGTACCTCAGAAACTAGTAGCACAATTAAATATATGTTTATTAAAATACAATCCAAGATAGATAGGATCCTTATTGGTAGTGTATACCGCCAAATAGGTGCATTACATACACACCTTTTGTTGATTTTATAGAAAGCTTGACCCTTCACTATAACAACATTGTCATAGCTGGGAATTTTAACAGTGACTTACTTCGCGAATGTATTTTTGCCCTTGACATACAAACCTTGCGTTTACGTCCAACTAACATTACTATGCCCACTAATTTCACACAATACAGTAGCACCCTACTGGGCATCTTCTTTGTCAACGATATTGGAAAAGTACTTCTTTACGACCAACTGCCTGCTGCAGGTTTTTCTAAACACGATTTGATTTTCTTGACTTTTGATTTTAAACTAACCTGTGAAAACCAGTTTATACCACTTGTATACAAAACAGAAAATGATAGAAAACGACCCTGGTTCAATAACTGTATAAAAAATTTGACCAGGAAACGAAATAATGCTTATCGCAATTGGAGGAAAATAAAAAGTCAGGACAATTATAATATCTTTAAGGCTTGCAGACGGGATGTCACAAAACCGATAAAAATCAGGAAGTTGCAATATTATGAGTATCAGTTTAGTGTAGCTGTTGGTTTTAAGCAAAAATGGTGAAAAGTTCGTGAGATTGGGATTGTTAACAAAACCCAACCTGTTTCTGTGTCTGTTGACGTTGATGAATTAAATATGAAATTTGCAGATCCGCCTGTATCTGTTAGTAACACATGTTGTGATAGTTACAGCAGAAACATAAGTAGCGCTTTGACCAGTTTTCATTTCAAATGTGTTGATGAATGTGATGTAGTTCAGTCCATACTAAGCATCAAATCAAATGCGACTGGTTTAGATGTTATAAGCCCAAAGTTTGCCAAGTGCTTGTTACCAAAAATTTTGAAATACATAACACATGCTTTTAACACAATCTTGACCACGTCAGTTTTTCCGGACTCAAGATGATTCCGCTAAAAAAGGCTAATGGTGACTATCGGCCCATTGCAATATTACCATACTTATCTAAGGTTCTTGAGCGAATCATGCATAACCAAATAAACTTCTTTATAAACAATTACTCTTTGGTGAACAAATTTCAGTTTAGGCTAACATGAGCTGCACTACAGCGTTATTAAAGGTTTCAGACGACATTAGGCTCAATATAGACAAAAACGATATTACTTTTCTGGCTTTGCTTGATCATTCAAAAGCATTTGATTCAGTAAACCATGAAATTCTTATTTTAAAGCTCAAAACCTTGTTTAATTTTTCTACGCCGCCATCAACCCTTGTTAAAACATATTTAAGTGAACCTGTACATGCTGTCTGTGTCGGAAATAACATGTCCAATTGGCTGCCTATAACCAGAGGTGTTCCCCAAGGCTCTATTCTTGGTCCATTGCTGTGTGTGCTATATGCTAATGATCTTTTTAATGTTATCGAACATAGTAACATCCATGTCTATGCAGATGATGTGCAGCTTTATGTTAGTTTCCCACTTCCCTCTATTATACTATATGGGTATCAAATTAAAGGTGTTAATGAGGGTTTTAAGAATTAGTGGTTTTCACGTCCATAGTTGAGCCCGTTGCTGAGATATCGACCAAAATGTTGATAAAGGGTCACCCCAGCAGGCGTTACCCATACATTATATTATATATTTTGAATGCCGTTTTTTCTTCACGCAGTTCGAACTCCCATTATAGCGACAGATATTCCTATCGTTTTAGCATCAGCTAGCCGACGTCAAATTAAATGGAATCCCTGATAGACCCAATAAATATAAAATAGCTCTGCTTTTTCTTATATTTTTAGTCTGACACTAGGTCTGATCATTTACGAAAAAATTATTAATGGAAGTGACGAATCGCTGTCATTTCTTAGATACAAAGCAAAAATTCGTCAATTGCAACGGGCCTACTAGGCTGCGATTGAGTTACTAATAGATTCAAATATTAAAAATACTGTGTATTCTACGAATTGATATCAAAAGTTTACCCGAATATATGCAGAAGAACTATCCAGTAAGCCGTATACATGGCTATGTCAACCGGCTATTGTTGCACCAAGAAACAAAACTGTCGACGATATTAATAACGTTATACTTGATAAAGTACCCGGCGAAGTCAGAGAGTAGATGTCAAATGACACTGTCATTAATAGCTAAGATGCTGTACATTACCCGACTGAGTTCTTGGATTCCCAAAATTCCTCTGGCTTACCACCTTATAAATTAAAACTAAAACAAAATATTCCAATTATATTACTTCGCAACCTTAAGCCACCGAATCTATGTAATGGAACCGGATTGCAAGTGAAACAAATCCATAATAATATCTTAGAGACAACTATCCTTACGGGTCCTGCGGCTGGAGAGGTGACATTCATACCTCGCATACTAATGAATTCAACGGATATGCCTTTCCAATACAAACGCTTACAATTCCCTGTAAAAGTAGATAGATAAAAATCACAGGGCCAAACTTTTAACCATGCTGGTATTGACTTGCGCACAGAATGCTTTGCACATGGGCAGTTATATGTTGCAGCCTCCAGAACTGGGAACCCTCACAATCAAACTATACTGCTGCCTTCAGATAAAAAAAAACTAAAAATGTAGTGTATTCTGAAGTACTTTAAGCTACTAATTAAGGTGTCGATATAGCTTAATTTACAAAAGCCCTAACGGACATATTTTTGAAAACTTTATTTTTCAAAGATTTTTGTGGAATGTACTAAAATACACCCTCACTTAAAATTTTTAACTGTTAGTACCCAAGCCAATGAAGTTATGATACTTATAAAAGACCTTACCAACCCACAGTGAATATAGAAATAAAATGTTTTTAGCATCTACCGAAAAGTTGTATGTTTGTTAGTAAGGGCCTTTGTGAATTACCCTGCAAAAAGTGAGTCTGGTCTAAGACTGTATAAAATACAGTCTTTCGTTGACATACTACCGGACCAAGTCTAGACCAATCTCATGTAAAATCATAGGACCAATTTACACGGAGCATGTCCTAGGCTTGGTCTACCATTCTACCATTTATGCCGTGTACAGTCCAGACCAAAGATAGACCGTTTGGTCTATACATAATTTTTGTGCTCATTAACATAACAAGTGAATATATTTCTTCAATTCGGCAAAGCAAAACTACATGCGCACAACTAGTCATATTGGTCTAGATAAAAACCAGATTTTTCTAGCTATCTATATACCACTAATTTTGTGTTATAGGACCAATGCTTTTTGCAGGGTAAGCTAACGAAATTACTGTAACTATTGTACATTTTCACATGAAATCTGATATTTTCTGAATATCATTTCGAATTTTCAAAATAAAGTTGACAAGTTCGCTTGTGTAGGGTAGAGACAAAAATTTCGTCTAGAATTAAATGCCTTAATATATTCATAAAATTTGAATTCGAAAAAAACGCGTAAATACTGAAAGAAAAGATCAAACCAAATACATGCGGATGGGTAATGCTTCTCTGCTTTTTTTTTTATAAATTTCGAGTTAACAGTCCTATATTTTCATAAATCATCACATTAGATAACTTCACGAGTTGTTGTTGTTGTTGTTGTTGTAGCTAGTTTTTTTCATTCACGTGGTTGATCTTGACGCCCGTATTGCCATTTATACGTGAAACTAAACATTAAAAACGACACATTAGAAAAAAAAAAAAAAAAATGATGCACTCTTTTTCCATTTTACACATATGGGTGTTTCCATGAGAAGGTCAACCACGACTGAAAAAATTATATGACCAGAAAATGGGTTTTAAGACGAATTATTAAGGGAAAAGGAATTGAATTTTTATAAAATGGAAGTATTTACAGCTTGTTGGTATCTTAAAACTCATAAACGGAAGAGTAAAACTGAGATTTTCTTCAACTCAGTTTTCGCAAATTGAATCAACTATTTTCTCTTCCGAATTACTTAAATTAAGAGATTTGAAGTAGTGCAAATACATTTTAAAATTAAATTAACAATGCCAACTACTTACAAAAATGAGAAAAAGAGAAGTTTGAACTCGAATAACGGTATTTTTTTAATTTACTTTTGATAGTATACCTTTGTCGCGTACGTTATGCAAAAACATTATTTGTCTATATCATTTGTGTATTGACAGTCGCAAGTAATAGAGATTACAACTCCAAATCAAGAGATCTTCTAGTTAAATATATTCGCTGAAATTTTCTTTTGAATCGAAGTAATAAAAATTGTATTACCCTTTAAAGTTGGTCGCATACGTTATTTTAAGTATGAATATTTTATTGTAATACATTAAAATCGACGTTAAAAGCAATTTTTTCAATACCATTATCCTGAATACATAGGTGCAGTTTAAAAATAAGTTTATTTTAACAAGCATCCCTTATTTTGTAAATAAATTTAGCTGCAAATATTTTGGATGGAATTTCTTTGCCACCTCGCATGGCAAAGGCGCTGTGGATGGAATAGGTATTAGAGTTTATGTAAATATATAAAGAATGTGTATCAACAAATACATATGTTATGAATTCGATTTTATTTTCATTATCATATAGTTTTTATAATAAGAATACATTTTTATTTTGTTTCCTAATTAAAGTGTAAATTTCAAACAAAAAACATTTTATCAGGAACCGAAAATAATTGTTATTTTTTTCTTTCAGAATTCACATTATCATCAGATTTATTTTATTTTAGTCATCGTAACCAATATAAATGAGAGATTTATTTTTTTGGTTACGAATAACCCTTATCGCAAGTAATAAATTTTTTGGTTATCGGTGACCCACTCGACAGCAAACTATTTTTGCTGAATAGTGGTAAATTTTTCCTCGAGGAACTTGCAGACATTGGTCATGCCACTCCAGCAACTCAAGTTGTTTTATATTGTTTGCATTTTTTTGCTACCGATAACCAAAAAAATTATGTTACTTACAATAATGGTTATTGTTAACCAAAAAATGTTTCTCTCATTTATAATGGTTATGTTGACCAATATAAAATATGTCTTACGGTAATGGTTAATTATAACCAATATTTGAATACATCAGTATTAATGGTTAAATGGGACCTTTTTATCATATTTCTTATAACAGTTACGTCTCTGCATTTTATTATTAATATACTAGAAAAATTGTCGCGTACGTTATGTCGCGTACGTTATTTAGTTTTTTTTTTAAATAATAATATAAAGAGACGATTTCTCTTTAAATATGAGAGGATTGTAAAGGTGCATTATTTAGCTTAGGTTACGAATATTCAAAGAAATTAAGAACTGGCTTGATTCGCAGACTTTCGCATATATGTATGTGCACAATATAAGCACTTCCGTTTTTGTCGCGTAAGTTATCACCTCATTTTGAACGGATATTTTAGACACCAAAGCTTTCAGGGCGACCAATTTTTTTCCAAACATACTTCTTTTTAATTGCAACGTAACTGTATTTTTATTTTCCCGAAAACTCGTTTTATGTGAGATTTATATTACTCCAAAAGTGTACGAATGTCGCATACGGCTGCATGGAAACACCCATATGTTTGTATAAGTTTCTTTTATCCTGATTGAAAACATCCCTACTAGACAATGTTGAGTACTTTGGGCAAAAAGTTTATCTCATTTGTGCAGTCCCCCATTATTTTCCAACACATTCGCATTTCCAAAATAAATTTTGTTATTGGAATTTCTAATGCACAAAAGAGATAAAATCGACGGAGCTAGATAGATACATAGATAGAAGGACATAGATGTACATATAATTTTATGTCTGTTTTTTGCTTGACAGGCTTTTCGAATTTGGCAGATGTCAGCATAATAAAACGTCAAAATGAAAAAAAATAATAAGAATTAAAATTAAAAAAAAAAATAAATGTGTGCCGAAAAATATCCATATAAATTGAAATGTATGCTGCTACCGGGTGAATTGCATTGAATTATAGTACCCTACTACAGTATAAACCTCTCCAGCTGCGTGGACGGATCTGGGATCGTGTTTTATGGGAATCGGCCGCAATGGACACCATTCCATAGTTTCAGCTGCCGGGAATTTGTTTATGTGAAAAAATTAAAATGTATTAAATGTACATATTTATAAGATTACTTTTGTCTACAAAGTTATTTAGTATGCAAATATTTTATAAAATATACAATTTGTAGTTTTTTTAAATTAATATACATAAAATAAATGCAAAAAAAAATTTCTTCAAATGCCATATGAAGAAACAAAAATTTGAGTCTTCTTCTTCCTTATAAGTAATTTGGAGAGATAATGTGAGTAGTTTGGAGAGAAAATATAAGGGGTTTGAGCACTTGCTGTGAATAGTTTGTGTGTAAGTAGTTCGAAAGAATAGTTTGTAAGGCCATTTTTAAGTACTTTGAACTTTAGAAATTAACAGTTTGTAAGGTTATTCATCAGCACATTGAATTTTAGTTCAAAGGTGTTCAAGATGTACATAAATATTGAGCAGTTTGGTTGATATTTCAAGTGATTTGTAAGCATTTGAATTAATAGTTTAAGGCTGTGTTAGAGAAAAGAAGTTATAATTTTTCATTTATATATATATATATATATACATATATCAGGCGCGTAGCCAGAAAAAAATTTCGGGGGGGTTTTGGCCAAAGTGTCAGTAAATAAGGATTACCTGTACGTTGTTTTGGAATTTCCAGTAAAATTAACTTCTTTAGACTAATTTCATTATTTTTGAATGAAAGTATGTGTAAATACAGAATAAAAATACTGCAATTCAAAGTTAAGAACTTTGTGGAAAATTCATGAAAATTCAAGAAAACTAGAAAAATTTTCATCAAAATTTTTAATTTGTTAGTAAACATTTTTAGATTTTTTTCACACAAACAACACTTTGAACTCAGACATACTGGTCTAGGTGCATATGTAGCCCCAAAAAGTTTTAAATCTAGGCTAAACTTTTAGACGTGTGCAAAAAGATATTTATTTTTCTTGTTTGTTTTGAAATTTTGTTTAGGATTTCTTTAGGAGGTACTTCCTCTCCTGCCCCATTGTACTTCTTAGATAAGTAAAAACTTATCTAACCTTCGAAGGAAGAGAAAGACCGTTCGCCAGGACCAAAGGAAACTGGAAGCGTTGCAGCAATTTGTATATACCTATCGATGTACCATAGGGAAAAGACACGGAACAATAATTTAATGCAACAATGAACGTGCTTGGTCGCTCCTCCTTTGGGATTGGAAAATATTTTTCTTTTTTAGAGCTTTACGCTGTTCAAAAGAAATCCAAAAACTCTATATATATGTATAACTCGCTTAAGAAAAATTTCTTGTGTCAGAATCTATTCTACTTTTCTACTGCTAATTTCTGGAAAAATTTTCCAAAAAATCTTTGGCAAGAAATAAATAGTTGTCGATTTCTTTCTTGAAGAAAAACTGAAGCTTCGGAAAAATAAAAACAAAAAATTTAATAAAATAACCTGGAAATTCATATAAAAAGCGACAAGTTGCAGTTATTCAACATGCAAAACGGAACGTCAAAACTTCTTGGCTATTCATGACAATTTCATGGTCAAGAAATAATTGAAACTATTTCTTGAACATTTTCTTTTCAACAACATACCGGGCTTTTACTTTTAAACTTTTTCAATCCTTTTTTGCCAAATTAGCGTCACTCATTAGCGCTCAAAAAGTAGTAATTTTTTATAACATTTTCCAATGATGCCAGTATGGTGAAAAGAAAATATGGGCATTTTGAGTAGATTTTTAGGAATTTTACAATTTCCACATACCAAGAGGTATGCAAAAAGGTGCTACCAAATTACTTTTGAATTTTTTTTGATATGAAATAATAAATAATTCATAATATAAAGTTAAAATTTCCAAGCTCTCTTAAAATAAGGTAAAATCCTTAATGATGTGCATTTCGTAATGAAATAAAACATGGAAATTGAAATAAGATGATTTCAAATAAAAATTGTTATAAATTAAAATAAATATTTGAATATAATATAAAGAGAAAAGGCGGTTTGTTTGTATCTTGTAAGCGTTTTTTAATCCCTGTAAAGCACTCAAATGCGTAAAAAATATCATCTTCGAAATGTTCACTTATGGTTCAATGATTTTCCCAAATTGTTTTGGTGCGTATTTTTGCTTTCTGGCTCCTCATTGTTTATGTATCTAATGTCAGCTGAGCGGGAGAGAGTTTCGGATCAAGTCATCTTTGTTGAGATGCTAAGTTGATCTTATGCAGAGCAAGTCTGATAGTTTTGCGCAAATTTCTTAAAGGGCCAAATGAGTGAACCGTTGCAAGAATTTGATCGCTCAGACTTGCTCTGATAATTGATTAGCGACTACCAATAACTTATCTCAGTGTGAAATATTATTTAATATTATTCTTCCGTATTTTCATTATTGCTATTAATACTAGTTTCTTAACAGGGGTTTTAAAGGTGAATAGAGTAATTATTCTAGTACAAACGTATATTTTATAATTTTCGGAAATTTCGGGGGGGGGGGGGGGGGGGGTTTGAACCCCCAAAACCCCCCTGAATACGCGCCTGATATATATATATATATGTCGCGATACACAACAGTTATATCATTAACCTCCTAGGAGATTTTTGCGCCGAGCTTCTCTTCCAATTTGTGGTGTGCCGCTTTGAAATTTTTTCCTACAAGTGTTTTTCGGTTTTGGAACAATGCGTTAAATTCATTGAAAAGGTTAAGAACGTATTTTAAAAATTGGAAATAAGCCTTGTTTTGATTTTTTCCAATTCTTCATATATAGTGTCTGCTTTTTTACGCTTATCTTCAAATGAGGCCAGGCGAAAATATCTTTTAAGTGGCTCCCACACTTCTAAAATTCTTTCGATACAAGGATGTAAAGATAGCCAACTTGTTTTTGCAGGTTTAAGAATTCTTTTTGCTTCTACGCCGAAATATTCCTGAAATTCTCTTAGCTCCGAGGAGCTCTTTGCACTTTCGGAAACATATGTAGAAATACCTCTCATAAGCTCCTCGCACTCCTTTGGTAGCTCTTTACAAGCATATGAGGCCGCTAATGCAGCAGAATGGCAAATGCATTTCATTAAAAACAAATTAGGACTAACTGCAATATATGTACTGTAAAATGAGTTGAATTTCCCTATCATAACCGACGCATTATCGCAAGCAATCCCTGTTATGTTTTCAATTGGTATATTTTTTTCATGCATCATTGCCGAGAACTTATTAAATAAAACTTCTGCCCTCCCGTCTGCACCTTCAATTGTTATTAGGTCCAATAACTTGGTTACAGTATTTCCTTCACTACCTATGAACCTAGCTAAGAAGCACACATTCTTGTTGTTAGCGATATCGGTGCTTTCATCCATCAGTAGTGAAAATTTTTTATTTCGAAGTTCTTCAACAGTTTCGCTGTCTTCTGTTGACGCTAATACGTTCTTAATTACTTGCGAGCATTTTGTTCGTCCCAGTGACACTTTTTCCAAAATTTTGGAATCTGGAAGAATTTCCTTTAACAATGGAACAAGGTGGTCAACAATTTCAATCTCAACATTATTTCTGCTCTTTTCGTGCTATCTGAGGAAGAGCTATCAAATTTAGTTATGTCGTGCGTAGTCTTAATCGCCAAAACACAGATTCCAACCTACATCTGTATTCTTCTTCTTCCTGCCAACATGGTTGGAAACGCTTTTTCTTAGCAGCAGACTTCGGTCAACGTCGTAATATTTTTTTAAAATTGGAAATGCACAAGCAGCAAGATAGAAATTTGTAGGTAACCGATCTAAGTGAAAATATTGCTAATGACAGCGAGTCACAGCTGTTCCCATAGTTGCCAACTACACAACATATCAAGGTACAGTGCTAATAAAAATTTGATTCAAAGTACAGTATGAACCTTCAAACGTTGCCGATTATTTTGAGTTTAACTCTCATCAGTTATATACATATAATCAGTCCCACAACCAAAATATCCCTTTATGTGAACGAGGACAAAATGTCCATTTTTTCCCTTTAACATAATTTTTTAGTGAAATATCCCTCAAAAAGGGTAATTTCCCACTATCCACTATGGCACCACTGATAAAATCACAGTTTATTAAATTAAATATGAAAAGGGCAATATATTGAATGTAAATCGTAACGTATTTATTATTTGGGCATAAAGGGTTTCTATGGCTACGTTATCGTCCATAATATGGTTAGAAAATGCATGATACATTTTTTTAAAATTGTGAGAGCGAAGCTGAATTTTGTACATTGAACATAATTTTTTAGTGAAATATCCCTCAAAAAGGGTAATTTCCCACTATCCACTATGGAACCACTGATAAAATCACAGTTTATTAAATTAAATATGAAAAGGGCAATATATTGAATGTAAATCGTAACGTATTTATTATTTGGGCATAAAGGGTTTCTATGGCTACGTTATCGTCCATAATATGGTTAGAAAATGCATGATACATTTTTTTAAAATTGTGAGAGCGAAGCTGAATTTTGTACATTGAATTAGTGCAAGTAATAATAAGAATATTTCATCTCCCCCTTTTATTCGAAAAAATTGGCGACGCTAACGAGATTTTGTCTTCTTCTCTCATTGTATATCTGTACTGTAATGTCTGACACGCTTCATAGTTCTTTACTAGCAATACAGATAGCAAAGATAACTTGATTTGAGAATTTGTTTTACTCTCTCATTTTTGTCGCTCTCACTTGCTATTTATTTGGCTTGTTGCCAGCTTAGAGTTAAACTAAAAAGCTCGTGACAGCTGATGTGGTAGCCAGAACAAATTCGCGCGAAAATATTTGTCAAAGTCAGTGGATTTCTTAGAAAAAAGTGTTTTTCAATGTGCCTTTCAAGAATTAAATTTTGACAAATTGTGCCAGGATGAATGCAAATTCAAATGTTGATTTGATACAATATTGTAGGGTAATATTAAGTTTTTTCTGCAATCGCATTTTTACCGATAACTCAGTTATAGATAAATTTATCGAAATATGTCGAAGTCCAAATGAAACCTGGGTTCATCCCCTTTCGTTTGATACCCATATTGTAGGGTAATATTAAGGTTTTACGGCAATCGCGTTTTGACCAATAACTCAGTTGTCGATAAATTTATCGAAATATATCGAAGTCCAAATGAAACCTGGGGCCATCCTGTACCTATATGCGAAATGAGTGGCTCAGTGCAATCCTTGCCTAACCTTCGAAATTTCATATATGGAGTTATTATGCTATACTACTAAGAAATACTCCAAATTATCAGTGCCAAAGTTGCACATCCCTAATTTTTGAACGAAATTATTAATTAAATTAATTAAATGTTTCAAACCTTCCTAAAAACTCTGTTTAATTTTTAATTACCTTTTAACTTTGTCACTAATTATCAGGAAATGACTAAATTGAGGCTTAGGCAAGGATGGCACTGAGCCACTCAAATATCATAAGTATAGGTCAAGTATACTCAGAATTGTATGGGGGAAAAAAATATCAAAAAGTAATGGTCCCTAGAAGCGTCCGAACCGCCAAAATTAATAAAAAAAAATAGCCTATAACTCCTTCCAGACTATTTATAACCTGTATGCGTTCCTAACTTCATCAAAATCCGTCTTGCCATTATCACGTGATTGAGTAACAGAAGCAAACGTCTGGACATCCAAACATCGCTACATTCACATTTATAATATTAGTATGAAGTATGATTATTGCCTACTGAAGAATTTACTAATTTCGAATATTTTGAAAATTTTGAAAAAGAATATTGAAAACTGGTTTTCAAAAATGTTCTTTTGAGGTATTCTTTGGTAACGTTAGGGGGCCTTTCAAGAATTCAATTTTGACAAATTGCGCCAGGATAAACTCAACTTCAAATGTTGATTTTATACAATATTGTAGGGTAATATTAAGGTTTTTCTGCAATCGCAATTTTACCGATAACTCAGTTATAGATAAATTTATCGAAATATGTCGAAGTACAAATGAAACCCGGGGCCTTCCCTTTCGTTTGATACCCATATTGTAGGGCAAGTTTAAGGTTTTTGGGCAATCACATTTTCACCGATACCTCAGTTATCGATCAATTTATCGAAACCTATCGAAGTTTAAATGAAACCTGGAGCTATCTTCTTTCGTTTGATACCCATATTGTAGGGTAATATAGAAGTTTTCGGGAAATCGCATTTTGACCGATAACTCAGTTATCGATCAATTTATCGAAATATATCGAAGTCCAAATGAAACCTGGAGCTATCTTCTTTCGTTTGATACCCACATTGTAGGGTAATATAGAAGTTTTCGGGCAATCGAATTTGGCCGATAAATCAGTTATCGATCAATTTATCGAAATATATCGAAGCTAAAAGGTAACCTGGGCCCTTCCCCTTTCGTTTGATACCCATATTGTACGATCTTCCTATACCTATATGCGAAATATCATAAGTATAGGTTCAATATACTTAGAGTTATATGGAATAAAAAAATTTCGAAAAGAAACGGTCCCTAGCAGGGTCGGAACCCCCAAAATTAAACAAAAAATAGCCTATAGCTCCTTCCAGACTATAACCTGTAGGCGTGCCAAACGTCTGGACATCCAAACATCCAAACATCGCTACATTCACATTTATAATATTAGTAGGATTATATTAATTTTCGTAGTTTTGCAAGTATATGTAGTATGGGAATATATTAAGGCTACAATTTTCCTCTTAACTAATTTATGTAGATACTTGATTTGGCTGAAACTCTTGGGTGTGGGACCGAACAAGTGTAAAAATCTGTTTGCCTGCGATTTACACTTTTCCAAAAAAGTGAAGATGGGCCGGAAGTTATTTCCAGGTGCTGTTCCCGACCTCAATCTCCCTAACAATGTACCTGAGCTCAGTGAAGACGTTGAAAATATAGATCCAAATTCAGTTGTTGAATTGGGAACTGAGGACTTTTCTCAATTTAATAATAAGTACCTGGGTGACCGAGACTTGCTCGGCATAAATTTCCAAAATATCGAACACTAACCACAAAAAGTCACTTAACATACTTTGGCGACACCTGTTGTGTATTAAATATTCTGGTTGGCCCACAGCCAAGTAGAAACTCTTAGAAGAAAGCATACTATCCATCTACCAAATTTCATCGAAATCGTCTCAGCCGTTCCCTAGATAGTGGTCGATATCTGGAGGAATAAAGAAAATGCGTTCAGGTGGCAACCCTAGGTGGCAATACTACTAGAAAATATTTTGGTTTTTATACGCCCTAAAATCGCTTTCATTTGATACTCACAATGCCATATATTGCTTAATATTTAAAAAAAAATCGGAGAGGTGGCAACCCTCTAAGCTTCCTTTAGTGGCAACAGCCAAGTAGAAAATCTTGAAAGGAATCATACTATCCATTTACCGAATTTCGTCGAAATCGGCTTAGGCGTTCCCGAAATAGTGGTCGATATCTTAAGGAATAAATAAAATGCGTTCAGGTGGCAACCCTAGATGGGAATACTACTCGAAAATATTTTGGTTGGTATACGGCCTAAAATACCTTTCATTTGATACCCATATTGCCATATATTGCTTAATATTTTAAAAAAAATTGATATAGGTGGCAACCCTGTGGACCACCCCAAGTGGCAACACCAAAGTAGAAAATCTTAAAACAAAGCATAGTACCTATGTACCAAATTTGAGATAGTAGTGGATATACAAATACACAAATATGGGTGTTTCCACGGTCGCGAACAGTACGTTCGTACGCGTTTATGGGCCAAAAAACAAAGTAAACATAGGTTTTTGTTTTTTTTTTTTTGCTACTTTGATAGCATTTTGGAAGGTCAATTTTAGGTGCAAGAGGCAGGTTTGTTCGATTTTTAGTTTAGACTGTGGGGGCAATAAACATGTGGTTCGCGAACGTACGCATAATGGAAGTGACTTTTTTGTGCAACTGGAAAAATTCAAAATTCAGCGAAATGGAATGGATTTTTTCAAAATGGTTGATAACACATTGAAGTGGCATAAAGTGACTTTCTTTTCATTTATTTAGCTTTAAAATATCTTCAGTACATTTTTATATATACGCTTAAATACCGGTCGCGAACGTACGATTTTTCCATACACTTTCTTTTCCTATTTTCGGCATAATGTTTTACAAATTATATGAATAGGAACACTTAATTCACAAGTTTAAATCTTATATGTTGTATTTATAAAGAAAGAAGATAGCATAAATTATTAGACTCTACTGAAATCCCGCGGCTCACACCGAAAGACCCGAAAGTGGCTTGCATAACATAAAGTATACTCACTTTAATGTATGGTTGGAAAATTTATGAATAACTTCATTAAAATTATTCAAAACCCTATGATCCATTATTAACCATGCAAAAAAAGTATATTAACAACCTATTTTTTCTTGCTTCAGTTTTGGTAGGAAAAAATATATCAAAATGCAAAACTGTCGCGAACGTACGAAACTTTGAGAATTAAAAAAAATGGTTTGGTAAACCCTTCAAGAGAAGTAGTTTTGGTTTTCAATTAAGTGCACTCAACCGGCTTTAGAAATGTAGTTCTATACATTTCCTTACACTCCTTGAGAAGTGGTAACAAAAAATGTATTTTTTTGGTCGCGAACGTACGATCCAGGCAGAGGTAAAAGTTTCAATAAAAATTTACAGTTAAGACATCGTCGTTCACTCTTCTTTCATTTTGATGGTCTTAACTGATATTCATGGGGGTATTTTGTTGCAAAAAAGGATCGCTAGTATAAGTCGAACATGTGAAAAAAATTTAAAATAAACAGGCCTTTAAAACTTGCTGGAAATGAAAAAAAATTTTTTCATGTTTCAAGCCCAATTTTTCATAAAAAAAATTTAAATCAACTTCCAAAGCTTTATATTTATAAAAATTTGGGTAATTTTGTATAACAGGGTTAAACAAGAATTTATTTTTATTAACATTTAAAATTTTTGCTCTGGTTGACCATTTTACGGAAATGCTCATATACAAGAATAAGTCGTTTAAAGTTATAAGATATTTACTCGGGTTTTGAAGCAGGTAATTTGTATTTACTTGCAACCGTGGCAGAAGAAAGCCAGGAGGATAGAAGTTTTATTGATTTTGACTCGCAAGTAGATAATTTAGATGTTGTATACATGCAAAAGGGCATTTATGAAAAAATTTAAGAGAGGGGAATTAAAACAAACCTTAGCTTAACCTCGGGAGCAGCAAGGGAAAAAAAGTGAGACGAGGAGAATAGAAAATTAAAGACCGCTTTAGAAGAAAGGGATAGGAATATAGTTTATTTAAAGTAGCAACTAGCAGAAATGGCCACTAAAGTGAACAATTTAAAAAAAGAGTTGACGGATTTGGAGGAGGGTTTCGACTCCAACCAAAAATTGTATAGCAATCTTCCTCCAGCAATTAGTTCAATGGTACGAAACTCCCTTAAAAATGACAGTCGCCACCCAAACGGTCGTCAATACGACAATTATTTTAAAACATTTGCTTTAGGTGTATTCCTCATTTCCCCATTATCTTAAAGACACCTTAAGCCTCTCCTTAGGCTTCCGGAAGAAAGGACTTTAGAAGAGTTTGTTTCGGAATGGCCACGGGATCAATGATCCGTGGCTTTACGCAGGACCAAAAATTCGTGTCAATCATGTGTGATGAAATGTTATGTGCAATATCTCCCCAAATTTAATAAAATTGTTGGTTTAGAAGATTTTGGCGATGAGAAGATGGAGCGCCTTTGTCGCATTATTTGGGATATTTTATTGTCCTTTGGTTCATGTAACGGGGATGTTGCTAAAAAATACATTTTTGAGGCCATTACCCAATTACAAAACATTGGCTTAATCGGAACCTTGCCATTTTGTTAGTGATCAAGGATCAAATTTTAAACATTTAGCTAATTTATTAGGTGTGTCTGAAGAACGTCCATATTTTCAAGTAAATGGCAAGGATATATTTTTCAACATTTGTAGTGGGAATTGTCTTGAAATTTCCAAAAATCGGGTGAGCTTCAAATCCCATCCAGTAAGTTGGCCTGACATTGTTCACTTGTATAGCAAAGACTCCCAGAACCCTATTCGTTGTGCAACAAAGCTCACGGATGCACACATTCATCCCAATAATTTTCAGAAGATGAGCGTTAAGTTAGCAGGACATTTTTTCAGTGACACAGTTGCTTCTGGCATGCTTTCACTTTATAGCTCTGGTTGTTTGGTTTCCCCTCTACGAGCTTTTTAAACACCGCGGAATATATATTATTTATAAATAAATTATTTCACATTTTCAACAGCAGTAATTTTGATGCCATTTTGCAATGGAAAAAAGTTTTCCCGGCCACATCCGAACAAATTCAATTTTTGCGTCAAGCTGTAAGTTTTCTAAAAACAGTTATAGATGAAAAAGGGAAGAACATCACTAATAATTTAAGGTATATTAAGGGTTGGATAGTAAATATTAGTAGCTTACTACATTTGTGGCGATTTTTTTCCCAATCGGGATTCACTAGTTTACAAACTAGACGCCTTTGCCAAGACAACTTGGAAAATTATTTTGGCCAAATTAGAAGAGGAGGAGGTAGAAGTGTCAGGGTAACACCTTACATGTTCTGCAATTTGTTTAAGAAATCTTGGGGTTTACGATACACAAATGTAGTAATTCGTGGTAACTGGTAGCCAGTTCCTCAGCACGATAGTTTTTCTCTTGGCCAAATGGGCTATCAATTTTGTAGTTAAAGAGCTAGGAACGTTAAACTTTGCACGTTTGCTACATATTATATATGTAACATATGTAGGCAAAATCAGCCAGATCGGACCAACATAACGTATAGCTCCCATACAATCGATTGTTCCGATAAGTGTGGTTTGGCATTCATGAAAGGTATAAAGCCTCCGACACAGCCGAAAACAGCCCTTTCCTTACTTGTTTAATATTGTGATATTTTATTTTGGTTTTGTCAAAAGCTTTAATTTTATTTATATTTTAATTTTTGTGCTGAATTGAATTGTTTACAACTTAATTTGATAATTATTTGCATTACTTTTCTGTTTTTATACATTTTTATTCTCCTTTTGAGTTTTCGCAAAATCTGCGAAAATATATTATGGAAACTAAAAAATACCCAAAACTAATGTTAAAAATCCCCATTTCAATCACATTTGTTATAAAAAATGTGCATTTTGAAAGAGCTCTATCGAAACAAAGAGTCTCAAATCTATTTATCTATGACAGATTTTATTGTATATACATATGGTCCACTACCAATTCTTGGTACTCACAGTGAGAGCCGATCACACGAGTCGTAACCAAAGATGACTAGATACGAAACTCCCTCCCGCTCTCACATTGCGTCCGCATGACGCGCGGATTGTTCTTTCGTGCAGGGTCTTTGAAAGGCTTTGGTTTGTTAATCGTCGAGATCTTAAACTGCTCAGCTACAGAGAAAACCTCATCAGCTAAGTAAAAAAGATTACACAATTAATAAATAATTAGTTGACAGCGAAAAGTTATTGTTAAGAATAAAGATAAGAATCAAAGGATATGAAAAAAAAAATAAAAATTGTTGCTATGTATTTAGGATGGAAAGAATCGACTTTTTTATGCTGTATAGTGAGTCTGAGATATCAAACGTACCAGAATGAGAATTATAATCTTGACACAAACAACGAAAAGGCTCATTTAATTCAAAATTAGTCCGGCACTGTTTCAAGATAAGTGGTTTAAAATGTCTTGATGGACGAGAAGGTACATTGAAGTTCACTTCGCTCAAAAGAAACGGGCTTACGATTGAACCATTTAGTAATTTAATCATGAAGACAATTCCAAGCATTTCCCTCCGACTAGAAAGGCTGCGAAGATTAAATAGTTTTAAGCGACTCGTATACGATGGAAAATTATACAAGTAAAGGCAAATAGTAAAAATTGTTTTTGAACTGATTCTAAGGGATCCACGTGGACCTGGTAACGCGGGTTCCAAATAATAGAACCGTATTCAAGTATCGGTCTGACTAATGTAGTAAAGAGAGTTTTAGTTACATAAGGGTCGCTAAACTCTTTAGACCATCGTTTAACAAATGCTAGAACGCCTCTAGCTTTATTGACTGTTACGTTAATGTGGCAGTTGAAACTGAGTTTGTAATCCATAGTAACCCCAAGGTCAACAAAATCATACATTTGCTCAAGATTATAATTGTTAATTGTATAGGAAGCTGGCTGTGAAATTCCTCTCGAAAAACGCATGTATGTATTTACATTTCTTTAGATTAAGCGGCATATAATTTAAATCGCACCAAGTAACTAATGCATTTAGATCTGATTGAAGCTTATTGCTATCTTCGGATGATGCGAATGACGTGAAAAGCTTTACATCGTCGGCATACATTAACATTTTCGAAAATTCTATTACTGTAGAAATGTCATTTATAAACAACAAGAACAGAATCGGGCCCAGATGGCTTCCTTGAGGAACTCCAGAGGAGACATTAATAACATCGGATTTACAGTTTTTAAACACTACTTTTTGTGTTCTGTCACAAAGGTAAGAAAAGATCCAGCGATTGAGACCCGGCTGGAAACCCAGCTGGTCTAGTTTATGAATAAGTAACGAGTGACACACTTTATCGAAAGCTTTGCTGAAATCAGTATAAATAACGTCGGTGTGTAGATTTTTTCTAAAGCCATTTGAGACATGATTTATAAACTCAAGTAAGTTTGTAACGGTGGACTTTCCCTTACAGAACCCGTGTTGACAGTCGGAACCATTCCCACGACAGCCGGTTCTACGTACCGGAATGACTCGGGGTTTCCCCGACCAAGGGCTGTTATTTCACTACCCCCCTGCCTAAACCGTCAGTTATCCCCCCCCCCAATAATGTCATCCTCCGAGTAGCTCCTTGCAGCGGGACTGCTCAAGACTCTCCTGCTCCGGGCTGGTATTGAATCCAACCCCGGACCTAGAGAGTGGATCTGCTGTATATGCTGGAAGAAAATATATGTGAAACGTTCACATTCTGTACAATGCTCTAATTGTAGCAGATGGTTGCATCTAACTAGTTGCTCCGGACTAAATCCCTCTACTCATAGACTCGCTAGTTTTTATAGAACTTTTGTGGCCCCTTGCTGTTCACGTCCTATGACGTCCAGTGGCCGTCGTCGATCAAGTATCGCTCCGCCACATATGTCTGACTCTGTCACATCAGTCTCCACGACTAGCACTAACAATGCACATCAGCAAGTAGACCTTCCGAGCGGGCGCTCACGCCCCCAGGCGTCAACATCTCACACAGCAGCTCACAGCTACTCCCTACGTAGCACTTCCCAACTGGATTTGAGCAATGCTGAGCGTCCGCTCTCTCCCACCGCCTCGGTCAGCCCCTCTTCTTCCAGCATTAGCACGAGTATAAGCCACAACCATCAGCTCCTGGTCCCTTATACTACGTGCACTGTTTGTCGGTTAAGATTATATACGCCGTTGGCATCAGTCAAGTGCAATAACTGCCTTGGCCTGTGTCACCTGCTCATATGCTCTAGACTCGCGAACAGGAACCTATGGACTGATACGCACGTTGCGCCATGCTGTCGAGCTACGCAACCTTCAACGTCGTCCGACTCGCCTCTACCTTCTGGTAACGCGATTCCTTCGACTTCAAGATTGCGCCGTAGTGCGCGACCCAGCCTATTACCACCTAGGCATACGCACCAGTCCTTGACCCCCAGCATCAACTCTGCTCCCCCTGCACATTTCGGTATCCTGCAATTTAATTGCAACGGCCTAACCGGCAAAATTGTTGAAGTGACAAATTTAATGAAGCGACTGAACATCAAGATCGCGGCGATTCAGGAGACAAAGTTAGTAGGAAGGTCGTCTCTTCAGACCTGCAACGGGTACAATGTACACCGTTGTGACCGTGCGAGAGGGCTTGGGGGTGGTCTGGCATTCATCACGCATCAATCTGTGCAGTATCGTCTATTTGAGCCTGACATCGACCCGAGGGACACCACCTTAGAACGTCAAGGTATGGTTGTCCGGTCAGGCGATGTCGACCTTGAAATCATAAACATTTACTGACATTCGTGCGTTACTCAGGGGCGAGAACCGCGTCATCCTTGGTGACTTCAACGCACACCACGACCTGTGGCACTCCAGCCTGCAGGCCGATGGTAGGGTACAGGAGCTGGCTGACCAAATAGATGATTCGACGTTCTGCACGGTAAATGGGGATGCCCCCACTAGAGTGGTGGTAAACTGCTCTAGCTCGCCAGACATCACCATAGTCAGCGCTGGCCTAATAAACTGCGTTGAATGGCGACCGATGCTGACGCTTGCTTCAGACCACCTACCTATAGTGCTCTCTATCGATCGCCCCACCGACTTTGTCACCGCTGAGAAACGCACATACACTAACTTCAATAAATAAAATAGACGCCTTGACCCTACGGATCCTCAAATAAGGGATCTTAATGCGGAAATCAGACGCTTAGTTGATAAACACAAACGCACTAAGTGGGAGGAGCACCTAAGGTCTTGCAACCTCTCGGCTGGAGTTGGCAAATTATGGTCGACGGTGAAATCTTTGTCCAACCCGACTAAACGTAACGACAAAATATCCATTGCCTTCGGTGATAAGGTTCAGTCGAAGCCAAAAAGATGCGCGAGCGCCTTCTGCCGACAATTTGTAATGCATCCTCCGTTGAACAAAGAGATTCGCCGAGCCACCAGGGAAGCGCACAAATACAAAAACAGCGATGCGCCCATTGCCATCTCCACAACAGAAGTTCATGAGGCTATTCGGAGATCCAAGAACACCAAATATATTGGCCCCGATGGCATTTCCATGCTGATGCTGAAACACCTCGGCGACGAAGGCATAAGATACCTTACACAAATTTTCAACCTTTCCCTTTCCACCTTTGTTATTCCTGAAAGATGGAGACAAGCAAAGGTGGTCCCACTACTAAAGCCTGGCAAGCCAGCTGCCGTAGGGGAGTCATATCGCCCGATATGTCTCCTCTCGCCAGTAGTGAAAGTGTTGGAATCCATCTTGTTGCCGTACTTCACCGCAAACCTGCGGCTCGCCGAACATCAGCATGGATTTCGCAAAAATCACAGCACAACCACCGCGCTGAACGCCATAACCACTCAGATATAGGACGGATTAAATCAAAAGCGTCCAACCACAGGACAGTGCTAGTTGCGCTTGACCTGGCCAAAGCTTTTGACACGGTCAACCATGCGCAACTAATGAAAGACCTTGAAGACTCGTCCCTTCCTCCGTGTCTTAAACGTTGCACTGCCAACTACCTGAGTGGTCGTCAATCGTCGGTTGAGCTCAGAGGCGCCAGATCAAAACCCAGAATAGTTAAACAAGGGGTGCCACAGGGTAGTGTCCTATCCCCGTTTCTGTTTAACTATTATATATCGAAACTTCCCCCCCACCAGAGGGTGTCTCGATCGTCTCTTACGCCGACGATTGTACGATTCTGGCAACTAATACCTCCCAACCGTGTCCGAATTCTTCGCCGGGAGAAACCTGGCATTGTCACCGAATAAGTCCTCGGCCACCCTATTCACGACGTGGACAACGCAAGTGAACATGGAATTAGACGTCTACGTTGATAGTGTCAAGCTACCAACTGTCTCACATCCCAAAATCTTAGGGGTGACGTTTGATAACATGTTCAAATACGGCGCTCATGTAACCGCAATTGCCAATAAAGTCCAAAGCCGTAACAAAATCCTCAAGTCGCTAGCTGGCAGCACTTGGGGTAAATGGTTCAGTTATGCTTGCATAGCAGGGCATAGCATAGCAATACACAGCACGTAAAAGAAAATGTTGATTATACTTCGCACAACGCACAACCCCTCAAAATCAGATATTCGAGAAACATACAGAATTTCATGAGCTCGCACACATTCTTTCAGCTTTTCTTCTTCCATTACAACGCTTTTATTTGTTTTTACTAAATTTTATAAGAATAATAAAAAAAAGCTTTGACAGTAGGTATGTTAAGTTACATAGAGATCAAAATTCAACAGACTTCTATGCCATGCTCTGGGTTGCCATGCTTTGTATAATCGAATACATGTAAAACCAATTCAACTGATATCGAAAATGACAGATCCCATGCAATGTATTGCTATGCTATGCAAGCAAAATTGAACCAAAAGAGAAAGAAACGTTACTAGCTACATATAAAGCAATTGGTCAGCCTGTACTGAGCTACGCGACGCCAATATGGTCGCCGGGTCTAGCTGACACACACTGGACGAGGCTACAGGTCTGCCGGAACACCGCCCTTCGTACCGCCACTGGGTGTCTTCTTATGTCTCCTGAGCATCACTTACATAGCGAAGTGAAAATGCTCGCCGTTAAAGAGCATAGCGAGATGTTGACCAGGCAATTCCTGTTCAACTGTTGCAAACCGCAGCATCCGAACGGACGCCAGGTCAACGAGAATCCGCCCACAGGAGCATAAGGAGCCATCTACGCAAACACTTCGATGAGATCCGGCACCTGATTTCCACGCCGTTTGATCCTAAGGTGCACCGGCAAGCCCTCACCCTCATCCATACGAATTTCGTTCTTCAGGAAACAACACCACCCGTTGCCGAAGAGGAGCGCGAGCTGCCTAGGGAGACTAGGGTGATGCTGGCTCAACTCCGGTCTGGATATTGTAATAGGTTAAACTCTTACCTATCCAGACTGAACCACGACTTGCCTAATGTTTGTCCGGCATGCGTCTTGTCCCCCCATACTACTAACCATCTTTTTGTCTGCTCATCCGACCCTGCTCTTCTAACACCCATATCCCTCTGGTCCTCCCCTGCTGAAGCCGCTAGGTTTCTAGGACTTCCGTTAGAAGAGTTCGATGACAATATTGGGTAAGGTTGATACTGACTACCTAGGCAGGGCAACGTAGTGTTAAAACAACAACAACAACAACAGTCGGAAATCAAGGTAGAGATAGGATTCGTAAGCTGATTGGTAACAATAGCTTCAAACACTTTTGGGATGGCAGACAGCTTTGCTATGCCACGATAGTTCTCTATAGAAGCCTTGCTTCCGCTTTTATGAAGCGGTAGAAGAAACGACTCTTTCCATGCTGTTGGAAAAACACCACACTTTAGTGACAGATTGAGCAAATTGGTAAGGGGTTTGTAAATATTGTTAGCGCACTTCTTCAAGAAGCATGTTGGAATCCTATCAGGACCACATTTAAAAGATTCTTTCAAGGTTTTCAGACAAACAAGAACATCATTGGCACATATAGTTGGACAATTAATTAAATTGTTCCCATGTAGCTCATAGGGATAATTTAGAAAGTCAGAATTGGTGACGGCAGAATAGTTAGAAGTGAAAAATTGCGCAAAGAAATTTTCGATATCTTGATTATCGCTAGATAAAATGTCTCTATATTGCATGGCTGAGGGAAATCCCACTACTTTTCGTTTACAATTTACGAAATCATAAAATGACTTCGGATTGCGAATAATGTCTCTTTTTGTTTTAGAGATATAGGCTTTATAGCACTTTTTATTTAAGTCGATGTACCTCTTACGTAGACCAGAATACAACAAGTAGTGTTTGTTTAACCCCGATTTCTGAAATAATTTGAAAGAACGAGTTTTTTTATTTTTCAGCATCATAAGCTCTTTAGTAAACCAAGCTTGCGTTGGATTATCATATGTTATTTTACGTTTAGGAACAATCTTCTCAAATAAGTTGTAAATAGTTTGATTAAAATGTAAAACGTTTGAATCGATATCGCCACACAGCTCAGGCCAAGTTAATTTAGACAGTTCTTTATTTAATTTCTTATAGTTGGCTTTTGAGAAGTTAAAATCAAAGTTACTACTTGAGCAGCCTTGTGTACATTGGCCATTACTTATGGTTTCGTGAATTATTTCCATAGAAGGGTGGTAGACGTCTTCGGGTAAAACCAGCGGATCGCAACGACTTACAGAAAATTTATTTTTATCATCGACAAAAACTAAATCTAAGACTTTGCCAAACTTGTTTGCTGTAACGTTTATTTGATTAAGACAGATATCGGAAATTCCATCTAAAAAGTCATTGTAGCCCGGTCTGGATGGATTTGGAATAATATTTCCATCGACTATTTTCCACGATATATGAGGTAGGTTAAAATCACCCAAAACAATCATCGAGTCAGAATCTTTAGTCAACAAGTGAACCGTTTTGAGCAAAGAGATAAGTTGTAAGTACAAAGCAAGATCTGATGCTGGAGGGATATAACAAACAAATAAGTAGATACATGGATACATTTGCTAGCTGAATGCGGATGCATTTGAACTCAATGGAATCAATGTTAGGTAAATCAACCTCCTCTGAAGGTATTGAGGAATGAACTGCAAGTAAAACTCAAACAAATTCAGAGTTGAAAACATGAAGTTTTAGCCAAGTTTCGGTAAAAGCAATTACGTTATAGTTACAACAGAAAGATTTCAAATAAAGATCAATTAATTTGGTATTCAAACCTCTGACATTTTGATAAAAGATAGTCATGGTCTTAGTACTCAGTTTTTTGGCTCAACGTTATCACGAGAGATTGTTGCTACATTTTGAACATTTCTATTTGGTCTGTATTCAAACTCCCGCACAAGGGCACCGTGGGGCCAAAAAGAACTATCCAAAAGAGCGTCGAAATCTTTTTCAGCGACATCAATTCTAAATGAAGACACATTTCTTTGATACGTGAAATTAAACTTTTTAATAGTCAATTTACGATCTTTTACTTTAGTCGAAATATGGTACATTAAATCTTCTTCTGTAGTGTCAGGATGGAACCTAGACACAAATATAGATTTTTTGCGAGGGACCACAACCAGCTTCCTAGCAATTTTTTCAGACTCAATTACAATAACGGGAGGATCCGGATTTTTGAAGTTAACTTCTTAGGCGGCGATATGAAGTTTTTATTGAGAGTAAAATTGAGAAAATTGTATTGTAATAGATGATATAACGGGAACTATGCAACGGAAATTGAATATTGGTTGTTGTCTTTGAAATCCATCCTCACTACTGCTGCGTAGATGGCACTGAAAACGCCATATGACGCTAGATGGTGCACACCAACACACACACACGCTGTACATAATTGCCTTTGGTTAGATTAGTACAGTAATTATGTACATAGTTGATTTTTGTTGCTGCAATTGTCAACTCATTTGTTATTGTCATGCTTGTTGAGTATAATATGTTGAGTAAATAGCTATATTAAATGGACCTAAGGTGGCTTTATGTATGCGTCCAAACCACAACTGCATATCTTATAAATAAAAATGAATGTGTGTCTGTGTGTCTGTGTGTCTGTGTGGCTGTGTGTCTGTGTGTCCTTTATGGGCGTCCAAAGTACTCAACCGATTTTTATGAAATTTTCACAGTATATTCTTGAGATCATGGGTTAAAGCATAGGCTATACTAATTTTTGGAAAAGTGGGCGGTGCCACGCCCCCAGGCTATATAAAACTACAATTCTTCATAACTCTGAACATATTTGGTCTAAATTAATGATTTTAGGATATGTGTGTCCTTTGGTCAAGATTTATGTAATTTTGGAAAAGTGGGCGGTGCCACGCCCACATTTTTTGTGTTTTGTTTGTACTTCAATAATGTCCAAAGTTTATGGTCGATCTCTTTAAACTTTCAAGATTGGTTCAGAAGATTGTTGTGCCACGCCCCCAGGCTATATCAAATTTAAATCATCATAACTTTGAATATTTTTGGTCTAAACTAATGGTTTTTGGATATGTGTGTCCCTTGGTCAAGAATTATATAATTTGGGAAATGTGGGACGTGCCACGCCTACATTTTTTGTATTCAGTGCTTTGTTTGTACTTCAATAATGTCCAAAGTTTATGGTTGATCTGTTTTAAACTTTTCCAATACGTTAAAATCTTCGTTGGGTACGACATACATAGGCTACATTTGTAAATTCTTTGGAAAAGTGGGCAGTTCCAGGACCACAAGCTAAGTAATATTTCAATTCGTTATATCCCTGAATGTATTTGCTTTAGTGACATTTTAACGTTCTTAAATCTTAATCAAAGCACTTAATTTTTTTTGTTTGTTATTGCCGTTCATACATATCCAGAGTATTATAGGTAGATATAGGATATAATTAAATAAGTACTAACTATACATCTGCTCAGCAGCGCATAATGGGTTTTGTCATACCCATTGAGTTCAAATGATCTGTTTTTTGAGTTGGACATTCAAAAAATTTATTTGTTTATACCAAAGACTTTAAAACCGGAAACATTGTATATCCTAAAGCACTGCAATAAATGGAATGTTAAAAGTTAAAGAAAAATATTTGAAAATGTATTTCTAGGGAAGTCACTGGTCAGGCAGAACAACGTCTGCCGGGTCTGCTAGTAACATCTAAAAATCAATTAGTTTGGCCTAGGGTGTTCATCACCATCTTTTATAGTTTTAAATAATTCTTCGGATTTTGTAAGAATTTAATTCAAGTACATTAGAACTGGAATGTCCCCCCAAATCAATAAAATTCAATCCTCAGACTCGGACGGCTTGATTTTATACCGGCGCATAAATTTGTTCTACCAGGCACGCAGAAAAAATGCGTGCGCGGATGCTATTTGACAAAAATTTCTATTCGCCCCCTTGAGATTGAGACATGCCTTAGGTCGAATTACATATTCCGTGAATGGAAGAAATTGGTTCCATTCCATGGAATAAATCGAAATTAGGTAAGTTTGATAAAGTCGATAGAACTGATACCAATTATGCCCGTTCTTCAAATCCTTATACGAGTGGTTTCATAATCCTCATATAACTCTGTTGAATTTTAGCGGCCTAGCATGAATACTTCCAGAGATATGCAACATGAAAAATCCCATTTGTATGTCAGGTGCCCGCACCTTTTCCCCTATCCCTCTTAATTCATCGATGGGTTTCTGTTCTAAAGTTGGTTATGATCGGTCAATCCGTTTAGAACGCAACTTAAGTTATGCATACATACACACATACAATATTTCAATCATATACATTATATATCGACAGCCACACTGCAAAACCCTGTATGTTCAAAACCAAAAAGTTTTCAGGAGAGGGAAAAAACTGTAATAATTATAACGTATATATGTATATGAGCGACGGCTATTACATTTCACCACTGGAAAGAAACGGGAAGTTGTAACCCGATTTTGACTGAATTTTAATGTGCGAAATATCACGATCTATGGGAAAGGCTCAGAACCTTATTATTGGAAAAATAGTGACTTACGGGGTTTTGCAGTGTGGCTGTCGATATGTAGTAGAGGCAGACGTCCTGTCTAAATGCGAGCTCACTGTCCCCCCTTTTACAACTCTCCTTTCAATCTTTCTTCGCCTTCACTCTATCTCCCCCCTTTTTCTCTTCATTACCCGCTTTCCTTTTACCCCGCCCCTCTTCCTCTATATCCCATTCGTATTGGCCCCTGTTAATTTAGGCATAATTCTACCCACTTACCAAATTTGAAGCAAAACGCACAATGCATAAGATATTTTTGAATGGATCGGTTCCCTGGTCCACTTCCCGGAAGTAAGAAATTGTGAATCTAAACAATTCTCGAATACACCTAATTCATATTTCGTTATTTCTGAATTTAAGAAGTTAACTTCTTTCACGTGTACTGGCTACACGCGGTTTTTTTAAAAATGCTTTCATATTTTTTGAATTTTTCGGTCAGCAAAGAAAAGTCTTTCTGATATGACGAAAGACCTTACAAAGATCAACTTCCGTCGATCTACATTTTGAACAGGACCAGCGCAGACCTTTTCCATCATTAATAAGATCAGCTGTTCTACCAGTTAAGCCAGTGCACTTTGCGTGGACAAGTGCATCACACAGCCAGCATGCTACAAAGCGCTCCGACTCGCTTTTTATCTGGCAATTTTCAAACGTGCACGACATTGTATTATTAATAATTAAGAAAAATTATAAAATTCAAAAATATAGTAGTTAAAAATAAAAAGCTATAAAAACAACCCTGGTAGTTTGGAAGGCAATGTACTGAGCGAACAGTTTTAAACACACTGTACTTGACGTTTAACAAACCACGCAAACAGCTGTAACGAAAAAGGAGTGAGAAAAAGAAAAGCAAGTCAGCACACAACAACAATTACAATGTAAAATGTAAGCCTTTCAAAAGCAACAAATACAATATGCAAAAACACAACTCGGCACACACAAATTCAATAGAATCAATTTATAATTATTTAATTTTCAAGAATTTATCAAGAATTTACACTTTTCACAACAAGTAGTGAAGCACATTAAGTATTCAACTCATTAACTTTAATCTTAAACTTCAAAATTTACAGATATATGACAAATATGATTAAATTTTTTAGATAAAAGCACAGAGCAAAATAAAAACACAACTACACAGCTTGACGTTTGCGAAATATAATATACTTTAAGATTTCATATTTGTATAATATTATTGCCTACTGAAGAATTTACCAAATTCGACTATTTTGAAAATTTTGAAAAAATAGTATTGAAAACCGGTTTTCAAAAATTTTCTTTTGCGGTATTCGTTGTAAACGTTAGAGGGCCTTTCAAGAATTAAATTTTGACAAATTGTGCCAGGATGAATTCAACTTTAAATGTTGATTTGATACAATATTGTAGGGTGATATTAAGGTTTTTCTGCAATCGCATTTTTACCGATAACTCAGTTATTGATAAATTTATCGAAATATGTCGAAGTACAAATGAAACCTGGGGCCTTCCCCTTTCGTTTGATACCCATATTGTAGGGCAAGTTTAAGGTTTTTGGGCAATGACATTTTCACCGATAACTCAGTTATCAATCAATTTATCGAAACCTTTCGAAGTCCAAATGAAACCTGCGGCCTTCTCCTTTCGTTTTATGCCCATATTATAGAGTAATGTTAAGTTTTTTGGGCAATCACCGATAACTCAGCTATCGCTAAATTTATCGAAATATATAGAAGTCCAAATGAAACCTGGAGCTATCCCCTTTCGTTTGATACCCATATTGTAATGCAATATAGAGGTTTTCGGGCAAATGTATTTTGACCGATAACTCAGTTATCGATCAATTTATTGAAATATATCCAAGTACAAATGAAACCTGGGGCCTTCCCCTTTCGTTTGATACCCATATTGTAGGGCAAGTTTAAGGTTTTTGGGCAATCACATTTTCACCGATAACTCATCATCGATAAAGTTATCGAAACCTATGGAAGTCCAAATGAAACCTGTGGCCGTCTCCTCTCGTTTTATACCCATATTATAGGGTAATGTTAAGTTTTTTGGGCAATCTCCGATAACTCAGTTATCGATCAATTTATCGAAATATATCGAAGTCCAAATGAAACCTGGGTCCATCCCCTTTCGTTTGATACCCATATTGTAGGGTAATATTAAGATTTTTCGGCAATCGCTTTTTGACCAATAACTCAGTTGTCAATAAATTTATCGAAATATATCGAAGTCCAAATGAAACCTGGGGCCATCCTGTACATATATGCGAAATGAGTGGCTCAGTGCCATCCTTGCCTAACGTTCGAAATTTCATATATGGAGTTATTATGCTATACTACTTAGAAATACTCCAAATTATCAGTGCCAAAGTTGCACATCCCTAATTAATTAAATTAATTATATGTTTCAAACCTTCCTAAAAACTCTGTTTAATTTTTAATTACCTATTAACTTTGTCACTAATTATTAGGAAATGACTAAATTGAGGCTTAGGCAAGGATGGCACTGAGCCACTCAAATATCATAAGTATAGGTCAAGTATACTCAGAATTGAATGGGGGAAAAAAAATATCAAAAAGTAATGGTCCCTAGAAGCGTCCGAACCCCCAAAATTAATAAAAAAAAAAATAGCCTATAACTCCTTCCAGACTATTTATAACCTGTATGCGTTCCTAACTTCATCAAAATCCGTCTTGCCATTCTCACGTGATTGAGTAACAGAAGCAAACGTCTGGACATCCAAACATCGCTACATTCACATTTATAATATTAGTATGAAGTATGATTATTGCCTACTGAAGAATTTACCAAATTCGAATATTTTGAAAAAGAATATTGAAAACTGGTTTTCAAAAATGTTCTTTTGAGGTATTCGTTGGTAACTGTAGGGGGCCTTTCAAGAATTTAAGTTTGACAAATTGTGCCAGGATGAATTCAACTTCAAATGTTGATTTGATACAATATTGTAGGGTAATATTAAGGTTTTTCTGCAATCGCATTTTTACCGATAACTCAGTTATAGATACATTTATCGAAATATGTCGAAGTACAAATGAAACCTGGGGCCTTCCCCTTTCGTTTGATACCCATATTGTAGGGCAAGTTTAAGGTTTTTGGGCAATCACATTTTCACCGATAACTCAGTTATCAATCAATTTATCGAAACCTTTCGAAGTCCAAATGAAACCTGCGGCCTTCTCCTTTCGTTTTATACCCATATTATAGAGTAATGTTAAGTTACTTGGGCAATCACCGATAACTCAGCTATCGCTAAACTTATCGAAATATATCGAAGTCCAAATGAAACCTGGAGCTATCCCCTTTCGTTTGATACCCATATTGTAATGCAATATAGAGGTTTTCGGGCAATCGCATTTTGACCGATAACTCAGTTATCGATCAATTTATTGAAATATATCCAAGTATTAGTTGCGCATGGTTGACCGTGTCAAAAGCTTTGGCCAGGTCAAGCGCAACTAGCACTGTCCTGTGGTTTGGACGCTTCTGGTTTAATCCGTCCCCTATCTGAGTGGTTATGGCGTTCAGCGCGGTGGTGGTGCTGTGATTTTTGCGAAATCCATGCTGATGTTCGGCGAGCCGCAGGTTTGCGGTGAAGTACGGCAACAAGATAGATTCCAACACCTTCACTACTGGCGAGAGGAGAGATATCGGGCGATATGACTCCCCTACGGTAGCTGGCTTGCCAGGCTTTAGTAGTGGGACCACCTTTGCCTGTCTCCATCTTTCAGGAATAACAAAGGTGGACAGCCGGTTCTACGTTCCCACGACAGCCGGTTCTACGTACCGGAATGACTCGGGGGTTCCCCGACCAAGGGCTGTTATTTCACTACCCCCCTGCCTAAACCGAGTACTCAGGTCGTGCGCACCGGTGCCACACATGACGCTAAATGTGTTAAAGAGGTTACTGAAATTAAAGTCGATAATGAGCGCATTTTGTCTTAATGAGTTAAAAACTTATGTTGAAAATAACCAGGGGCAACTGAATGCTGAAATTTGTTCGCTGAAAGCAATGGTAAGTGAGAAAGATGATAATATAACTGAACTAACCGCGTAAATAAAAAAACTTCGTGAACCAGTTCTTGGTAGCTCAAATAAATTGTCAACTTCTCACTCTGCTGCTGGTAACAACAGGAACACTTATCTTTCAACTGGAACTATATCTAAGATGATGTGTTCTTGACCTATGATGCATACGCAGAGTCAATCATCACTTTCGTATAGCGCTGCTCTTGCTAATGAGGTTAATATGGTTGGGGCGGCTTCTCCGCGGTCCGGTACGGGTAACGCCCCTTCTTTGTATGTATAGATACATACTATTGCATATAATGACGAGGTTTTCAACTAAGTTTATATTACTTTTACTAGTATTTTTCAGTATTTTTATTTTGGCAAATAAAAAGTCGACAAAATGCTATACACATTTCTTCAATTACATAAGCTGTAATTTTTTCGTAGCACGTATAGTAAATCGTACCTTTAGCTTCAGAATTTTTTATACAGCACTGTTTTTAATTTTTTACATACAAGATTTTACTATTAATTCTTTTTCCGCTTATTATTTCAAACATAATATTGGACATTTTATTACTTTATAGCACCGACCTTTAGCTATTGAAATTCTAACAAGAACTGTTTGCGTAGGGTGTATGAATTAGCCCCCATTGAATTAACCCCCACCGGGCAAAATGACTTAAGCCCCACCAATTTTACCACGAAATTAAAAATGGTGGAAAGGGGGGCTAAAGTCATTTTCGTGGGGATTAGTTTATTTTTTTTTAGTGGGGATTTGGTCATGTAAGAACCCCCACGTTTGGTGGGGCTTAATTCATTTTGATTGGTGGGGATAAAATCATTTTCGTGGGGTTTAATTTATTTTAAATCACTAATAGTGCACATATCGTAAAAGGAGAAACCATAATTTTATAAATTATAAAATAATAGAAGGGAAGTTTTCCTTTTACGAAAGGTTAAAATAACTAATAGTGCACATTTCGTAAAAGCAGAAACCACAGGTAACAAAACACTTTTAATAAATTTAAATGCCCTTTTTGTCGTCAAGATGTTGACGAACATTTACATATTTTTACTTAATTATTTTCTTTTTCTCACATTTTCATATTTTCATTTAATTCTTTGCCTTTTTCTTTTTAAATATAATGACGATGTCTAATTGAATTTTTGTTAAAATTTTGATTTAAAAACTTGTAGTTTAAAGCAAGAAAAATAAATTAAAAATGAAGTAAAGTGGGGCTAAAGTCAGTTTCGAGGGGATTAATTCCTCTTTTTTTCGTGGGGATTCTGTCATGTAAGAACCCCCACGTTTGGTGGGGCTTAATTCATTTCGATTGGTAGGGATAAAATCATTTTCGTGGGATTTAATTAATATTTTTTAGTGGGGATTCTGTAATTTTTGGTGGGGAAAGATTCACTGAGACATTGGTGGGGCTTAAGTCATTTTGCCCGGTGGGGGCTAATTGATACACCCGTTTGCGTACGGAATGCGTGAAAAACAGCAACTCATTGTTTTTCTAAAATCTTACCTTACTACAGTTATAGAAACAATTACAAAAACATTGAAACTTGTTAAATTGCAATTTTAAGAGAAATGAAATAAGTCCCAACAAATACATATGAAATAACTCCCAACGCAATTTTAAGAGATGTGAAATATTTGGGAGTTATTTCATATTTATTGGCACTCATTTCATTTAGGATTTATTTCATATTTTTTGTGATTTGGGCCTCACTATGATATAACTTCCAAATATTGGGGACTTATTTCATTTCCTCCTTTGGTAGTTATTTCATTTCTAAAAGTTGGGGGTTATTTCATTTTTATTGGGACTTATTTCATTGGGACTTATTTCATTTGGGACCTATTTCGTGGTACCGTAAAATTAAGTTTCGTTAACAATGTACGTCAACTTCCACTGAGATGCCTACCCGGACATCAAATACAGAGAAGTCTGCAACTGATTTCGCTGCTGATACTGTAGGTGTTGCTCTTGATAACACTCCTGCGAATACTACCCATATTAGTGCGTCAGGAAATGCTACTGAAATCAAAGAAGCTGGGACATGGGAAATTATTTATAATAAACTTAGAGATTTTAAGCCTCCGTTAATTATTGGATCAAATTAGAACAACGAGTTGAGTGTAGTACCCAATACAAAATATAAATATTTGCATACATCGTCTTTTTTATCGAATGTACTATGCGAGGATATCATTGCAAAGCATGCTCAAATGGATTCAAAAAATTTGAGATGTTACTCGCTAATCAAGCAAGGTATCAATGCGGGCGATTTCGCCAAAATTAGCCTCAAATTGGGAGTAGTCGAAGGGTGCTATGAGAACATTTTGAACGCAGACATCTGGCCAACAGATGTAAAAGTACTTCTTTTAGGTTTTTTCAAAAGCGGTGGGCCCATCAGAAATCCCCGTAGCAACACGCCATCAAGGAAAATGTGCCTTAGACAGCTGAAGATCTACTTCCAGAACGATAAAACGATATTTACCATGAATGCCAATTTGGATTACGACGCACTATAGCGCCTTCTGGGGTCTTTCTTTGCAAAAATCATGACTTTTGAACCGATAAAGATATTTTAAAAATTTAGAAAGGTAATGACAAGTTATTTTTTGAGGTTTTATTATGTGAAAACTTAGGTCACAGTTCCATGGTGCTTCAAAATAATTAGTCAAAGTCGATTTTTAGAAAAGCAACATTTTTTTTAGTACAAAATACAGCAAAACAATGAGATTTGTCTTATAAAGATGTATTTAAGCATAAAAGCAGATGAACTAATGATATTGATGATGAAGCGATGATGTCGATATACAGTGTTTATATGGGGACCATACTACGATTGCCATATAAAGAGACTGGAACGGGTACGAAAGTCTTTCGTATTGTATGCTCTACGTAGTTTAAGGTAGTCCTATACCTTCATATAATGCTAGATGTACTCTCATTAACTTGAAAACGTTGGATACGAGAAGGACTATTCTATCTCTTAGTTTTGTGTTTGATATCATTTAGGGCATTGTGGACGCCCCGATTCTTCTAAAAGGAGTTAATTTTCTGTTTCCTCACAAAAACATCAGAAGTAATGATATCGATTGTTCAGTTAATAAGGCTTTAAGTCAAATTAAATTTATTTTTATATTTAAGTATCTACCTGATCTGTAAGAAACCGTGTATTTTATTTTCTTATTATTTTGAATAAATAGAAATTGAAATTGAAAAACTAATGTTGCTAAAACACGAGAACTATACGTAATGAACGTAGTGTCGAAACTCGAAAGGTGGTAGAAATCAGCTGGTCTAAATTCACTGGTCTGAAATCACTCAGTTAAGATGAGTATAAATTTGTTATAAAGCATTTATGAATGTGTTTGAAACTAAACTTGGGTTGGTAAATGGGACTGTTAGTATATTTTTATAAAGTTAATTAAATTTACCACAAAACAAAAAAAGTAAATTTTTTGAAAAGTTACTCCCAGGAATTCAATTTGACCATCATTATTACCTCAGAATTGTCGCATAAACTTATACAGTTTGTGTTAAGTTTATTCCATTCGTTAATAAATAGATGAACATACATAGATCATAGCTATACGTGGGCTTTAAGTATGCAAAACTAGATGAGATGTTTTTTAAAGAAACGACTTACCTGTTATTACTACAAGTGCAGATATGCTGACAAAACATGATGAATCAAGTTCTAAATGGCTGAGACTATCACTGAATTCCAAAATATTAACCAGCCAGTCACCAAACACCCTTTCGCATTGACTCTTATGCAAGACCGTACCATTGCAAAATATCAAGTTGGAATCATCCGGCTGTATGCGATATGATAGCCTTAAGACAAAAATTTCTAGCGAAGCAGATTGAAAAAGCAGTTCTTGGTCCAATGGACATAAATTACTGAACCCAGGAATGCTGTTGATAAATTTTTGAATCACGTTAACAGAATTCTTAAGAATTTTATAGAACTGCCGAACATTTTCAGATTCGCTTACTATCAGTGGGGAAATGTTACACATAGGCTCTATGTATGCTGCGTAATCTAAATTAGATATATCTGGACTTGTATCTTTATGGGCTTTAAGTAATGTGGTTATAAAAGGCATATAGTTAGATTCCCTGAATAGAGCACTCGTTTTTTGTTTTGAAGGTAAGCGACCACGGCGCCCTTTGAGAGAATCAGTTCGTACCACTGCTTTTACCATACCAACGGCCAAACACTTCTGAAATCGGCAAAACTGACATCTGTTCCGTCGCCGTCTGTCAACAGGGCATGCGTGATTTGCTAAACATACATATTTTGAATGTTTTTGAACAGTTCGTTTAAAAAATCCTTTACATCCTTCACAAGTCCTAACTCCGTAGTGCTGACATACTGCAGTGTCCCCACAAACGGCACATACATGTAAAGCACTGTGCACTTTTACACGCTTACGTATTTCACTGTTTGTAGTGCTGGTCCTGTCAATCGTTGCTGAATAATTGCAAATATTAGGGAAAGGTGAACTATGATTTTCGTCCAGATAATTCATTCTGTAAATAAATAAAAAAACATACATTAGCTTTACACATATGACATACTTTCAAAGGAGGTACTCAACCACACGTGCCGAAAACCGTCCTTAGGCCAAGAATATACAAACCTGATTTCAAGAATAAATAAGAAACGATTTTAACGGCTTCAGGCCGAAAGTCACTGAGTTTCAGCTTATTATTTGTAAACATCTATAGGATATTTTAGAGTCTATTATTAGACTAGCGGGAATGAAGTTCAATCAATAAGATAAAGCTAACTACTATTTCCACGGAACTTTTTGGTGCCTAAGTCCTGGGGAGTAGTCCAAAAGTCCTTCAGAATGGGGCAGGGTAATCAAGGAACTGCAGAACCAAGAAAACTTCCCCCTAATCTTTAGTCCCAACAAGAAATATTTATATTTCCACACTACACAAAAAACACCTACCAATTTATCCTTTGACCAACTTACTTACTCTACCGAACTGTCTACTGTATCACCTGGCAGCGCAAGTATCAGTTTTCGGCTGCTTTATACCCACCCAACCTTGGCCTTGGTACAAAGGAACCATTAGGCTGCCCCCCATTACTTTCGATCAAACAAAACTAATTACTTTAAATATGTATTGAAAAATTGTTATTGTATACATATGTGTATAGATTATCGTTTAAGGTTTAACATTATCGACCTAGAACGTATGTATGTATGTACTTACAAAGTATTTTGAGCATAACTTAAATTTTACTACTTTTAAAATACTAACATGTTTTTCTGTTAGGTATTTCGAAACTATCTCCTGACCTTACTCAACAGCTGATTTGTCTATGGCCATTTACCTTTACTTTCTCAATTAATCATATGCATGTCATAATTTACACATTTACGCACATACCTATGAGTATGCATTCATAAGTCAAAAAACAAGGCGAGTTATATACCTGGTGATAGCATGCAATCAGCTGGTTGCTTGTTCTTCCCGTTCTGTAGTATTTATGGGGTTCATACAAATGTCATCAAAAGAAAATCCTCAAAGGTTTGTTTACATTCCTTATGATTTTCACTTCATATTCTCTTTCGCTTTAACATCCCAGTGAACGGCGAATCAAGCCGAAGATAGACCACCATATAATACATTCGCCTTGCCAAAAAAAACTAGAAAAAGGCAGCGTGAGAACAAAGCCTCAGCAAAGAACGTAAATGTACAAAGAAGGTCCAACAGGGAATGCAATAGAAACTGTCAAATCGATGGTCGGTAATTCACCACTGTACCTACGTTTAAATTACTTAAATTTACCCTGTTATAATTAAATATTTACACAAAAAACTGTAGTTGGAGTTATGAAACTGAATGTTTAAGGAAAGGTGAATATCCTAAAGAGTTGAAAGTAGGCGCAGTCGTGCCAATACACAAAGCTGGAAGCAAAGAAATATGCTCGAATTACAGACCTATCACTAAGCTTAGCACGGTCGACAAAATAGTTGAATGTATTTTGTTAAATAGACTGAAATCTTTTCTAGCTGAGAATCGAATAATTGATAAAAACCAATTTGGATTCGTAGAAAATTCAAATACTTTGTCTGCTTGTATATCGTGTACAGAATTTATATACGAAAACTTAGACAAGAAGAAATATGTAGCGCTATTGGCAATAGATCTTTCCAAAGCTTTTGACTCAGTGAATTTAAACATAATGATCCGAAAACTGGCAGAATTAGAAATAGGTGGTAATAAACTCAGAATCTTTGAAAGTTTTTTATTAGATAGGGAACAGCATGTTGAAATAAATAACATAAAAAGTGTTAATAGGAAGGTCAAAACAGGAGTTCCATAAGGCTCAAAATTGGCAGCTACCCTATTTCTAATCTACGTAAATAACGTACTCAAACTTAATGTGAATGGAACCCCGCAGTTTTACGCAGATGATGGTTGCTTTATGTACGGAGAAGAAACCTTTGAAAAATTAATTACAAGCATAACACAAGACTTGGAAAAAATCAAGCAGTGGTTCGACCAGAACCTGCTTAAAACAAACTTTATAATTTTTAAAAATTTGTTATGGTCTACTTCCAACTTGCGGTTGGATAGGTGACAGTTTAGGTTCACCCTGCGGTTTGACATAAATCGATAGATTCTGGGAAGTGGCGTGATTTTGATGAAAAAGGCACCAATAACGGAACTTTTAATTTCCAGACAAACAAGTGATTGGTTTGTTCTCGGTGTGGCCAGAAATAAATAGTAGTGTAAACCACATTGCCCGAAAAATGACAGTGAATGGGCATTTGACATAAGTAAATATCATTTATTTCTTATAGGGGAAATTAACGTATATCATTGGGTAACTTATATTAATTCATCAATTAGCAGGGTGGGAGACACATGGAATCCCGTCCTGATTTCTGACGTTGACGAACGCGAGTAAAACATTTTATATTGCCAGGCAACATTTCAGCAGTAAATGTCAATTAATTACTAGTCAAAAGGCAAAAGTATTGTAAAGATGGCAGTTTATTTCATGTGCCAACTTAACAAAGCATGTAGCTTAAAACATTGTCAATGGCGAGGTCGGGTGAGAAGCTTCATGTGCCTCCTACCCTGAAACCCAGTAACGTCGGGTTCCGCGGACCACCAAGGGAACACACCAAACACAAGTTCTAGAACCTTCCTTTTTTCGCGCGCCAACGAAAGCGTGCCTTTAGGGTTCGGACTTAATAAAATTTGTAGCAATTTTAATACCTAATGCACTTTATGCAAATCTACTCCACTTTATGCTCCCATTTAATAGCACCATAGTTCGATTTTTCCTTTGATTAAGTAAATTTTTCTCTGACTTCAAACTTTCCCGTAAGATAATTATTCATTTTTAACCTTCTGTAATTTCAACTTTACTAAAACTAACTAAAGAGTAAAATAGTAGTAAAAGTATAAGTACTAAATTTCTTTTTCTTTAAAGCCTTAAAATAAAAGTGTAATTACCGAACTTTCACTTTAAGTAATGTCTACAGATTAACTTTCATAAAATCTACTATACAGGTGTAAAATCATGGTTTTTTTGTTTCGGAATGAGTACTGTACTCTTACCAAATTTAGTAGTACAATAGGGTGCTAAAATAGTAATAAAAGTCCGAACCCTGATGGCAACCACCAATCGGAGTGTTCCACCTGGCAACGATCACGCCACGTTAGACTGGGTAACGGAACTTTTCCATTGCGCAGTCGTAGTTGCTTAAACATTTTTTCGATACCCTAGTGGCTTCGCCGGCATTCACTGACATTCAAAATGTGTTATGAAATTGAGCGAGTCGGTCGTGCCCGTGACAAATAAGAAAAAGGGAAAAAACCCTAAACTAGAAAAAACTTTAAGCCAAATTCAAGCTGCCATAGTAAGGCAAGAATTTGCCACAAAAGTGCAGTTTGTGCAGTTTAAAAGTGAAATAGTGTGTAGTGGAAAGAAAATAAAAAAATATATAATAACTCGATGCTGGTGGCTCGTCGGTGTGTGCGGTCGACAACAAGATTAAAGCAGTATAGGATTTAAAATAAAGCCAGGTGAGTACCCATTGGAAATTTTTTTTGGCGATTTGCCTATTAATCCCAAAACATTGACATAGTATCCGGACACTTAGCGTTTTTCTCATCTTTGACTTACACTAAATTTCTCACTATACACGCTGTAGCGAAAAGTTAAATTGTTTATAAAAATATAGACATTTCTAAATAATATGACGCATGTAGAATTTAAATTCATAACGTTCTTAGTATTATTAAATTAAAAATCCAAAAAAGTTTCAAACTTCTCTCTTAATTTACGTGTAACTTTTAAACTATTCTTCCGATCCAAACCAAATTTTCCAAGGACACTCAGAAAACATGTATATTTCCATTAGTGTTGCTATTTGAAAATATTTTTTTTTGGGGATTTGCCTATTAATCCCAAAACATGGACATAGTGGCCGGCCACTGGCGCTGTCCGGATACTGGTACAATTACCCCATGCCACGCGAAAGCAAAACATTCCTTCGGTATACAGAAACCTTTGTCAACATAGTCATTATTAGGCCATATTTTACGTTTGTAACCATCACTTTTATTTCATTTTATAAATATCTCTTAAATAGAGGCAAGTTGCATTACATTATTTATTTATCTTCGATGTTTGATTTAATTTTTTCTTAAAATCTCCTTTCAGAATTTTCCAGAACGCCACTACGACAACGCACCACCAAAACAGCGCCAACATCACGTACCCCCATCACGCGCTACCACCGCTCCACCATCGTGCGCCCCACTATACCAGCGCACCATCATCGCGCGCGACACCATTGCACCGCGCCACCATTGCAACACCACCATCGCGCGCGCTACCTCCACAACGCGCCCCCAGCGTCGAGGAGCCACTATAACAGCGCGCTCTACAATCGCCACGCGCTACCAATTGACGCGCCATCATAGCAATACACCATTATCGCGCGCCACCATTCCAACGCGCACGACCAATCGCGCGCGCCACTACAACGGCGCGCCGCCATCGCAACACTACCAGCATTTACCATTGCGCGCGCCACTACAATAGCGCACCACAAGCGCGCGTGCCACGGCAACAACGCTTTCAACCACCATCAGCAACCGGTCACAGCACCGGCAACAACCGTAACAAAAGCCAACCGGCAACAACACCAGCCGTAACCACCAGAATTAACAACTTATAGGCCCGCCGTCCAACCGGCAACAACAACAACAACACTAGCGCCCAAGTGAACGGGCTACTGCAACACCAGCAATAACAACAGCGGGGGCCGACCTACATATTATAGGCCCGCCGCCTAACCTGTAATAGCAACAGCATCAGCAGTAACAAGAACCGGTAACAACACCGGCAACAACAATACCAGCGTGACAACAGCAGGGACCGCCCTAATGTAGGCCCGCTGCACATAAACACCAACAACAACCAGCGTAACTACCAGCAGTGACAACAGCGGGAGCCGACCTGTTATAGGCCCGCCGCACAACTACCAACAACAACAACAGTAGCGCCCCACCAACGGCCTACTGCAGCAACCGGGTGAGACCTTTCTAATTTAGACCTACATGTGTAGTTTATATAGCTTATAATTATGTATATTATATCTGTAAAAATTTATAAAAAGAACGTATAGTTTGAAATTATAAAATAGTAAACAAAAGAAAGGTTAGAGAAGAACTTAAATAAACTAAATTAATAGATTTGACTGAAGTAAGGAAAGGAATTTTAATAGTAAACAAAAGAAAGATAGAGAAGTAAGGGTTTGAATTTAACTCAACAAGGTTAAGAGATATAATTTGAAAAAAAAAATTTTAAATGAACTTATATTTTATAATTGTAGAATAGAGTAGGAAAAGGAAAACTAATATGAAACGATAGGAAGAATATATACATATATATAACAAATAAAAAAAACGTATCAATTAAATGGGATAAAATAAAATTAAATCATATTAAACTAACATATGGGAAAAATTCTATTTAAAATACATAACATAAAATATAATTAAAATACATAAAATTAAATAACATAATATGCATAATATGCATAAAATAAAATATAATAATACAAATAATAAAAGGTAAATAAAATCAAAATACATAAAATAAAATATATAATTTAAAATAGAATGAAATACACAGAATAAAATAGAATTGAAATACGTAGAATAAAATGAAAATAAAAAATTAAAATACGTAAAATTAAAAAAATTTAAGTACATAAAATAAAATAAATTTTATTAAATAAACAAAATGCAATACCTGCAAATTTTAATAAAATAAACCAAATACATAAATAATTAAATAAACAAACTACAATTATAACGAATTAAAGGCCGCCAATAAAATAACATAATAATAAATAAATAATGAATAAAATAACATAACAATAAATAAATAATAAATAAAGTAACTTAATAATGTAACAATACCTACAATAGAAATAAGCAACCAAAACAAAAATACATAAATAAGCAAAAGAAAGTTAGAAGAAGAAGAAAAAAGTTTTTTTTTAAAAGTTATTCAACTAAATAAAATGTTTTTTTGAATAAATATTTCTAAGACTAAATTAAAATAATGAATTTTAAATAAAATTTGTAATGAAAATGGGAATGCTGGCGTTCCGCATTATTTAGAAGGCGTAGGATTGTAGGTAAGGGGCCATCGAGATTAGGTGCGTCGATGGCCATGGATGAGGGTGGGCCAAGCACCGGGAGTCGCAACAACACCCGCGGCGCCCCCTTATATTGTTCGGCCTTAGATTTTTCTGATTTATTGTTTATTTATTTCTATTTTCAGCTGTGGTAATCGGTCGTTTCCGATTCGTTTGATTTTTCAGGTTTTTTTTGTTTATTTAAATTTACCTGGCTTTTCGGTTGCCAGGCGTTGTATTTAAATTTCGATTTGCTTTTAGTTTTCAGTTAATTTTGAATTTTTTTCCGTTTTAATAGTTTTGTTTGAATTTTAAGTTGAGTTGAGTTTCTTTTTTTTGAATTTTGAAATGTCAACGGTCTGTCCGTGGCATCCGGGCTTAACCGGATGTTGTTTTAAAAGTAGTTTTGACGCGGTTTTTGCGTTTTTCCCCGCGTTTAAAAGGCATGATATGACCTTTTCTCTGATTATGGTGCAGGACGGTAAGGTTGGCAAGAGCCCACCCCAGCCGACAATGACTCGCCACAGTGCAACCTCAAGATCATGCCGACCGCCTTCCTTACTGCTCCATTTGACGCGTTACCATAACAAATTACAAACCGATTCCGGCCATAAATGAGTTTTCCGGACTAATCTTTAACAATGTGAAAATCTGTAGGGTAGAAAAGCTTAAATACTTAGGCATTTGGTTCGATTCTAACCTAAATTGGGGCGAACAAATAAATAATATAAAATTGAAATTAATCCCTTTCAACTTTGCGCTATACCGGAATAGGGACATTATCCCCCGGAAACAATTATGGCTACTATATAACGCGTATTTCATGTCAAAGATTAGCTATTTAAATCCAATATGGAGTCGGTGTGCAGAGTATAAAATAAACGAACTCCAACCCTTGCAAAATAAGGTATTAAAGAATATACTCTCACTACCACTACGAACGCCAACTACAAGTCTGTATGAAAATAGGCTAGACATCAAAAAAATATGTATTCTGCAAACACTTTTGGTAGTTTTCAAAATTAAAAATAACTTAATTAAACACAGCATTGAACTCAATACAATTAATCGTTCAGTATATAGCTTACGTGGTGCAACGAATATTAGAACTACTTTTTTCAGAACAGGAAAAAGTGCAAATTCCGTACGAAACTATGGTATACAACTATTTAATAGATTGCCGGAACGTGTTAAAAAATGTCCCAATATCAATAGATTCAAACAAGACGTGACTTTGCTGCTACTTCAAGGCTATGATTTCGGCATTGACCAATATGTGTAATTTCCCTTCTTTTTCTTTTAAAGCTCTAAATTTATAGAAAAGAACAAAAAATAAAAAACTTTCACTTTTTATAACCAATGTAAACATAAGAATTATCAATTTAAATTGTAATTACTATTAATGATAGTCATCTAATCATACTATTTATTATTGTTATTATACATATATATATGTGTACAATTTTTTTCTCTACAACCGATCAGCTTACGAGCTCAACTGTATGCGTGAAATTTGTAAATTATTTGAGCTAATTTCTCACCCAAAAATTTAATTTTTTTAGAGAATGTATGTGTATTATATATTGTACGTATACCAAATCAATAAAGAAAAAAAAAAAAAAAAAAAAAATATTTACACAAAAAACTGTAGTTGAAGTTACGAAAACGTCTAAATGTTTGTTTTGTTTAAAAATAAAAGTTCGAATAGCTTTAAAACTCGCGATTTAAACACACATTTCCTAAGTGGTGAATAAGCTACCCGCGAATTGATGGTTTAATGTTTCCCACTATTCGTTGCGTTTGACCTTCTTTGCGTTTCACGTTCTTTGGCCTCAGACAATATTTACAGCCGACAAAATGGGAATAAAACATCCATTTCACTTGCTGTTGAGAGCGAAAAGGCAGTTTCGCCACAGTGCTGTTTGAACCTAAGTGGTTTTTCACCACAGCTTTGCTGATTGTTTTATGGCATAGTAACTTATGCGCGATTTAAAATGAATGAAAACATTTAAATTTTTTCATAAAGATTAGATAAATATGAGGGTGTGGAAAGGGACAATATTTTTTGGGAAAAGAGAATATGCTTTTACAAAATTATATGCAAAAAAACAGGTCTTCCCTTCCTAATAATGCTTGTACTTATAAAACTTGGAATATCATTTTTAAGGTGGTTTCCGCATTTCTACAATTTTCATTTTCACATTGGGAAACCCATTGCTTATACTTTTGTAAAAGCATATTCTCTTTTTCCCAAAAAATATTGTCTCTTTCCACACCCTCATATTCATCAAAATCTTTATGAAAATAGTTATAATTTGTCTTAATATTATATATCCGGTTCACCATCGAAGCGTAACATAAGATACATTGCATTTGCCCAAAGGCATCTGTAGCGTGATTCTGGCGTTTGCTCTTAACGAAAGTGCGATTCTGTAACTTTCCTTAATCGCAAAAAGTGTTAAAAATGGTGTTAGGCGAAGTTACACGCTAACACTTGGCGTTAAAAAAGTTACAGAATCGCGCTACTGGAATCATAAAAAAAATGTTTGGCAGTCAGTCATATAGTAATTCATATAGTAATTAAACTGTGGTGAAAGTACATCATATTGGTGAACTTTTCAGAGCTGATTTTCCTTGTAGTAGGTAATTTTTTCCATACCAAAAAAAAAAACTTAAGAAATGTAATCACATACATAGTGCATTTAGCGCATATACCATATTATGGCTAAATATGAAATAATCTATGCCGCCGTCTTTTTTAAAGAAATTTTTAAAAACCACAAAAGATTGTCTCTGGCGTGATTTAAGTTTATGGGCACCAACAAAGATGTGACTTTTTTGAAATTAACTGAAAACTGGTTTTAAATAGTTAATAACATCATATTTTCTTCCTTGTATTGCCTTGTAGCTTATTAGTTGTTATTGTTTTAGACAGAGATAAATATACATGCAAAAGAGTAAAAGCGCATTCCAGGAGTATTTTCACTCATTTGCCAAGTAATTATACTACTAACATGTGTATTTTCAATTTATAAACCTATCAAAGACTAAAATTACAAAGAAATCGCCATATTTCTAGGTAAAATGTTCTAACACCTTTGGCAAAAGCGATTTTGAAAACATTAAATCTTTGCAAAAACCGTGGTATTAAGTTCAGAGATCTAGAAAAAAATTGTTTAATTGTTTTTTAAACAACCTTTGCCATATTTTGTTTTTTTCGAAAAATTTGAAAAATTGTTCAAATTGGACACAGCATTTAACGAAACTACCGACATAGTTTTATTTGTGCAACATTTTGATATAAAAGTATAGCGTCATGATTTTTAGCCAACTAATATACACGTAAAATAAAAAATATCAAAATGTATTTTTAACAATTTCTCATCTATTAAAAGAATGTATTGACCTCATTAAATTTGCACTGTGCTGTTACTACTGTATGCACTGTGCTGTTGGTAAGGCAACTGATAGCGCAGTTAGCCAAAAAACGAGTTGCCGCACGTCTTTGCGTATGAGCGATTATTGTAACCCGCAGTGGCAACGTAGAAATCAGCTGTTTTCATTTATTTACATTTGTTTACATTTTGTATAATGTTGCCATCGATCAGTTTTCATGCAAGTATACACTTATCAATTTACAGTTTTTCACTTTTTAAAGGTCGCAACTAATATTAAATATGTATGACTAGTTAATTTTTTCATTATTTACCTCTTTTAATATTAATTCCGCGTTATTTTGATAATATTAGATAAATGTTTTAGGCATTTCTTGTAATAACCGCTAACGGGCTATACTCAGCATACAAACATATTAATAGGCAACTCTGTTGTTTGAGAGAGCAATCAGCTGACACGGTTTTACGTAAGAAATCAAATCAAATCAGATTTTTACGTACGGTATTGCGTCAGCCACGGGTTTCGGTAATCGCTTACATTGATTCTCATAAGATAGGTTCGATCAGCTGACACGGTAACTCGTCAGCTACGGCAACTCGTCGTTCGCTAACTGCACTATGACGCGATAATTTTGTTCTTGGCATCACTGTAGCGAAATTACGCTCCCGTTTATCAAGTAAGCATACAAGCATAATTGCGCATGTGGTCGTTTGGCCACCACTGCTATAGAGTAATATCAATTCCCCTTCCTTTTCTTGCCAGAATATCCAGTATCTGTTTATGAGTAACTTCGATATCTCTGTACATATTCAACATTGCCAATCCATTCAAACGTTCTTCTCCAGTTTTATTTCGCAAATAGGTTTTTACTCTCCGTAAAGTAGAGAATGATCGTTCGCTTAAAGCTATCGTAACTGGCAGTGTAGCACCTATAGTGAGAAAGCTTTCTCTGTAAAACTGTATATCACAAACGTTCAGAGCTTCAATAAAGGTTTTCGGCCGGTTTTCTGCAGATACGTTCGAGCAGAATCTGTAATAAGAAACTGGTCATCCATTTCGGGGGAGTCCGGACCCCCGTGGAATCCGCCCCTGACCCCCACATTTAAATTTTCCGACCAATCTCAGCGGCGAAGAGAATTTGCTAATCATCCACATAATGTATAATAACAATTTGCGAAGTCTTTACAGAGTCTTTACAGAGAGTGGTGTCCAGAATGAAAAATGTGAGTGGTTGAGTGACAACGAGAAAAGAGGAGCAGCCCAGGAAGAAATTTAAACCAACACAACAGCATATTGGATTGGAGTAGGAAATTTGGAACGTGTTAGACACTGTTAAACAAGGGTGGTATTTTACAGATTTTGCATTTGATAAAATTCTTGAACTGCCGATATTTATGATTTCATGCAAATTAATGGTGGCGCGAACTAAAGTCAGTGGAATTAACGTCAGTGACGTTAATTCGCACCCCAAAAGCGAATTAATGTCAATGACATTAAGACGCATGCCAAAAGCGAACTAAGGTCAATATTTTTAGCGAACTAACGTCATTGACATTAATTCGCATTAAGAAAGCGAACTAAAGTCAGTACATTTTTTTTATATTCCAAATTTTCATTTTTCATTATCACCTTCGACTTATGATCATTATATCATGAATCTGGGATTTAAAAAATGAATCTGGGATTGACTTAGGTCAGATCCCCAATTCGGGGTGTGATCCATGGTATTTATGTGCAGAACTCCTTTCCGCATTGGCGGCCTTCGGCCGCACTTCAAAAAATAACCCTGGGCTACGCCATTCCAACTCCGGGTGTGTGCCATAGGCGTGGCTACCGCCACGGTGATGTCCTTCCGCGTGCCACTCTTTTCTCACAGGGTAATGTGATTACAACAATGACAGAAAATTCTGAACTTTAACTGCAAATATCTCGGAAACTACTAAAAATATTGGTTCAGCGGAGTTATATTCATGCTCCTGGGACCAAAGCGCGTCTCCTGATACATATCTCAACATTTTTGGTTGTGTATTAGCGCTCGGTACCCCACGTAAACGACAACCCACGTCTAGATTTAGAATCTGAAATGAGATTTCTTTCAACCGTTCAAAAGTTATTTGCAGTTAAAGTTAAAAATTTTCTGTCATTTTCATGTGGTTGTTGTAATGGCACATTAGGCTGAGCCAAAAAAGTGAAAAAGTGGGAAACGTGGCACGCGGAAGGACATCACCGTGGCGGTAGCCACTGCTATGGCACACACCCTGAGTTGGAATGGCGTAGCCCAGGGTTATTTTTTGAAGAATATATATATATATATATATATATGTGGTAGGAAAGGTGGTAGGCACTGAAAAGATATGTTTTTCAATATTGGATATGTTGATTCTTCTAAATTTTTCCAGAATTCAACATTATTGTAGGATAAAAGGCATTGCAAGTTGTCAAAGGCATTTTATAGCATAAAAAAGTTCTCACAGGGCATTGCACTGCATACAATAAGCGGCGCGGACATGCTTCGTTGCTGGTTCCATTGTAAAATTCTACAAGTAAATTATTTTTGTTCCTTTCTCTTTCTAACAGACAGGCTTTTGACAAAAACGTTAAATCAGCGGTTGGCACTGAGAAAAATGTCAAAAAAAAGCACAGCAACCCCTATCGCAGTAGGGATCTAATTTTCAATCAAAAATGGAGCAAAATTCCAGGGTAGGGTTGCTGTTTAGGTTAATTTTTGAAACATATTTAGTGTGGAAATATAGGGTGTTTTTTTAGGGGTATAGAACTTCGAATTGAAATAAAACACAAGAAAATCGTTTTAAGGTCCATCAATTTGGCTTTATTGGAAGGATAATTTTATGCCATTAATGTTTGAATATGATTTCGGGCCGCCGCGGCTGGCTCGAATAAAGCCAATTCTACAGGTCCAATTTTCAACCACTTTTTCGAGCATATTTGGCCGTATGTCGGCAATAGCGCCACGAATGTTGGCTTCCAATTCCCCTAACGTTTCTGGTTTGTTGGTGTAGACGAGCGACTTCACATATCCCCAAAGAAAATAATCCAATGGTGTCAAATCACACGACCTTGGTGGCCAATTGACAGGTCCATTCCGCGAAATTATGCGCTCATCGAATGTTTCCTTCAATAAATCGATTGTGACGTGCGCTGTGTGGCATGTAGCGCCTTCTTGTTGGAACCACAACTCATCCACATTCATGCCATCCAATTCGGGAACAAAATAGTCGGTTATCATGGCTCTATACCGGTCTCCATTAACGGTAGCTGCCTCTCCAGCATTATTGCGGAAGAAGTATGGCCCAATGACTCCACCAGCCCATAGAGCACACCAAAGAGTCAGTTTTTGTGAATGTAATGGCGTTTCAAGGGTCTCATGTGGATTCTCTTCACTCCAAATGCGGCAATTTTGCTTGTTGACGTAGCCATTCAACCAAAAATGAGCCTCATCACTGAACAAAATTTTGCCATTTGAAAAAAAAATTTGAACCATTATTTTCGAAATAAATTTGCACGATTTGCAAGCGTTGTTCATTTGTCAACCTGTTCATGATGAAATGGCAAACCAAACTGAACATAAATGACATTAGAGTTGCTAGATTTGACCACAAAATGCCAGTTTTATCTCTATTCGAAAAACAAACCTGTAAAAAAAACACCCTATATGATCCAAAATGTGTCAAAGGACAAGTTTCTAGCTTTACATTGTACAAAATAACCCTACCAACAATGAATATCCACTTTTTAACAATTCCCTTTCGAATTCCAAATCCATCTCTTTTTTTTCTCCCATTCTCTTTTATCACTATTGCTACTCCAATGAGAGCGAATGAAATAGTCAAATTTTAATAATTGCAAACAAAATTAAAAAAAAAGAATAAATTAAACAGCTTATGTCAAATCAAAATAAAAATCGAATTTTGTTTTTGACAAAAATTTGAATTTCAATAAAAAAAAATAAGTAAGAACATGCAATGATTTTAAATCTTTTTCAACAATAGTATTAATATTTCTCAGGGCCGTGCGCAGGAATTAGCCTTGCGGGGGTTTTTATTTTTGATTTGCATTCGCATACATTTTTCGCTTTGATAAACATATATGGTGAAACAGATACCCAGACCCTTACATCATAAATTTAAATGTTCTCTAACTTTTCTGAAACTGCACACTTTGATGCCTAAAATTATACCCAAGAAAATTTTTTTGGTTGTACAAATTTTTCTGTATTTACTAGAACAGCTAACCAAAAGTGCAAAAAAAATACTACTTTCGAAACCATAAAACGCTCATTTCTCAGTTTAAATGAGCTCTTTTCGGAGCCCAAATGGAGCGAAAAATCTTTCTACGCGGGCACTCCAAACGGAGTCATAACAAAGAGTCCGAAATGAGTCCGATTCCGATGAATTGGAAGCGTTTTATGACGTTTTTTAATTAACTTCGGAGCCTTTTATTGGTGCTTTTCTGAACCTTTTTCGAAGCCTCTTTGGACTCTTTTCGGAGCCGTTTATTCCTCCATTCTTGTTGTTTTTGGGTTTCTTAGTATCACAGTATTGCCAACCATGTGCTCTTGGTTTTTTGTTATTGAGATTTTACCCAAACAACAAGCTTGTGTTTGCGGCCTTTATATTTGAAGTATCCTGGTTCGGTACGAGCTATAGACCTATTAATAATTTTTTCTGCAGCGGAAAATTATTGTTGTTTTTGGGGTTCTTAATAATTTTTTATTAACTATTAAAAGTTTTTGCTGAATTGAACAGGAAAAATTTAGAGACAACCGCCATAGCTTTTCTTATAGATCCATTTCGGAAGTTGCTAACTTCACTCATCAGAGAAATTTTGGCACGCATTGCTAACTATTGAGCTACCAATACGCTGGGTTTTTTGCTTTCTAAACACCCTGTTCTATTAACTTTTAGCCCTCCATGAACCAACACCGCCATCCGGCGGTGAGGGTGGATCATGATGGATTTATTACAACTCTGTTTTGGTTTCACAGTATATCATTTTATTTTTTTTTTGTTTTCTATTTTATCTTATCTCAGTTTCTTTTATTTCAGTTTACTTTATTTATTAAATTTCAATTTGGTTAGGTTTCCTAAAGGTTTGTGTGTAAAAGTTAATGTGATATCAATTAAAAAAAAAATAAAATATCAATAAAAGTGTTTTTGGAAATTTTTCGTGTTTTTAAAAGAATGTATATAATTCAACGGGGTGGCAGCCCAAGTAGTGCCGAACAGTATGCAACCTTTTATGTGCTGTCACATTTGTTTTCGCAAATTTTTTTTGCTGGAAAAGTGCAGCTATAATCGATGTGGCAAATTATCTAATTCGCACACGAGGCAAAAATATGCCCACGATACAAGATCTGCGAATGAAGCCAGCAGAGGTACTGCTCTTCCTCATCTTTTCTAAGGTTATGGACGCCTAACGATACGGTAAGCGACATAAAACTTTCATGCTTTACCGCTTTAGTGAGGATACCGATGTTCATGCAGCTGTTCATATAAATGTCGTATAGAGTATCTAAAATGCTTCAATCTCAATATATATTGCGAGTAATATGTGAACGACCCTTTAGTTGAACATTTATGGGCATATATGACAAAATGATATTTGAGCCTGCGTTTTGTTTGCTAACACTTTAAAATGGTGGGGAACTTCATTTAGATACGAAATAAATAAGAGAAGTTCCTATTTAGTTCAAGTATTTACTAAAATTTACCAAATTAGCACGTGGTATTTTTGCGTAAACAAAGAAGAACAAGAGAGTTCCTATGGCTACATCAACTACATGGTTGCTTTTGCGAGTACCACAGGAGAGTTTTATAAAGCTTAAGAAGATATCACAAAATAGTCTTTAAACAGATAAAATTTTTGTACAAACTTCTCTAAATTAAATTACCTGCAACAATAAATATTTTTCAAGAACTAGTTTCTCATATTTACAAAGTTATCATACACTTTTCAATAGCTAGTCGTACCCTTTTTTCAGTCCGCATGAATAGGACCCTGCGTATTTCGCCTCTGATTTAGGAAGTCCCAGCTTAGTTGTAGACCTGTAGCTTATGTCGAAATTGCAGGAATGGACGGAAGAGTTGTTCAAAGTTTAAATAAAATCTGCTTCAAAACCCTGGTTTCAACAAGCGCGGACCAAAGAATAGAAGCACAAGCAATAGTTCTGCCTCCACTTACCAATATGCTACCAAGCTATAACATAAATAGCAAACACTGGCAAAAGTTTTCGCATCTGAAACTAGCCGATCCCAACTGCCATACACCCGATCAAATCTACATATTATTGGGAGGCGATCTAATCCCTCAAATAATACTTCAAGGTGTTAGGAAAATCTCCAACAACCTACTAGCCCAAAATCTTTGGATAGATTTTAAGCGGTCAAGTCAAAGGAGAAATCTCCAGCTTCACAACGCAAGTGGAAGATATTTCTAATAACTATCTTAACTCACAACTGAGAAAATTCTGGTTGGTAGAAGAACTACCCCAAATACCCGTTACTACGGCTGATGACAAGTATTGTGAAGGCTTCTACGAGGCCACAACTACGAGATCAGAAAATGGGCGGTACGTTGTTCTACTACCACTTAAACAACAATTTCCCGACACAAAAAGCCTCATGCGACAACGACCTTGAGGAATACTTAAAACTACATAGATCATATGGAATCAGCAAAAATAACAAAAGGTAAACACGCCTCCTTTTATCTACCACACCACTCCGCTTACTAAAATGGTCCCAATTTGCAAATAACTTGCACTCTATCTCCGAGATACAAATACCTCGATGGGTGAACTTCTCACCCGACCATGGTTCATTTGTAAATCGCTTAAAGAAAAAGGTGAAAGGGATAGCCAATACCGCAAGCTATGCACTCACGCGTTAAGACTTGCAACGGGCAAAAATAGCCATAATCGAGTCCAAGCAGACTTGCTATTACAAACACTTTTAAGGACGTCGAAGCCCATCCACAAAAAATCACACTCTTAGTACTTAAGTCCTTTGTAGACTCTAAGGGACTGCTTCATGCCAATGGCAGGCTAGCGAACTCCAGTCTGAGCTACAATGAGCGGCATCCAATAATAATACCGGAAAAATCCGCATTTGCCACAATTTTTGTTAATTACCTCCACCTATTAATGCTACACGCCGAGCGCAGACTAATGCAAAAAAATCCATCTTTATGTGTAAAGTCTGTACGCAACACAAGCAAAAGATGCGCCCGCAGATAATGGCAGCTCTACCAACTGAACGCTGCAATTTCTCTATGCCTTTCAGCATCACTGGTGTAGATTTTGCCGGACCTCTCCAGCTAAAGGCTTCGATGTTAAGGTCCTCTACCACAATGAAAGCTTACGTGGCTGTTTTTGTATGCTTCACGACAAAAGCCGTAAATTTAGAATTATGTTCAGACAGCTTTTCTCGCGGCATTTGCACGCTTTGTCGGACGGCGAGGGTTTCCCTCGAAAATCATGAGCGACAACGGCAAAACGTGCTATCTCGAAGGAGTTCATACTTCCGCCTATACCAGAAAAAATCTATGGGAACGGGTCAAAATCCTCCATCATGAGTTTAGTCGACGATGGAAGGAAGAATATCTTAAAGACCTTCAGAAACTATATCGGTGAAAAAATACTCAAGAAGCACCTAAAATTGGAGCACGCGTTTAAATGCTGCAGCGAAATTAGCAAAAGTATCAAAAATGGAGTTGTGGCTGTGCTTGTATGGGCACCAAAACGACAGCCATGCAAAGCGTGCTTGGCTTCAACTTGAAAGAAAACAAAGTTCAAGCGACAGCAAGCCGCATAACTGCACCACATATTCTTTGCTGTAGCTTGCAATTTGAAACAAAACAAGCGCAAGCCTCCAGTGTGAGTTTGAAAGACAGCCTGGCGAGCTTTTGCTTTTTTCTTTGCAAAACTCAAACAACAGTAAATAAAGGCTGCTGCAGCCGTGACCGTCGCTGTTGGCTATGAATTCGTTTATTTCATTACCCAAGCCACAAGCAACTTGTTCGTACTGCAGTTATATGCGCATGGTTGTGCTGCTGCTGTTTTATTTTCACAGCCAAGCCAAGAACCAAATGCTTGCTGTAAAAAATTTTCAAGCAATTTTAAACACTGATTAAGAGACATGTCTCCCTCCTACCGAATGGCGGCAAACCCGCATCGAATGGGTACGTTACGGTTCCGACGGTCACATCCGAGTAGTTGACCTTCGTACACAAAACGGCAAACTAACTAGACCACTCGTAAAACCTTGTTTTCTACCATCCGCTATACCGCTAATACCGATCGTGCAAATACTTAAAATCAACATAAAATAAAATTAAAAACTACTCTAAAGCTTAGATATGGTCCTTCGAACCGGATACGAATCGGCGACTTATGAATTTCACTAGACGACTAAGCCGTCAAGCGACTAAGCCGTTAAGGGACATAAGCTACGGTTATTCCTTTCGTTTATTTTATAAGCATTGCAGGCTATTGTAATTCGCAATCAGCTTATGAAATATTCCGTAGATATAGTTTATGTTGTGCAAAGCCAAAGGGTGGTTTTTCATAAGGAAAATGAGGAAGCCAATTACATGACATGCCTCAGAGCCAACAGTACTCACCACCAATCAATACTCTTGAGCAACACGGTTGTTAGAACCTGAGCCAAATGAATAAATACAATTTGAGCAAACGGTCATCACTAACTTTTTTCTCAATTTTCGATTATTCGCAATCAGCTGTTTCGCAAAGTAAACGACACACAATTTGCAGCTGTTTTCTTTGTCGCTAATTTCTCGTGAATAATCTGAAGCTTTTAGCAAAAAACAAACTTTATTATTGAAGAAGACTTAAGAAATGTCATTTGAAAACTTGGCGCACGTTTTGTTAGTGAATGCGGAGTCTCCCAACCCAGTGGACAGACGATTGCTAACAGAAGAAGATGACCCTTTCCACTTGAGTGACACAGAATTTCGGAAATTGTATCGCCTATCGCAGGACTTAGCACAAGACATAATTTATGAGCTTTAGGTGCATTTAAAGGGCACAAGAATTACAGCGACATCGGCAGAAAAGCAGGTAAATCTTGGAATTTCAAGTAAGTTTTCGTTCTAAGCACCATTGCAACTTTTTAAGGTTTTAACTGCTCAGCGATTTTATGCAACTGAAACCGCTTCCCGTAGGAGAACAATGGGGCATAATACGTCACAGGCATCTGTCAGTCGCTGCATCCATCGAGTGACGGATGCAATAAACCGTTACATGTTCTTTGAAAAATTGAAATTTCCAATGACGCAAATAGAACGGCATGCTGCAAAAGAATTGTCTCTTCCGCACCTTCACCATTTGTGGGAGGTACCATTGGAGCCATTGACTGTAGTCATGTGTCAATCATGGGCCCGATTAGTCATGAAGAGGCGTATGTGAACCACCATGGATACCATTCTATAAATGTGCAAATGGTGAAGTGAATCTCTTTAAATAATTATGTCCCAGTTTTTAATTGTACTTTTATATACACAGATTTGTGATCCAAACCTCAAGATTTTGAATGTCAACGCAAAATTTCCAGGAGCAAGACATGACTCATTTATTTGGAGCTCGTCTGCAGTACGAAGAGTCATGCATCGAAGTTATGAAAATAGAAATCAAAGCATGTATTTGATATATAAGCGTGTTTGTTAATGCAAACAGTTTATGTGACCATACATATTTTACAAAATATCTGCACGTGACGCTGGATACCCTTTAGAGCCGCGGTTGATGACCCCCCTGCCAAACCAACCCCAAGGAAGTCCCAAATTTCGTTACAATGAAGCATTGTGTAAAGCCAGAAACCCGGTGGAGAGACTTTTCGGTGTTCTCAAAGGGACCTGGCGATGTCTATCCAACCAAAGAACTCTATTGTATGATCCTGGATTTACTGGTATGATTGTTAATGCATGCGCTGTGTTGCATAACATCCGACAATCGGATGTACGAGCCAGAGACTGAGTACATAGAACCAATGACAAATAACAGCAATGTTAATCACGACACACCATCTGCAACATGGAGACGTGTTCAAGACAGACGTATTGCATATAGGTATGTAGGTAAATAAAAACTCAACAAAAAGTTATGAAAATATTGTTATTTTATTGAAATTCTTTTATTATGGCACATAACGTTTTGTTAGACGAGCATATTTTATTTCCGATTTTAAATGAAGCAGTAATAATAATAAAATAATATTAATAATAAAAGTTTTTGTTGCTAATTCATCAGTCTTATCAAACATATTAGCGAAAAAACGAACATCATGTTCTACCACATTAAAACTCAGCTCTAACATGCATAATAATACTAATATGAAAGGAACTTCATATTAATTGTAATAATACAAAATAAGAGCCTAAATTTAAAAAATCAAAAAAGAAACTTCATGTTCTAAATAATATCAACTTAAATATAACATAAATAAAAAGGAACTTATTTTTTTAAATAAGAGGTCAAATTCAAAAAATCAAAAAGGAACTTCATGTTCTAAATAAAATAAACTTAAATCTAACATAAATAAAAAGGTACTTTAATTTAAAAGCAAAACATCCAATTAAAAAAAAATACAAAAAGGAACTTCATGTTCTGAATAAACTAAACTTAAATCTAACACAGATAAAAAAGAACTTTAAATTAAAAACAAAAGATCAAATTAAAAAAGTAATTCATATAAAAAATAAAAACCTAAAAATTAACACATTTAATTCAAAGTTGACGAAACACCCTCATCTGTTAGAGGAGTACGTTGGCAATACAAAATACAATTCGTGTTGACTGTCGAATAGCACAGGTATGGTCTACCCAGTGCAAACTAACATATATTTGACCAGCCTTCTTCAAGGCGGTGTAACAGTCATACACCGCCTCGACGGGTGATGCGGTGTGGCCGTTTCCACGCTGATAATTTCGTCCCCTTCTTCCATCCGAAGTTGCAGCACCTATCAAAAAAAATAAGAGGTAAGTTCAAGGCTTTATTTAATTTAATTATTAAAGTATTTACAAATTACCTCCATATCTGGGACGCTTTCCATCACGCTTCTATCGCCTTGCGTGTAGTTATCGCCTACTAGGGCAATAAGACGCCTCTCCAGTTCGGTCAGTGCCTCTTCCTGATTAGGCTCATTGCCAGTCCGAGCCAGCTGCCTATTCCTATCCCGAACTTTTGTACCTTTTTGTAGAGCAAAATGCTATTACATACACCATAAAATTTACAAATACAATGTTTACATACCGTGCGCCACTGCTCAATGCTTTTTACAGCACCGCCAAGGCTGTTAAGTGTTGTGGCAAGCTCATTCCACTTCCTATCGCACTAAGTTTTGCCGTGAAATTTCAGGAACCTCGATCCTGCCAATCCTGGGGTTTCCATCAATAAGTCCACCATCGTGTTGAGCTGATCCACTGTCGCTCTCGTCCTTCTTGCAGCACTGCTACTTGTTGATGGCATGCTATACAAATACATATATAAAACTGTTTATATCAAATATTATCATAAAAATACATTATTTACTTACTTTTCTTTATAATACTAAATATTTGCTTCCAGATAAAATTCTTATATACAGAGTTTGATTTGTTTTTGTCATTCCTCTTCCTATTTTCGCCTATTTTTGTTTCGTTAAGTTGTATTTGCCACCTTTCTTCAATTTAAATGGCATTTAATAGCGAATCGTAATTGGTAAGTTAGTGAATCGCATATTATTTGGTTCAAGCGACAGAATCGCTATTGAAAATCTCGAAAAATCTAACCGAATCGAATCGCTAAAAGTTAGTGAATTCCACTTCAGCTTTGTCAACAAAGCGGCCATGCTTATGGGAAAGTAATGTTGGTTTGTAACTGATTTTTGAAAGGAAAATCTATATATGAAAAGTATTGGAAAAGTACTGCATTTTGTAACGTGGATTTTCGCCGCTGGGTTCATATCATAAACACACCAACACACACATCTATATATTAATAGGCTAACACTCTCCCCATAGTAACTTTCGCAACCCAACTTCATATAGTATTTACAGATATATCCCTATAAAAGTTATATTGCCATCTTGGTTTGGACTATTTCTGCTGTCTCGCGAAAAAAAGTTTTGAAAATTATGCTTTGTTTATTTGTTATTAAACAAAAAAGAAGCCTACAAACTCTCCAGAACTCTCCAGCTATTTTGTAATCTCCAACAGCACAACATTCATAAAAGTTTTCACCAAATCCAAAGCTGTTAACTACAGTATCTGATATTGTGGGACTCTAATACGCGAAACAGATACTATACAATACAAAAGGCAAAGTTCCACCAATCTTCATTCCTGATTTGTTACTTTTAAGTTAATAAAATGAATATTATTTGACAAAATCTTAAAAAATTAATTTGAATTTTGTTGAAAGTTACAAGAAAAAATCCCCCAAAATATAGTTTTTCCGGATCTGCCTAATATTTTGCTAAAAGTGTTTGCTATTAAACACACTAATTTTAGAAATTTCGACTTTAGCCAGCTATTGCTCAGCGATGGTTTCACCTTTCCCTGCATATTATACGTGGTTAGAAGCGTATTTTAATTTCCTTTCGAACAAGCTACTGCTTCCGTTCGTCGCTTTTGTAAAATTGAATGAAGTGATACCTAAAAAAACACAAAATTACCGATATCTCGAAATCTTAAATCAATCTTAAAAAACGGAATGCATATACGGATTTAGCGTCATAAATTGACTTAAAAACCACTGTTAGTTGCCCAGATCCAAAACCGTGTATACTTGTGTAATCAGGGAAACATATTTTTATCAACTGTTTTAAACTTTGCGAGAAATAGACAAGCAAACAAAAAAAATTTTTGAGTAAAAAAAAATTGTTTTTGACGCAAAATTCAAAAACACTTGATAAAAATATTTCTTCTTTATTATTTATCAAGATTGGCAAATTTATCAATAACACAGAATCGGACGGTAACTTTACTTTTTTTACGAAAAACACATTTTTACTTTGGTTATTTTATATTCTAAGCCTTTCTCGATTTTTTAAAAGTTTAATTTACTTATGAAATTTTTAGGGGGTTAAATGGAAAAATATCTCATATACATATATTTTTCATACAGTTGAAGATTGGCCAGAAAAATATTACCGATTGCCCCATTTATAGCAAAGCTGTAAATAGACTCTGGAAAGTATAAGTAGTTGCTGGCGTCATTTTAAATAATTTTCCTTGCTTTAAAATAATTAAAAAAAAAAAACAATTTCCATTTTTGTCTTCACCGAGAATCCCGAGAATCGAAGTCAGGAGTGCTGCAAGTAGTATACATTTATACCCATTTTGGTATAAAAAGGGTACAATTAGTGTCTTCATAGGACATGCTCGAACAAATGTGACCAATTTATTCCATCTAAAAGAGACTAAAAAAATAGTAGTCTACTAGAATAAAATATTGGAAAAGTATATTTTCTAAGCAGAAAATGTATTTTTCATACTAAGAATAAAGTTAGTTATAAATATAGAATAAAAAATTTTGATCGCACCAGAAGAGGAATTTTCAAAAATAGGAAAGAAAAAAGAAAAGTTTTCACCAAAAGCCTAAGCTGTTAACTACAGTATCTGACTGTTTCATTGTTCATACAGCAGTGGCAAATTTTACCACAGCAGTGGTAAATTGAATTTGCCTCGAAACATATAACAGATGAAAACCTTTATCATAATATTTTTTTTTTTAAATTTATTATATTTGTAACCCAATATTTCAATATTTTTCTGTTTACGACCTCTATCTTGGAGTGAAAAAATCAAATTTTTTTAAAAAAAGGTAACAATTTTCCAATTTATCAATATTTCTATTTTTATTTTTTTTAAGAAATATATCATATTTAATATACAAAAATTAAAAACACAGTTTGTAGCTTCTTCAATTTTATATTTACGAAGTAGTTAGAAATCGCGTTAATTTTCCTAAAGACATCAACTATTTACTTGAAGAACCGGATGCTGTTATTTTAAATTAAAAACTTTTAACAACAGAATTGTACTTTTCAAAAAATATTGTTTTAAAAAATTAGTTTAAAACAAAACATTCAAATATATGCGAAAAAATGTAAAGCGGGATTTAATAGCAGATATATGTAAAACTTCCAATTCCACACCCATCCGCTCATTTCCCTACATACACACGTATAAATTTATGCAATGATCCAGCAGCTGCCACTTGCTTGTGCCAAAAAAACAACGAAATGTACCAAATCCTATATAACATATCCTCCTCGGCATCTAATCACCATTTGTAAGCTTATAAATCCAGCTTCACTTCTGGCTTTATATATTTATCTTTTTGTCTATTGGAAGAGTCTATTTTTTTTAACGATATGACTTTATAAGCAAAATTCCACAATGTTAAGATCGAAATTTGTAATGTTAAATAATGTACGGACTTTCAAATGACACTAACAGCCCGATTCTGTGCTCTTGATAAATTTGTCAACCCTGATAAAAAATCAGGGAAAAATTTTTTTATCAACTGTTTTGAATTTTGCGAGAAATAGACAAGCATACAAAAAAATTTTTTGAGTAAAAAAGAATTGTTTTTGACACAAAATTCAAAAACACTTGGTAAAAATATTTCTTCTTTATTATGTATAAAGATTGACAATGTTATCAATAACACAGAATCGGCCGGGAACTTTACTTTTTTTACGAAACACACATTTTTAAGTGGTTATTTTATATTCTAAGCTTTTCTCGATTTTTTAAAAGTTTGAATGGAAAATATCTCATGTACATATATTTTTCATACAGTTGAAGATTGGCCAGAAAAATATTACCAATTGCCTCATTTACAGCAAAGCTGTAAATAGACGCTGGAAAGTATAAGTATTTGCTGGCGTCGTTTTTCAAGAACTAAAAAAAACAAACAATTTCCATTTTTGTCTTCACCGAGAATCCCGAGAATCGAAGTCAGATGTCCTGCAAGTAGTATACATTTATACCCATTTTGGTATAAAAAGGGTACAATTAGTGTCTTCATAGGACATGCTCGAACAAATGTGTCCAATTTATTCCATCTAAAAGAGGCTAAAAAAGTAGTAGTCTACTAGAATAAAATATTTGAAAAGTATATTTTCTAAGCAGAAAATGTATTTTTCATACTAAGAATAAAGTTGGTTATATAGAATAAAAAATTTTGATCGCACCAGAAGTGGAATTTTCAAAAATAGGAAAGAAAAAAGAAAAGTTTTCACCAAACACCAAACTTGTTAACTACAGTATCTGACTGTTTCATTGTTCATACAGCAGTGGCACAACTGTTTCAACTGTTTTGAATTTTGCGAGAAATAGATAAGCAAACAAAAACAATTTTTGAGTAAAAAAAAAATTGTTTTTGACGCAAAATTCAAAAACACTTGATAAAAATATTTCTTCTTTATTATGTATAAAGATTGACAAATTTATCAATAACACAGAATCGGCCGGGAACTTTACTTTTCTTTACATATATTTTTCATACAGTTCAAGATTTGCCAGAAAAATACTACCAATTGCCTCATTTATAGCAAAGCTGTAAATAGACGCTGGAAAGTATAAGTGGTTGCTTGCGTCATTTTAAATAATTTTCCTTGCTTTAAAAGAATTAAAGAAAACAAACAATTTCCATTTTTGTCTTCACCGAGAATCGAAGTCAGGTGTCCTGCAAGTAGTATACATTTATACCCATTTTGGTACCTATAAAAAGGGTACAATTAGTGTCTTCATAGGACATGCTAGAACAAATGTGACCAATTTATTCCATCTAAAAGAGACTAAAAAAGTAGTAGTCTACTAGAATAAAATATTGGAAAAGTATATTTTCTAAGCAGAAAATGTATTTTTCATACTAAGAATAATGTTAGTAATATAGAATACAAAATTTTGATTGCAACACCAGAAGAGGAATTTTCAAAAATAGGAAAGAAAAAATAAAAATATTAAACTCCATGCAAAGAAATGTAAAGCAGGAGTTATTAGCTTTCAAATGTTGTTGAAAATAATCTGTAGCCTAACTACAAGCCGAAATCTAATCATTTCAGTTGGTGCATGTTTTCATTACCTTATGAAAAATTTCAGCAGTATACAAGTATGTATATATTAATGCCCTAACTCTGTTGTACTACTTTACTGCACCATCCTAATGTGTGAAAACTTTGAGTGGCATCACCACCTCGCAAAATTTCACACTTTTTAAAAACTACGAAAACCACACCCACTCCTCTGCTCTCATTCATGTGCAGTAAACCAGTAGCTGCCACCTGCTTTTATTTGTGTGCTAAAAAAATTGTGCTAAATCCTGTATAACATCATTTGAAGCCTAAGAAATCTAGCTTCACTACTCATGGCTTTAACTTACACGCTCACGCATACATATAGGCAATCCTGTAAGCTCAAAGGTTTTAAAACTCATTCATTTTACATACATATTCTTAAGTTGGTCGAATTTCGACCACGGGCGATCCTAGTACTTATACGATTAAAGCTTAATCCTTAAACTACAAAACACACAGATCACTGCCTTCACTTATACAAACACTGACTATCAAACATACAGTACACAACTCCACGTCACACGATGCGGACGTGTAACTAAATGTATGTCCAATAGTTTTTAAGGTATAAAATACGTTGACTGTTTATTATCTACTAACCCGTGCGCGCCTTGCGCAAAGAATTTCATCACTACCCTCAGCGACATCTATAACCCAGTAGATAAAGTCTCTGATTCAAAATAGCGTTGCAGTACAAATTGATTGTTTTGTGCATTCACAATGGTTTGTTTAAACAAATAAATTTTTATAAAATACGCTTAAACACAAGCACTCCTGCAATTAATATATGATTTCGCATGTAGAGGTAACTCACAGCTTCAAAACGATACCTTATTTATTAATATTGGTTCGAAATGAGAGCAGAAAATTAGGAGCAAACACAAAAAGACTTTACAGAAATAATATCGCACCCTAAATACAAAAGGGTCACAACTCAAAATTAGAGGTACTTTGCTTTGAACTCTTCTAGATAGCGCTAGCTTAGCTCTATTTTTATAAAACCTAGCAGGACGGTAGCCGTTTAGTTGAAGATGATAATCATTAAGAAAAACTAGTAAGGAAGTCTAAGTTCGGGTGTAACCGAACATTAAATACCTAGTAGTGATCTGTTTTGGTATCCTAATTTACTCAGGTCTATTTTAATACATACCTGAAAATTTGTTATAAAGGCAACTGATTGTTTTCGATAAAAACATTTCTATTGTAAGTGGGAAATTAAACTATCACTAAATAACAAAATATAAATAGCTTTCCCCATGTTCATGAAAGGTATGAAAATAGAAAAAATTAATAAAAAAAAGGCAGTAGGGTGTTAACTACTTGTCAGTATATTTTGCGTGTTTGCTATCCGATTTGCGTAATTTTTGGCAGGAGTATACTATATACTATTGGGAAGCATCTCACTAACTTTCATTCAAATACCTTCTTGAAATTTCAAGCAATTGCTTTTGAAAATAGCTGACCTTTTATGCTAAAAAGTGGGCGGCGCCACGCCTACTTCACCAAAATCCACAAAATTTTTATACAGTTCAGTTTTGCTTAAAAAGCTTGTTATGTGTTTAAAATCTTATTTATATAACTTATACAATTAAGAAATATCGCGATTTTAATTATACGAAGAAATTTTTTAGAACTGTGTTCAAAAAGTGGGCGTGTCCGTTCACCAATTTTGTTTATTTTTACAGCAAAGAGTTAGCTTTATATGTTGAACAATTTCTCTAAATATCGCTTCAATAAGTCAATTTTTACCGGAGTTATGGCATGAAAAGTTTTTTGGAATAATCCCCCATTAAGGGGCGGGGCCACGCCCATTTTCAAAAAATTTTGTGCTTTCGACTTTCTTTGCCCACGAACACTTTAGAAGTGAAATAGAAATGATACACAAGTAGTTTCAGCAAAGTTATAGCATATTCAATATATCTATGATCCTTTTCAAAATCTTTCGTATAAAATTGGGCGTGGACCTAACCCGATTTAAATAATTTTTTTTCGAAATATTGCTTGTATTAATATAAATATGTGTGCTGAATTTTATTTTGCTATCTTGAGCGGTTTTTGATTTATGACTAATAATATTTCCAAATTTGACTTAATCAAAAGTGGGCGGTGCCACGCCCCTTTTTAAAAATTTCTTCAAAAATTAATTTTTTGCCTTAACGCTAAAGTGCACACCAAATTTTATCCTTATAGGTTTATTATGTACTGAATAATCACTCTTTTTGTATTTTCGAAAATATTATATATATAGAAAGTGGGCGTGGCTTTTAACCGATTTTGCCTATTTTCAATAGCACTCCGAGATAAGTGAAAAGGAACCTGCATACCAAATTTCATTGAGATATCTCAAGATTTACTCAAGTTATCGTGTTCACAGACGGACGGACGGACGGACGGACGGACATGGCTCAATCAATTTCTCTTTTCCTCCTGAACATTTTGATATATATAAGTCAATATCTATCTCGATTCGTTTATGCCGTTACATACTACCGTTAGGCCAATGAAGTTAATATACCTTGTGTGCGAAGCACTACTAGGTATAAAAAAGGCAGTAGGGTGTTAACTACTTGCCCGTAAATCTTGCTTGTTTGTTATTCGATTTGCGTAATTTTTGGCAGGAGTATACTACATACTATTGGGAAGCATCTCACAAAATTTCATTGAAATACATTCTTGAAATTCCAACCAATCGCTTTTGAAAATAGCAGAGCTTTTATGCTAAAAAGTGGGGGGCGCCACGCCTACTTCACCAAAATCCACAAAATTTTTTTACAGTTTAGTTTTGTTTAAAAAGGCTAATATGTGTGTAAAATCTTATTTATATAACTTATACAATTATGGAAATATCGCGATTTTAATTTTACGAAGAAATATTTTAGAACTATGTTCAAAAAGTGGGCGTGTCCGTTCACCGATTTTGTTTATTTTTTCAGCAAAGAGTTAGCTTTATATGTTGAACACTTTCTTCAAATATCGTTTTAATAAATCAATTTTTACCGGAGTTATGGCATGGAAAGTTTTGTGGAATAATCCCCCATAAAGGGGCGGGGCCACGCCCATTTTCCAAAAATTTTGTGCTTTCGACTTTCTTTGCCCACGAACACTTTAGAGGTGAAATAGAAATGATATACAGCTAGTTTAAGCAAAGTTATAGCATATTCAATATATCCATGATCCTTTTCAAAATCTTTCGTATAAAATTGGGCGTGGACCTAATCCGATTTCGCTAATTTTTTTTCGAAATATTGCCTGTATTAATATAAATATGTGTGCTGAATTTTATTTTGTTATCTTGAGCGGTTTTTGATTTATGATTAATAATATTTCCAAATTTGACTTAATCAAAAGTGGGCGGTGCCACGCCCTTTTTTAAAAATTTCTTCACAAATTTATTTTTTGCTTTAACGGTAAGGTACACACCAAATTTTATCCTTATAGGTGTATTATGTACTGAATAATCACTCTTTTTGTATTTTCGAAAATATTATATATATAGAAAGTGGGCGTGGCTTTTAACCGATTTTGCCTATTTTCAATACCGTTCAGAGATATGTAAAAAGGAACCTGCATACAAAGTTTCATTGAGATATCTCAAGATTTACTCAAGTTATCGTGTTCACAGACGGACGGACGGACGGACGGACGGACGGACATGGCTCAATCAATTTCTCTTCTCCTCCTGAACATTTTGATATATATAAGTCAATATCTATCTCGATTCGTTTATGCCGTTACATACTACCGTTAGGCCAATGAAGTTAATATACCTTGTGTGCGAAGCACTACTAGGTATAAAAAAAAGGCAGTAGGGTGTTAACTACTTGTCAGTATATTTTGCGTGTTTGCTATCCGATTTGCGTAATTTTTGGCAGGAGTATACTATATACTATTGGGAAGCATCTCACTAACTTTCATTTAAATACCTTCTTGAAATTTCAAGCAATTGCTTTTGAAAATAACTGACCTTTTATGCTAAAAAGTGGGAGGCGCCACGCCTACTTCACCAAAATCCACAAAATTTTTTTACAGTTTAGTTTTGTTTAAAAAGGCTAATATGTGTGTAAAATCTTATTTATATAACTTATACAATTATGGAAATATCGCGATTTTAATTTTACGAAGAAATATTTTAGAACTATGTTCAAAAAGTGGGCGTGTCCGTTCACCGATTTTGTTTATTTTTTCAGCAAAGAGTTAGCTTTATATGTTGAACACTTTCTTCAAATATCGTTTTAATAAATCAATTTTTACCGGAGTTATGGCATGGAAAGTTTTGTGGAATAATCCCCCATAAAGGGGCGGGGCCACGCCCATTTTCCAAAAATTTTGTGCTTTCGACTTTCTTTGCCACGAACACTTTAGAGGTGAAATAGAAATGATATACAGCTAGTTTAAGCAAAGTTATAGCATATTCAATATATCCATGATCCTTTTCAAAATCTTTCGTATAAAATTGGGCGTGGACCTAATCCGATTTCGCTAATTTTTTTTCGAAATATTGCCTGTATTAATATAAATATGTGTGCTGAATTTTATTTTGTTATCTTGAGCGGTTTTTGATTTATGATTAATAATATTTCCAAATTTGACTTAATCAAAAGTGGGCGGTGCCACGCCCTTTTTTAAAAATTTCTTCACAAATTTATTTTTTGCTTTAACGGTAAGGTACACACCAAATTTTATCCTTATAGGTGTATTATGTACTGAATAATCACTCTTTTTGTATTTTCGAAAATATTATATATATAGAAAGTGGGCGTGGCTTTTAACCGATTTTGCCTATTTTCAATACCGTTCAGAGATATGTAAAAATAAACCTGCATACAAAGTTTCATTGAGATATCTCAAGATTTACTCAAGTTATCGTGTTCACAGACGGACGGACGGACGGACGGACGGACGGACGGACGGACATGGCTCAATCAATTTCTCTTCTCCTCCTGAACATTTTGATATATATAAGTCAATATCTATCTCGATTCGTTTATGCCGTTACATACTACCGTTAGGCCAATGAAGTTAATATACCTTGTGTGCGAAGCACTACTAGGTATAAAAAGGCAGTAGGGTGTTAACTACTTGTCAGTATATTCTGCGTGTTTGCTATCCGATTTGCGTAATTTTTGGCAGGAGTATACTATATACTATTGGGAAGCATCTCACTAACTTTCATTTAAATACCTTCTTGAAATTTCAAGCAATTGCTTTTGAAAATAGCTGACCTTTTATGCTAAAAAGTGGGCGGCGCCACGCCTACTTCACCAAAATCCACAAAATTTTTATACAGTTCAGTTTTGCTTAAAAAGCTTGTTATGTGTGTAAAATCTTATTTATATAACTTATACAATTAAGGAAATATCGCGATTTTAATTATACGAAGAAATTTTTTAGAACTGTGTTCAAAAAGTGGGCGTGTCCGTTCACCAATTTTGTTTATTTTTACAGCAAAGAGTTAGCTTTATATGTTGAACAATTTCTCTAAATATCGCTTCAATAAGTCAATTTTTACCGGAGTTATGGCATGAAAAGTTTTTTGGAATAATCCCCCATTAAGGGGCGGGGCCACGCCCATTTTCAAAAAATTTTGTGCTTTCGACTTTCTTTGCCCACGAACACTTTAGAAGTGAAATAGAAATGATACACAAGTAGTTTCAGCAAAGTTATAGCATATTCAATATATCTATGATCCTTTTCAAAATCTTTCGTATAAAATTGGGCGTGGACCTAACCCGATTTAAATAATTTTTTTTCGAAATATTGCTTGTATTAATATAAATATGTGTGCTGAATTTTATTTTGCTATCTTTAGCGGTTTTTGATTTATGACTAATAATATTTTCAAATTTGACTTAATCAAAAGAGGGCGGTGCCACGCCCCTTTTTAAAAATTTCTTCAAAAATTAATTTTTTGCCTTAACGCTAAAGTGCACACCAAATTTTATCCTTATAGGTTTATTATGTACTGAATAATCACTCTTTTTGTATTTTCGAAAATATTATATATATAGAAAGTGGGCGTGGCTTTTAACCGATTTTGACTATTTTCAATAGCACTCCGAGATAAGTGAAAAGGAACCTGCATACCAAATTTCATTGAGATATCTCAAGATTTACTCAAGTTATCGTGTTCACAGACGGACGGACGGACGGACGGACGGACATGGCTCAATCAATTTCTCTTTTCCTCCTGAACATTTTGATATATATAAGTCAATATCTATCTCGATTCGTTTATGCCGTTACATACTACCGTTAGGCCAATGAAGTTAATATACCTTGTGTGCGAAGCACTACTAGGTATAAAAAGGCAGTAGGGTGTTAACTACTTGTCAGTATATTTTGCGTGTTTGCTATCCGATTTGCGTAATTTTTGGCAGGAGTATACTATATACTATTGGGAAGCATCTCACTAACTTTCATTCAAATACCTTCTTGAAATTTCAAGCAATTGCTTTTGAAAATAGCTGACCTTTTATGCTAAAAAGTGGGCGGCGCCACGCCTACTTCACCAAAATCCACAAAACTTTTATACAGTTCAGTTTTGCTTAAAAAGCTTGTTATGTGTGTAAAATCTTATTTATATAACTTATACAATTAAGGAAATATCGCGGTTTTAATTATACGAAGAAATTTTTTAGAACTGTGTTCAAAAAGTGGGCGTGTCCGTTCACCAATTTTGTTTATTTTTACAGCAAAGAGTTAGCTTTATATGTTGAACAATTTCTCTAAATATCGCTTCAATAAGTCAATTTTTACCGGAGTTATGGCATGAAAAGTTTTTTGGAATAATCCCCCATTAAGGGGCGGGGCCACGCCCATTTTCAAAAAATTTTGTGCTTTCGACTTTCTTTGCCCACGAACACTTTAGAAGTGAAATAGAAATGATACACAAGTAGTTTCAGCAAAGTTATAGCATATTCAATATATCTATGATCCTTTTCAAAATCTTTCGTATAAAATTGGGCGTGGACCTAACCCGATTTAAATAATTTTTTTTCGAAATATTGCTTGTATTAATATAAATATGTGTGCTGAATTTTATTTTGCTATCTTGAGCGGTTTTTGATTTATGACTAATAATATTTCCAAATTTGACTTAATCAAAAGTGGGCGGTGCCACGCCCCTTTTTAAAAATTTCTTCAAAAATTAATTTTTTGCCTTAACGCTAAAGTGCACACCAAATTTTATCCTTATAGGTTTATTATGTACTGAATAATCACTCTTTTTGTATTTTCGAAAATATTATATATATAGAAAGTGGGCGTGGCTTTTAACCGATTTTGCCTATTTTCAATAGCACTCCGAGATAAGTGAAAAGGAACCTGCATACCAAATTTCATTGAGATATCTCAAGATTTACTCAAGTTATCGTGTTCACAGACGGACGGACGGACGGACGGACGGACATGGCTCAATCAATTTCTCTTTTCCTCCTGAACATTTTGATATATATAAGTCAATATCTATCTCGATTCGTTTATGCCGTTACATACTACCGTTAGGCCAATGAAGTTAATATACCTTGTGTGCGAAGCACTACTAGGTATAAAAAAGGCAGTAGGGTGTTAACTACTTGCCCGTAAATCTTGCTTGTTTGTTATTCGATTTGCGTAATTTTTGGCAGGAGTATACTACATACTATTGGGAAGCATCTCACAAAATTTCATTGAAATACATTCTTGAAATTCCAACCAATCGCTTTTGAAAATAGCAGAGCTTTTATGCTAAAAAGTGGGGGGCGCCACGCCTACTTCACCAAAATCCACAAAATTTTTTTACAGTTTAGTTTTGTTTAAAAAGGCTAATATGTGTGTAAAATCTTATTTATATAACTTATACAATTATGGAAATATCGCGATTTTAATTTTACGAAGAAATATTTTAGAACTATGTTCAAAAAGTGGGCGTGTCCGTTCACCGATTTTGTTTATTTTTTCAGCAAAGAGTTAGCTTTATATGTTGAACACTTTCTTCAAATATCGTTTTAATAAATCAATTTTTACCGGAGTTATGGCATGGAAAGTTTTGTGGAATAATCCCCCATAAAGGGGCGGGGCCACGCCCATTTTCCAAAAATTTTGTGCTTTCGACTTTCTTTGCCCACGAACACTTTAGAGGTGAAATAGAAATGATATACAGCTAGTTTAAGCAAAGTTATAGCATATTCAATATATCCATGATCCTTTTCAAAATCTTTCGTATAAAATTGGGCGTGGACCTAATCCGATTTCGCTAATTTTTTTTCGAAATATTGCCTGTATTAATATAAATATGTGTGCTGAATTTTATTTTGTTATCTTGAGCGGTTTTTGATTTATGATTAATAATATTTCCAAATTTGACTTAATCAAAAGTGGGCGGTGCCACGCCCTTTTTTAAAAATTTCTTCACAAATTTATTTTTTGCTTTAACGGTAAGGTACACACCAAATTTTATCCTTATAGGTGTATTATGTACTGAATAATCACTCTTTTTGTATTTTCGAAAATATTATATATATAGAAAGTGGGCGTGGCTTTTAACCGATTTTGCCTATTTTCAATACCGTTCAGAGATATGTAAAAAGGAACCTGCATACAAAGTTTCATTGAGATATCTCAAGATTTACTCAAGTTATCGTGTTCACAGACGGACGGACGGACGGACGGACGGACGGACATGGCTCAATCAATTTCTCTTCTCCTCCTGAACATTTTGATATATATAAGTCAATATCTATCTCGATTCGTTTATGCCGTTACATACTACCGTTAGGCCAATGAAGTTAATATACCTTGTGTGCGAAGCACTACTAGGTATAAAAAAAAGGCAGTAGGGTGTTAACTACTTGTCAGTATATTTTGCGTGTTTGCTATCCGATTTGCGTAATTTTTGGCAGGAGTATACTATATACTATTGGGAAGCATCTCACTAACTTTCATTTAAATACCTTCTTGAAATTTCAAGCAATTGCTTTTGAAAATAACTGACCTTTTATGCTAAAAAGTGGGAGGCGCCACGCCTACTTCACCAAAATCCACAAAATTTTTTTACAGTTTAGTTTTGTTTAAAAAGGCTAATATGTGTGTAAAATCTTATTTATATAACTTATACAATTATGGAAATATCACGATTTTAATTTTACGAAGAAATATTTTAGAACTATGTTCAAAAAGTGGGCGTGTCCGTTCACCGATTTTGTTTATTTTTTCAGCAAGGAGTTAGCTTTATATGTTGAACACTTTCTTCAAATATCGTTTTAATAAATCAATTTTTACCGGAGTTATGGCATGGAAAGTTTTGTGGAATAATCCCCCATAAAGGGGCGGGGCCACGCCCATTTTCCAAAAATTTTGTGCTTTCGACTTTCTTTGCCCACGAACACTTTAGAGGTGAAATAGAAATGATATACAGCTAGTTTAAGCAAAGTTATAGCATATTCAATATATCCATGATCCTTTTCAAAATCTTTCGTATAAAATTGGGCGTGGACCTAATCCGATTTCGCTAATTTTTTTTCGAAATATTGCCTGTATTAATATAAATATGTGTGCTAAATTTTATTTTGTTATCTTGAGCGGTTTTTGATTTATGATTAATAATATTTCCAAATTTGACTTAATCAAAAGTGGGCGGTGCCACGCCCTTTTTTAAAAATTTCTTCACAAATTTATTTTTTGCTTTAACGGTAAGGTACACACCAAATTTTATCCTTATAGGTGTATTATGTACTGAATAATCACTCTTTTTGTATTTTCGAAAATATTATATATATAGAAAGTGGGCGTGGCTTTTAACCGATTTTGCCTATTTTCAATACCGTTCAGAGATATGTAAAAAGGAACCTGCATACAAAGTTTCATTGAGATATCTCAAGATTTACTCAAGTTATCGTGTTCACAGACGGACGGACGGACGGACGGACGGACGGACATGGCTCAATCAATTTCTCTTCTCCTCCTGAACATTTTGATATACATAAGTCAATATCTATCTCGATTCGTTTATGCCGTTACATACTACCGTTAGGCCAATGAAGTTAATATACCTTGTGTGCGAAGCACTACTAGGTATAAAAAAAAGGCAGTAGGGTGTTAACTACTTGTCAGTATATTTTGCGTGTTTGCTATCCGATTTGCGTAATTTTTGGCAGGAGTATACTATATACTATTGGGAAGCATCTCACTAACTTTCATTTAAATACCTTCTTGAAATTTCAAGCAATTGCTTTTGAAAATAACTGACCTTTTATGCTAAAAAGTGGGAGGCGCCACGCCTACTTCACCAAAATCCACAAAATTTTTTTACAGTTTAGTTTTGTTTAAAAAGGCTAATATGTGTGTAAAATCTTATTTATATAACTTATACAATTATGGAAATATCGCGATTTTAATTTTACGAAGAAATATTTTAGAACTATGTTCAAAAAGTGGGCGTGTCCGTTCACCGATTTTGTTTATTTTTTCAGCAAAGAGTTAGCTTTATATGTTGAACACTTTCTTCAAATATCGTTTTAATAAATCAATTTTTACCGGAGTTATGGCATGGAAAGTTTTGTGGAATAATCCCCCATAAAGGGGCGGGGCCACGCCCATTTTCCAAAAATTTTGTGCTTTCGACTTTCTTTGCCCACGAACACTTTAGAGGTGAAATAGAAATGATATACAGCTAGTTTAAGCAAAGTTATAGCATATTCAATCTATCCATGATCCTTTTCAAAATCTTTCGTATAAAATTGGGCGTGGACCTAATCCGATTTCGCTAATTTTTTTTCGAAATATTGCCTGTATTAATATAAATATGTGTGCTGAATTTTATTTTGTTATCTTGAGCGGTTTTTGATTTATGATTAATAATATTTCCAAATTTGACTTAATCAAAAGTGGGCGGTGCCACGCCCTTTTTTAAAAATTTCTTCACAAATTTATTTTTTGCTTTAACGGTAAGGTACACACCAAATTTTATCCTTATAGGTGTATTATGTACTGAATAATCACTCTTTTTGTATTTTCGAAAATATTATATATATAGAAAGTGGGCGTGGCTTTTAACCGATTTTGCCTATTTTCAATACCGTTCAGAGATATGTAAAAATAAACCTGCATACAAAGTTTCATTGAGATATCTCAAGATTTACTCAAGTTATCGTGTTCACAGACGGACGGACGGACGGACGGACGGACGGACGGACGGACGGACGGACATGGCTCAATCAATTTCTCTTCTCCTCCTGAACATTTTGATATATATAAGTCAATATCTATCTCGATTCGTTTATGCCGTTACATACTACCGTTAGGCCAATGAAGTTAATATACCTTGTGTGCGAAGCACTACTAGGTATAATAAACCTGCATACAAAGTTTCATTGAGATATCTCAAGATTTACTCAAGTTATCGTGTTCACAGACGGACGGACGGACGGACGGACGGACGGACGGACGGACATGGCTCAATCAATTTCTCTTCTCCTCCTGAACATTTTGATATATATAAGTCAATATCTATCTCGATTCGTTTATGCCGTTACATACTACCGTTAGGCCAATGAAGTTAATATACCTTGTGTGCGAAGCACTACTAGGTATAAAAAGGCAGTAGGGTGTTAACTACTTGTCAGTATATTCTGCGTGTTTGCTATCCGATTTGCGTAATTTTTGGCAGGAGTATACTATATACTATTGGGAAGCATCTCACTAACTTTCATTTAAATACCTTCTTGAAATTTCAAGCAATTGCTTTTGAAAATAGCTGACCTTTTATGCTAAAAAGTGGGCGGCGCCACGCCTACTTCACCAAAATCCACAAAATTTTTATACAGTTCAGTTTTGCTTAAAAAGCTTGTTATGTGTGTAAAATCTTATTTATATAACTTATACAATTAAGGAAATATCGCGGTTTTAATTATACGAAGAAATTTTTTAGAACTGTGTTCAAAAAGTGGGCGTGTCCGTTCACCAATTTTGTTTATTTTTACAGCAAAGAGTTAGCTTTATATGTTGAACAATTTCTCTAAATATCGCTTCAATAAGTCAATTTTTACCGGAGTTATGGCATGAAAAGTTTTTTGGAATAATCCCCCATTAAGGGGCGGGGCCACGCCCATTTTCAAAAAATTTTGTGCTTTCGACTTTCTTTGCCCACGAACACTTTAGAAGTGAAATAGAAATGATACACAAGTAGTTTCAGCAAAGTTATAGCATATTCAATATATCTATGATCCTTTTCAAAATCTTTCGTATAAAATTGGGCGTGGACCTAACCCGATTTAAATAATTTTTTTTCGAAATATTGCTTGTATTAATATAAATATGTGTGCTGAATTTTATTTTGCTATCTTGAGCGGTTTTTGATTTATGACTAATAATATTTCCAAATTTGACTTAATCAAAAGTGGGCGGTGCCACGCCCCTTTTTAAAAATTTCTTCAAAAATTAATTTTTTGCCTTAACGCTAAAGTGCACACCAAATTTTATCCTTATAGGTTTATTATGTACTGAATAATCACTCTTTTTGTATTTTCGAAAATATTATATATATAGAAAGTGGGCGTGGCTTTTAACCGATTTTGCCTATTTTCAATAGCACTCCGAGATAAGTGAAAAGGAACCTGCATACCAAATTTCATTGAGATATCTCAAGATTTACTCAAGTTATCGTGTTCACAGACGGACGGACGGACGGACGGACGGACATGGCTCAATCAATTTCTCTTTTCCTCCTGAACATTTTGATATATATAAGTCAATATCTATCTCGATTCGTTTATGCCGTTACATACTACCGTTAGGCCAATGAAGTTAATATACCTTGTGTGCGAAGCACTACTAGGTATAAAAAAGGCAGTAGGGTGTTAACTACTTGCCCGTAAATCTTGCTTGTTTGTTATTCGATTTGCGTAATTTTTGGCAGGAGTATACTACATACTATTGGGAAGCATCTCACAAAATTTCATTGAAATACATTCTTGAAATTCCAACCAATCGCTTTTGAAAATAGCAGAGCTTTTATGCTAAAAAGTGGGGGGCGCCACGCCTACTTCACCAAAATCCACAAAATTTTTTTACAGTTTAGTTTTGTTTAAAAAGGCTAATATGTGTGTAAAATCTTATTTATATAACTTATACAATTATGGAAATATCGCGATTTTAATTTTACGAAGAAATATTTTAGAACTATGTTCAAAAAGTGGGCGTGTCCGTTCACCGATTTTGTTTATTTTTTCAGCAAAGAGTTAGCTTTATATGTTGAACACTTTCTTCAAATATCGTTTTAATAAATCAATTTTTACCGGAGTTATGGCATGGAAAGTTTTGTGGAATAATCCCCCATAAAGGGGCGGGGCCACGCCCATTTTCCAAAAATTTTGTGCTTTCGACTTTCTTTGCCCACGAACACTTTAGAGGTGAAATAGAAATGATATACAGCTAGTTTAAGCAAAGTTATAGCATATTCAATATATCCATGATCCTTTTCAAAATCTTTCGTATAAAATTGGGCGTGGACCTGATCCGATTTCGCTAATTTTTTTTCGAAATATTGCCTGTATTAATATAAATATGTGTGCTGAATTTTATTTTGTTATCTTGAGCGGTTTTGATTTATGATTAATAATATTTCCAAATTTGACTTAATCAAAAGTGGGCGGTGCCACGCCCTTTTTTAAAAATTTCTTCACAAATTTATTTTTTGCTTTAACGGTAAGGTACACACCAAATTTTATCCTTATAGGTGTATTATGTACTGAATAATCACTCTTTTTGTATTTTCGAAAATATTATATATATAGAAAGTGGGCGTGGCTTTTAACCGATTTTGCCTATTTTCAATACCGTTCAGAGATATGTAAAAAGGAACCTGCATACAAAGTTTCATTGAGATATCTCAAGATTTACTCAAGTTATCGTGTTCACAGACGGACGGACGGACGGACGGACGGACGGACATGGCTCAATCAATTTCTCTTCTCCTCCTGAACATTTTGATATATATAAGTCAATATCTATCTCGATTCGTTTATGCCGTTACATACTACCGTTAGGCCAATGAAGTTAATATACCTTGTGTGCGAAGCACTACTAGGTATAAAAAAAAGGCAGTAGGGTGTTAACTACTTGTCAGTATATTTTGCGTGTTTGCTATCCGATTTGCGTAATTTTTGGCAGGAGTATACTATATACTATTGGGAAGCATCTCACTAACTTTCATTTAAATACCTTCTTGAAATTTCAAGCAATTGCTTTTGAAAATAACTGACCTTTTATGCTAAAAAGTGGGAGGCGCCACGCCTACTTCACCAAAATCCACAAAATTTTTTTACAGTTTAGTTTTGTTTAAAAAGGCTAATATGTGTGTAAAATCTTATTTATATAACTTATACAATTATGGAAATATCACGATTTTAATTTTACGAAGAAATATTTTAGAACTATGTTCAAAAAGTGGGCGTGTCCGTTCACCGATTTTGTTTATTTTTTCAGCAAAGAGTTAGCTTTATATGTTGAACACTTCGTCAAATATCGTTTTAATAAATCAATTTTTACCGGAGTTATGGCATGGAAAGTTTTGTGGAATAATCCCCCATAAAGGGGCGGGGCCACGCCCATTTTCCAAAAATTTTGTGCTTTCGACTTTCTTTGCCCACGAACACTTTAGAGGTGAAATAGAAATGATATACAGCTAGTTTAAGCAAAGTTATAGCATATTCAATATATCCATGATCCTTTTCAAAATCTTTCGTATAAAATTGGGCGTGGACCTAATCCGATTTCGCTAATTTTTTTTCGAAATATTGCCTGTATTAATATAAATATGTGTGCTAAATTTTATTTTGTTATCTTGAGCGGTTTTTGATTTATGATTAATAATATTTCCAAATTTGACTTAATCAAAAGTGGGCGGTGCCACGCCCTTTTTTAAAAATTTCTTCACAAATTTATTTTTTGCTTTAACGGTAAGGTACACACCAAATTTTATCCTTATAGGTGTATTATGTACTGAATAATCACTCTTTTTGTATTTTCGAAAATATTATATATATAGAAAGTGGGCGTGGCTTTTAACCGATTTTGCCTATTTTCAATACCGTTCAGAGATATGTAAAAAGGAACCTGCATACAAAGTTTCATTGAGATATCTCAAGATTTACTCAAGTTATCGTGTTCACAGACGGACGGACGGACGGACGGACGGACGGACATGGCTCAATCAATTTCTCTTCTCCTCCTGAACATTTTGATATACATAAGTCAATATCTATCTCGATTCGTTTATGCCGTTACATACTACCGTTAGGCCAGTGAAGTTAATATACCTTGTGTGCGAAGCACTACTAGGTATAAAAAAAAGGCAGTAGGGTGTTAACTACTTGTCAGTATATTTTGCGTGTTTGCTATCCGATTTGCGTAATTTTTGGCAGGAGTATACTATATACTATTGGGAAGCATCTCACTAACTTTCATTTAAATACCTTCTTGAAATTTCAAGCAATTGCTTTTGAAAATAACTGACCTTTTATGCTAAAAAGTGGGAGGCGCCACGCCTACTTCACCAAAATCCACAAAATTTTTTTACAGTTTAGTTTTGTTTAAAAAGGCTAATATGTGTGTAAAATCTTATTTATATAACTTATACAATTATGGAAATATCGCGATTTTAATTTTACGAAGAAATATTTTAGAACTATGTTCAAAAAGTGGGCGTGTCCGTTCACCGATTTTGTTTATTTTTTCAGCAAAGAGTTAGCTTTATATGTTGAACACTTTCTTCAAATATCGTTTTAATAAATCAATTTTTACCGGAGTTATGGCATGGAAAGTTTTGTGGAATAATCCCCCATAAAGGGGCGGGGCCACGCCCATTTTCCAAAAATTTTGTGCTTTCGACTTTCTTTGCCCACGAACACTTTAGAGGTGAAATAGAAATGATATACAGCTAGTTTAAGCAAAGTTATAGCATATTCAATATATCCATGATCCTTTTCAAAATCTTTCGTATAAAATTGGGCGTGGACCTAATCCGATTTCGCTAATTTTTTTTCGAAATATTGCCTGTATTAATATAAATATGTGTGCTGAATTTTATTTTGTTATCTTGAGCGGTTTTTGATTTATGATTAATAATATTTCCAAATTTGACTTAATCAAAAATGGGCGGTGCCACGCCCTTTTTTAAAAATTTCTTCACAAATTTATTTTTTGCTTTAACGGTAAGGTACACACCAAATTTTATCCTTATAGGTGTATTATGTACTGAATAATCACTCTTTTTGTATTTTCGAAAATATTATATATATAGAAAGTGGGCGTGGCTTTTAACCGATTTTGCCTATTTTCAATACCGTTCAGAGATATGTAAAAATAAACCTGCATACAAAGTTTCATTGAGATATCTCAAGATTTACTCAAGTTATCGTGTTCACAGACGGACGGACGGACGGACGGACGGACGGACGGACGGACGGACGGACGGACGGACGGACATGGCTCAATCAATTTCTCTTCTCCTCCTGAACATTTTGATATATATAAGTCAATATCTATCTCGATTCGTTTATGCCGTTACATACTACCGTTAGGCCAATGAAGTTAATATACCTTGTGTGCGAAGCACTACTAGGTATAAAAAGGCAGTAGGGTGTTAACTACTTGTCAGTATATTCTGCGTGTTTGCTATCCGATTTGCGTAATTTTTGGCAGGAGTATACTATATACTATTGGGAAGCATCTCACTAACTTTCATTTAAATACCTTCTTGAAATTTCAAGCAATTGCTTTTGAAAATAGCTGACCTTTTATGCTAAAAAGTGGGCGGCGCCACGCCTACTTCACCAAAATCCACAAAATTTTTATACAGTTCAGTTTTGCTTAAAAAGCTTGTTATGTGTGTAAAATCTTATTTATATAACTTATACAATTAAGGAAATATCGCGATTTTAATTATACGAAGAAATTTTTTAGAACTGTGTTCAAAAAGTGGGCGTGTCCGTTCACCAATTTTGTTTATTTTTACAGCAAAGAGTTAGCTTTATATGTTGAACAATTTCTCTAAATATCGCTTCAATAAGTCAATTTTTACCGGAGTTATGGCATGAAAAGTTTTTTGGAATAATCCCCCATTAAGGGGCGGGGCCACGCCCATTTTCAAAAAATTTTGTGCTTTCGACTTTCTTTGCCCACGAACACTTTAGAAGTGAAATAGAAATGATACACAAGTAGTTTCAGCAAAGTTATAGCATATTCAATATATCTATGATCCTTTTCAAAATCTTTCGTATAAAATTGGGCGTGGACCTAACCCGATTTAAATAATTTTTTTTCGAAATATTGCTTGTATTAATATAAATATGTGTGCTGAATTTTATTTTGCTATCTTTAGCGGTTTTTGATTTATGACTAATAATATTTTCAAATTTGACTTAATCAAAAGAGGGCGGTGCCACGCCCCTTTTTAAAAATTTCTTCAAAAATTAATTTTTTGCCTTAACGCTAAAGTGCACACCAAATTTTATCCTTATAGGTTTATTATGTACTGAATAATCACTCTTTTTGTATTTTCGAAAATATTATATATATAGAAAGTGTTCACAGACGGACGGACGGACGGACGGACGGACATGGCTCAATCAATTTCTCTTTTCCTCCTGAACATTTTGATATATATAAGTCAATATCTATCTCGATTCGTTTATGCCGTTACATACTACCGTTAGGCCAATGAAGTTAATATACCTTGTGTGCGAAGCACTACTAGGTATAAAAAGGCAGTAGGGTGTTAACTACTTGTCAGTATATTTTGCGTGTTTGCTATCCGATTTGCGTAATTTTTGGCAGGAGTATACTATATACTATTGGGAAGCATCTCACTAACTTTCATTCAAATACCTTCTTGAAATTTCAAGCAATTGCTTTTGAAAATAGCTGACCTTTTATGCTAAAAAGTGGGCGGCGCCACGCCTACTTCACCAAAATCCACAAAATTTTTATACAGTTCAGTTTTGCTTAAAAAGCTTGTTATGTGTGTAAAATCTTATTTATATAACTTATACAATTAAGGAAATATCGCGATTTTAATTATACGAAGAAATTTTTTAGAACTGTGTTCAAAAAGTGGGCGTGTCCGTTCACCAATTTTGTTTATTTTTACAGCAAAGAGTTAGCTTTATATGTTGAACAATTTCTCTAAATATCGCTTCAATAAGTCAATTTTTACCGGAGTTATGGCATGAAAAGTTTTTTGGAATAATCCCCCATTAAGGGGCGGGGCCACGCCCATTTTCAAAAAATTTTGTGCTTTCGACTTTCTTTGCCCACGAACACTTTAGAAGTGAAATAGAAATGATACACAAGTAGTTTCAGCAAAGTTATAGCATATTCAATATATCTATGATCCTTTTCAAAATCTTTCGTATAAAATTGGGCGTGGACCTAACCCGATTTAAATAATTTTTTTTCGAAATATTGCTTGTATTAATATAAATATGTGTGCTGAATTTTATTTTGCTATCTTGAGCGGTTTTTGATTTATGACTAATAATATTTCCAAATTTGACTTAATCAAAAGTGGGCGGTGCCACGCCCCTTTTTAAAAATTTCTTCAAAAATTAATTTTTTGCCTTAACGCTAAAGTGCACACCAAATTTTATCCTTATAGGTTTATTATGTACTGAATAATCACTCTTTTTGTATTTTCGAAAATATTATATATATAGAAAGTGGGCGTGGCTTTTAACCGATTTTGCCTATTTTCAATAGCACTCCGAGATAAGTGAAAAGGAACCTGCATACCAAATTTCATTGAGATATCTCAAGATTTACTCAAGTTATCGTGTTCACAGACGGACGGACGGACGGACGGACGGACATGGCTCAATCAATTTCTCTTTTCCTCCTGAACATTTTGATATATATAAGTCAATATCTATCTCGATTCGTTTATGCCGTTACATACTACCGTTAGGCCAATGAAGTTAATATACCTTGTGTGCGAAGCACTACTAGGTATAAAAAAGGCAGTAGGGTGTTAACTACTTGCCCGTAAATCTTGCTTGTTTGTTATTCGATTTGCGTAATTTTTGGCAGGAGTATACTACATACTATTGGGAAGCATCTCACAAAATTTCATTGGAATACATTCTTGAAATTCCAACCAATCGCTTTTGAAAATAGCAGAGCTTTTATGCTAAAAAGTGGGGGGCGCCACGCCTACTTCACCAAAATCCACAAAATTTTTTTACAGTTTAGTTTTGTTTAAAAAGGCTAATATGTGTGTAAAATCTTATTTATATAACTTATACAATTATGGAAATATCGCGATTTTAATTTTACGAAGAAATATTTTAGAACTATGTTCAAAAAGTGGGCGTGTCCGTTCACCGATTTTGTTTATTTTTTCAGCAAAGAGTTAGCTTTATATGTTGAACACTTTCTTCAAATATCGTTTTAATAAATCAATTTTTACCGGAGTTATGGCATGGAAAGTTTTGTGGAATAATCCCCCATAAAGGGGCGGGGCCACGCCCATTTTCCAAAAATTTTGTGCTTTCGACTTTCTTTGCCCACGAACACTTTAGAGGTGAAATAGAAATGATATACAGCTAGTTTAAGCAAAGTTATAGCATATTCAATATATCTATGATCCTTTTCAAAATCTTTCGTATAAAATTGGGCGTGGACCTAACCCGATTTAAATAATTTTTTTTCGAAATATTGCTTGTATTAATATAAATATGTGTGCTGAATTTTATTTTGCTATCTTTAGCGGTTTTTGATTTATGACTAATAATATTTTCAAATTTGACTTAATCAAAAGAGGGCGGTGCCACGCCCCTTTTTAAAAATTTCTTCAAAAATTAATTTTTTGCCTTAACGCTAAAGTGCACACCAAATTTTATCCTTATAGGTTTATTATGTACTGAATAATCACTCTTTTTGTATTTTCGAAAATATTATATATATAGAAAGTGTTCACAGACGGACGGACGGACGGACGGACGGACATGGCTCAATCAATTTCTCTTTTCCTCCTGAACATTTTGATATATATAAGTCAATATCTATCTCGATTCGTTTATGCCGTTACATACTACCGTTAGGCCAATGAAGTTAATATACCTTGTGTGCGAAGCACTACTAGGTATAAAAAGGCAGTAGGGTGTTAACTACTTGTCAGTATATTTTGCGTGTTTGCTATCCGATTTGCGTAATTTTTGGCAGGAGTATACTATATACTATTGGGAAGCATCTCACTAACTTTCATTCAAATACCTTCTTGAAATTTCAAGCAATTGCTTTTGAAAATAGCTGACCTTTTATGCTAAAAAGTGGGCGGCGCCACGCCTACTTCACCAAAATCCACAAAATTTTTATACAGTTCAGTTTTGCTTAAAAAGCTTGTTATGTGTGTAAAATCTTATTTATATAACTTATACAATTAAGGAAATATCGCGATTTTAATTATACGAAGAAATTTTTTAGAACTGTGTTCAAAAAGTGGGCGTGTCCGTTCACCAATTTTGTTTATTTTTACAGCAAAGAGTTAGCTTTATATGTTGAACAATTTCTCTAAATATCGCTTCAATAAGTCAATTTTTACCGGAGTTATGGCATGAAAAGTTTTTTGGAATAATCCCCCATTAAGGGGCGGGGCCACGCCCATTTTCAAAAAATTTTGTGCTTTCGACTTTCTTTGCCCACGAACACTTTAGAAGTGAAATAGAAATGATACACAAGTAGTTTCAGCAAAGTTATAGCATATTCAATATATCTATGATCCTTTTCAAAATCTTTCGTATAAAATTGGGCGTGGACCTAACCCGATTTAAATAATTTTTTTTCGAAATATTGCTTGTATTAATATAAATATGTGTGCTGAATTTTATTTTGCTATCTTGAGCGGTTTTTGATTTATGACTAATAATATTTCCAAATTTGACTTAATCAAAAGTGGGCGGTGCCACGCCCCTTTTTAAAAATTTCTTCAAAAATTAATTTTTTGCCTTAACGCTAAAGTGCACACCAAATTTTATCCTTATAGGTTTATTATGTACTGAATAATCACTCTTTTTGTATTTTCGAAAATATTATATATATAGAAAGTGGGCGTGGCTTTTAACCGATTTTGCCTATTTTCAATAGCACTCCGAGATAAGTGAAAAGGAACCTGCATACCAAATTTCATTGAGATATCTCAAGATTTACTCAAGTTATCGTGTTCACAGACGGACGGACGGACGGACGGACGGACATGGCTCAATCAATTTCTCTTTTCCTCCTGAACATTTTGATATATATAAGTCAATATCTATCTCGATTCGTTTATGCCGTTACATACTACCGTTAGGCCAATGAAGTTAATATACCTTGTGTGCGAAGCACTACTAGGTATAAAAAAGGCAGTAGGGTGTTAACTACTTGCCCGTAAATCTTGCTTGTTTGTTATTCGATTTGCGTAATTTTTGGCAGGAGTATACTACATACTATTGGGAAGCATCTCACAAAATTTCATTGAAATACATTCTTGAAATTCCAACCAATCGCTTTTGAAAATAGCAGAGCTTTTATGCTAAAAAGTGGGGGGCGCCACGCCTACTTCACCAAAATCCACAAAATTTTTTTACAGTTTAGTTTTGTTTAAAAAGGCTAATATGTGTGTAAAATCTTATTTATATAACTTATACAATTATGGAAATATCGCGATTTTAATTTTACGAAGAAATATTTTAGAACTATGTTCAAAAAGTGGGCGTGTCCGTTCACCGATTTTGTTTATTTTTTCAGCAAAGAGTTAGCTTTATATGTTGAACACTTTCTTCAAATATCGTTTTAATAAATCAATTTTTACCGGAGTTATGGCATGGAAAGTTTTGTGGAATAATCCCCCATAAAGGGGCGGGGCCACGCCCATTTTCCAAAAATTTTGTGCTTTCGACTTTCTTTGCCCACGAACACTTTAGAGGTGAAATAGAAATGATATACAGCTAGTTTAAGCAAAGTTATAGCATATTCAATATATCCATGATCCTTTTCAAAATCTTTCGTATAAAATTGGGCGTGGACCTGATCCGATTTCGCTAATTTTTTTTCGAAATATTGCCTGTATTAATATAAATATGTGTGCTGAATTTTATTTTGTTATCTTGAGCGGTTTTTGATTTATGATTAATAATATTTCCAAATTTGACTTAATCAAAAGTGGGCGGTGCCACGCCCTTTTTTAAAAATTTCTTCACAAATTTATTTTTTGCTTTAACGGTAAGGTACTGTAGCATTACATAAACACACTGCCCTTTTACTTTAATTGTCATGTGCACATAAAAAATGTATAAACAAATATGAATGTATATAAACAACATTCTGCCCAAATTAGTTACATTGAACTCAGCGGGAGTTTATACAAATAGTGCACATGCCGCTCATAACGAGGATCTTGTTACACTTGTGTGGACGGTCAAAGACACCGCCACAGACAGTCGCAATGACCAACTGAACACAACGTCAGTTTGTCAATGCGACTGACATATTTATATTTTTATTGCAGTCATATGTTGACTCAGCATATTTTAGAATTATGCATTCTTATTTATATGTATTAGTAAGGTATCTATTTGTATATGTTTTAGTTCGTAAATAATTTGTAAGTATTAGTGTAAGAATTTTGTATAAAAAGAGAAAGTACTTTCAATAAACGATCACTTTGAATCTGCACGCTCAACGTATATTACATGGCGATCCAGACCAGGCTTAATATCAGCCAGTCATAATTCCGCCAGTAATTTTTTTATAACGTTGACATGTGTTGCGACCATATTTGCACTTCTTTTCGGCAAATGCTTTTGAATGAAACCTACAACAGCAAACAGAAGACATCCAGAAGACTGGCAGCAGCAAGTCAAATATTTTTGAATGAACCCTGCGCATAAAAAGAGTGGAATACCTCATAGAAGACGTTGCAACAGGAGTGACTGACAGCAATTAGGTTCCACCACATGCTTTGCGTACTTTTGGCATTCAGCGGCATTTCACAGAAAATCTTGAATCGGCAGTCCTGGAAATCAACTTCATCATAACACCGCAACATTTCATCAAAGGGCAACTAAAGCTGAAATACACTGCCCGCATCTATGACATTTACATACAAGAAGCTGAATTATGTATAAATTTAGAGGAAAATTTTTAGAATGATTTGAGCACGCCTCACGGCCGCTAAACCATTGGCATTTAAATATGCCTAGGGACTAAATATATTAAAACAAATTGAAAAACTAAGATACAAAATGAAAAACAAAAATTAAATTGAGTAAGGTTGAACTCTCTTGTTATAATTTTCCTAATGGAGTGTGCATTACCCGATAATCTTGATTACGAAGTAATAAATAAAATTGTGGACAATCTAGAAAACGCAGATACAGATCGTAGATCCAGAATACGAGGAAAGGGAAGCAATAGGTACAATTTAAACAAATTAAAACAATTTTGGAACTATATAGGAATGGGTAGAGAACCCACCATGGAAGATTTGTTATACCCTTCCACAATAATAGAAGAATCATACAGATTATTAGCTACAGTAAAATTGGATTTTTAAAAAAAAAAAAAAAAAAAAAAAAAAAAAAAAATATATATATATATATATAAATAAATGAATGAATAAAAATCGATTTTTTTTTCTTTCGAAAATGGCTTGGTGGAAAATTGCCTTAAATGGAATATTGATTGGAATAGCAGGATACGAGGTAGGAAAAGAAAATTCTGCAGAGAAAAATTATGAAAACAAACTAGTTAAATATGAACCACATACTATTGTAGAAAATAAGGAAGAGCTTTCCGACAAATGGTTGACTATTTTTGGATGTGTAGTCACATGTTTAATTGTTGCAATTGCAATCTTAATAAAAAATTATATCAAAAACAAATTGAGACAATTAAACGACGCACACCAACGCGTTTAAGAAATGAGTAGATGGCAAGAAATTTACAACGCATTATCTGAAGAAAAAACAAAAGCCAGTAAATCATACAAATGCATAAATAAAAGCGCTCTTATAAAACCAGAAACAATAGTCAAGCATTTGAACATAATCGCAGGAGCTTTAGAAAGAATAAGACAGGTAATTAATACAACAAACCGTATACTTACCAAAGAACACCAAAAAGAGGCTAGCCAATTTTTTTTCGCAGTACGAGATAAATTGGTATCTTCATTAGCTAGGCACAATATAGAATGCAACATACCAACCACAGTGCAGGAGAAGCTTAAAACAGACTTCAATTTCCTTTTGTTGGAACGCGCTCAGAGTCCGATTCCAACACCTTCCACTAGCCAGACAGCAACAATAAAAGAAAGTAAACCAAATTTTCAATCCGTAAATACCCCAATCATAAAAGTCACAATGGTGCAAACAACAGTTGAATTCATTAAAACTGCTTCGTCAGTGCTACCGGAGTTTGATGGTAAACCAGAAAACCTACACAGTTTCTTGGACGCCCTTGATATACTTGAGCAAATCAAGGATGAACACGAAGCTTTAGCTATAACAATGATAAAGACCAAGCTAAAGGGAACGGCAAGAAATTTCATCAGTAATGAAAGCACAATAGAACAAATAAAAATTAAATTAAAAACCGCAATAAAGGGTGAATCAGTAGAAGTTTTAACAGCTAAACTCCTGAACATCCAGCAGCGTAGCAAAACTGCTAACCAGTACACTGCGGAAGTAGAAAAAATAACAAGGTCATTGGAAGGAGCGTATATCTCAGATGGATTAAATCCAGACTTAGCCACGAGATATGCAACACAGGCAGCAGTCAAAGCCATGTGCAAAAACTGCTCCAACACCCAAGTTAAGATGATAATGCAAGCGGGAACGTTCGCAACAATGAACGACGCAATCTCCAAATTCACAAACAGCTGTACCGAAATTACAGGCAGCTCTAACACAATTTTAAATGTACGACAACAAGGTCAATACCGGAGTAATTTCCGTGGAGGTTACCGTAGTAACAACTATGAAAATTACCAAAATAGAAGATACAGACCACAGTCAGGCTACAACAATAATTTTAGATCAAACAACAACAATAGTAACAATAATAGAGGATCACAATCCCGAAATACAAACAGACCATACACACAAACCCGTAACGTGCGTAGTTGTACCGAAACGGAAAACCAGGAAACTCCACTTCAAAATTAACAAAACGAAAAATATGCGTACTTAATCTAAACTTAAACAGCTATATATCTACAAGGACATCGTTAAACAATTCGTACTCAAATTTTTTAATTGATACGGGAGCCGATATCTCCATAATTAAAAAACAGCAAATAGATAATAAAGGAAAAATAAATACTGAACAAATCACAGATTTGAAAGGCATTGGTCAGGGAATAACTAGCACTTTAGGCACAATCAAAGCAGATCTAAGAGGCGATGACCTTCTAATTTATCATAAATTTCATGTTGTAGAAGACAACTTTCCAATTCCATGTGATGGAATAATAGGCTTAGATTTCATAAAGAAATACAATTGTATTCTAGATTACGGAAAAACAGAGGACAAACTAATTTTAAGACCATATGATTTCCCTCAAACAATAACAATGAATCTAACAAAGAAAACAATCCTGACAGACATGGGCACAGAATACAAAAATAGCCTATTCCAGGAACTGTGTAAATTGTTGAAAATTGAACATAAAACTTCAACACCATACCATCATCAAACTTTGGGTACTGTGGAACGCAGTCATCGGACATTTAATGAATACATACGTTCATACATATCCAGTGACAAAGACGATTGGGATGAATACCTTAAGTACTTCGCGTATTGTTACAATACAACACCATCTACCAGACATAAATATTGCCCGTTTGAGCTCATATTTGGGAAAAATCCACCAAATTACGAGTTTTTAGAAGAAAACAAAATCAGCCCACTGTACAATCACGAGGCTTATGACAAAGAAATAAAATATAGACTCCAGATAGCACAGCAGAGAGCTAGAAAATTAGTCCAAGAGGCTAAAGAAAAACAAAAGTTTAATTATGACAAAAGTAGTTATAGTAAGGAAATAAATATAGGAGATTTAGTATTAGTTAGAGAAGAGGCCTCTCATAAGTTAGAAAATAGGTATACAGGACAATATAAAGTAAAAAATATTGATAAAAATAACAACTACACTTTAATTCCACATAGCATAGGAGACAGTAGCAAAAACAAAAAAGAAATCGTAATTCATAAGAATAGACTTAAACCAATCTAAAGCTCGTAGCGTTAAACAATAAAAATAAGCAAAGCACTTTATTCATAATAATTCAGTAATAACAAAAAAAAAAAAAAAAAAAAAAAATCCATAAGCATTCCAATTTACTCAATCTTATACACGGCACAAGCCAAAAAAAAAAAAAAAAAAAAAAAAAAAAAAAAAAAAAAAACAATATCAAGTATCAAATAAAGTATACAAACAAATAGAAATAAAATAAAAACATGTGACAAAACAATGGTAAATAACAAGATCCCAAAACAATTAAAATTTTCAAACAAACATCAAGCGGTTCAAATAGATATATATAGTTGACTACAAATATATATATCTATTTTTTTTAAGGGGGAAGGTGTAGCATTACATAAACACACTGCCCTTTTACTTTAATTGTCATGTGCACATAAAAAATGTATAAACAAATATGAATGTATATAAACAACATTCTGCCCAAATTAGTTACATTGAACTCAGCGGGAGTTTATACAAATAGTGCACATGCCGCTCATAACGAGGATCTTGTTACACTTGTGTGGACGGTCAAAGACACCGCCACAGACAGTCGCAATGACCAACTGAACACAACGTCAGTTTGTCAATGCGACTGACATATTTATATTTTTATTGCAGTCATATGTTGACTCAGCATATTTTAGAATTATGCATTCTTATTTATATGTATTAGTAAGGTATCTATTTGTATATGTTTTAGTTCGTAAATAATTTGTAAGTATTAGTGTAAGAATTTTGTATAAAAAGAGAAAGTAATTTCAATAAACGATCACTTTGAATCTGCACGCTCAACGTATATTACAGTACACACCAAATTTTATCCTTATAGGTGTATTATGTACTGAATAATCACTCTTTTTGTATTTTCGAAAATATTATATATATAGAAAGTGGGCGTGGCTTTTAACCGATTTTGCCTATTTTCAATACCGTTCAGAGATATGTAAAAAGGAACCTGCATACAAAGTTTCATTGAGATATCTCAAGATTTACTCAAGTTATCGTGTTCACAGACGGACGGACGGACGGACGGACGGACGGACATGGCTCAATCAATTTCTCTTCTCCTCCTGAACATTTTGATATATATAAGTCAATATCTATCTCGATTCGTTTATGCCGTTACATACTACCGTTAGGCCAATGAAGTTAATATACCTTGTGTGCGAAGCACTACTAGGTATAAAAAAAAGGCAGTAGGGTGTTAACTACTTGTCAGTATATTTTGCGTGTTTGCTATCCGATTTGCGTAATTTTTGGCAGGAGTATACTATATACTATTGGGAAGCATCTCACTAACTTTCATTTAAATACCTTCTTGAAATTTCAAGCAATTGCTTTTGAAAATAACTGACCTTTTATGCTAAAAAGTGGGAGGCGCCACGCCTACTTCACCAAAATCCACAAAATTTTTTTACAGTTTAGTTTTGTTTAAAAAGGCTAATATGTGTGTAAAATCTTATTTATATAACTTATACAATTATGGAAATATCGCGATTTTAATTTTACGAAGAAATATTTTAGAACTATGTTCAAAAAGTGGGCGTGTCCGTTCACCGATTTTGTTTATTTTTTCAGCAAAGAGTTAGCTTTATATGTTGAACACTTTCTTCAAATATCGTTTTAATAAATCAATTTTTACCGGAGTTATGGCATGGAAAGTTTTGTGGAATAATCCCCCATAAAGGGGCGGGGCCACGCCCATTTTCCAAAAATTTTGTGCTTTCGACTTTCTTTGCCCACGAACACTTTAGAGGTGAAATAGAAATGATATACAGCTAGTTTAAGCAAAGTTATAGCATATTCAATATATCCATGATCCTTTTCAAAATCTTTCGTATAAAATTGGGCGTGGACCTAATCCGATTTCGCTAATTTTTTTTCGAAATATTGCCTGTATTAATATAAATATGTGTGCTGAATTTTATTTTGTTATCTTGAGCGGTTTTTGATTTATGATTAATAATATTTCCAAATTTGACTTAATCAAAAGTGGGCGGTGCCACGCCCTTTTTTAAAAATTTCTTCACAAATTTATTTTTTGCTTTAACGGTAAGGTACACACCAAATTTTATCCTTATAGGTGTATTATGTACTGAATAATCACTCTTTTTGTATTTTCGAAAATATTATATATATAGAAAGTGGGCGTGGCTTTTAACCGATTTTGCCTATTTTCAATACCGTTCAGAGATATGTAAAAATAAACCTGCATACAAAGTTTCATTGAGATATCTCAAGATTTACTCAAGTTATCGTGTTCACAGACGGACGGACGGACGGACGGACGGACGGACGGACGGACGGACATGGCTCAATCAATTTCTCTTCTCCTCCTGAACATTTTGATATATATAAGTCAATATCTATCTCGATTCGTTTATGCCGTTACATACTACCGTTAGGCCAATGAAGTTAATATACCTTGTGTGCGAAGCACTACTAGGTATAAAAATGGCTGTTATAGTTGATCAAGCGTTTGTGAAAGGATAAATGTCGAAAAAACCACCTGAAATTTTTTTGAGTTGTGACCCTTTTGTATTTAGGGTGCGATATGTATGATTATAATCAGCGGTGGGTACAACTACAACAATCATCGGTAGATTTGTAAATGCATGCGTATTAGTGAGAGCGCTTTGATCGCTCAAACCAATTGATTTTCGCGTCATTCGCTTGTTAGACAGCAACATGCCAGCACATATGCGCAATACGGCAAGCAAATATTTTATGATGATGAATCCCTTTGCAATTTTTATTTAATGCTTTATTAAGTTTTTTTTTTATTTACATACTACCCCTATAGTTTTTACTACTCCCGCCAATTATACGTACGTACATACATATTTTTCACATTCGCTGCGCAAATATGCGACAACCATGCGCGATGTTGTTTTGCCACTTGTTCAGCGACGACTAAATCAAACGGTAGGCAAAGAGCGCAATCTGTCTGTGTGAAGAGCGTAACATGTTTGCCTGATCTTAATATATAAGATTATAATCAGCGGTGGGCACCACTACAAACAAATGAATCTGTGCTGGTATGCGTATACTTTTGAGAGGACAGTGGGGCCAACCGCGATATTTAGGAGTAATTATTTGTATTCTAGTATCCTTTTTGGTGTAGTTTTATATTAGACTTTGTTGTTTTTGATGTTTATTTTAAATAAAACATTACTCTTTCTTCAAAAATAATGTTTTTAGTTCTTTCTATAGTTGTTTGTGGTACATCCCTTTATTTATTTAGGAACAATTGTTCAGGTTTTGGTTTTTTTATACCGTTTTGTTTTCTTTTTTGAAACAAGAACATGCCCTCTTTATTCCCAAATAATTGTTAGTTTTTCAGCTCTTTTTTGATATTTGTAGAGTTTTTTAAATAAAAATATACTCTTCCTTTGTTCAAAAATAACAGGTAATCCGTTTAGTTCTCTGAAGTTTTCTGTGTTTAATTTTTGGGTATTTTTCAAATAAAAATATATTAAACTTTTTATTTTTGTATATTGCTTTACTGTGAATTTTTAAACAAAAATTTACTTTTTTTGATCAAAAAAAATTCGTTAATATTTTTAGTTTTTCAACTAATATCACTTAGTAAAAAGTGGAGTGAAATGGAATTGTTACTAGAAAATATACTTAACGATGTAAATGTAATTTTTACTAGAAAATATTCTTAACTATGTCAATGTAATTTTTACTAGAAAATATATTTAACTATAGCATCGTAAACTATTTAAAACAAAAATATTCAATTTCCCCCCCCAATCTAAAAACATCTTAAAACTTTCATCTATATGGAGCAATGTTGCCCACAGTGTAACGTATAGGCAGAAACCTTTTTCATGTACTCTTGAAATGAAATTGAGCGCATTTTTTGCTCACCTCTTTTGTATCCGTACATGCGATTTTACTCTAGCAGCTCTATAGAGCTGCTCTGCCCACCATTGTAATAATTTATAATATATTGTTTTATATTTGTTAACAGTATGCTCAGAAGCCGGCAAAACAACTGAAAACAAATATAAATGTGGAAGAAATTAGAAACAAACACCATAGCTTTTCGGGAAGATATATTTCGGAAGCTACTAAACTTCACATATCAACGAAATTTTTGGCCCCGCACTCCCCATTAGGACGCCATCGGAATGCCTTCCATTTTGTTGACTAACATTCCCTTTTCTATTTAATGTTGTTTTTATTTTTTACCTAGACAAGTGATTGCAACCAATCTGGTGCTATTGTATCAATATGTGGTGATTTGTTTTGCATTCAAATGAATTTGTTTTGCATTCAAATCAAATTCAACACACATATTTATAATAATATCGGTGATGTTCCGGTTTTGAAAAGTATCATAGATATATTGAATATACAATAACTTTGCTTTCACTAGCTGTATATCATTTCTATTTTACCTCTAAAGTGTTCGTGGGCAAAGAAAGTTTATGGTAAATTATTCCACAAAACTTTTCATGCCATAACTCCGGTAAAAATTAATTTATTGAAACGATATTTGGAGAAAGTGTTCAACATATAAAGCTTTCTCTTTGCTGTACAAATAAACAAAATTGTTGAACGCCCACTTTTTAAATAATTGTATAAGTTTTATCAATAACATTTTGCTCACATAATAAGCTTTTTAAGAAAAACTAAACTGTAAAAAAATGTCGTGGATTTTGTTGAAGTAGGCGTGCGCCTTTCAGCAAAAAAGGTCTGATATTTTTAAAAGCGATTGCTTGAAATTTCTAAAAGGTTTTTCAATGAAAGTAAGTGAGATGCTTCCCAATAGTATGTAGTATACTCCTGCCAAAAATTACCCAAATCGAATAACGAACAAGCAAGATTTACGGGCAAGTAAATAGTTAACACAAATTTTAAAATATTATTAATCATAAATCAAGAACCGCTCAAAATAGCAAAATCAAATTTAGCACACATATTTATATTAATACTGGCGATGTCCCGAAAGGAAACGTCCGAAATCGGGTAAGGTCCACGCCCAATTTTATACGTAAGATTTTGAAAAGGATCATAGATATGTATATTGAATATGCAATAACTTTGCTTAGACTAGCGGTATATAATTTCTATTTCACCTCTAAAGTGTTCGTGAGCAAAGAAAGTGGAAAGCACATAATTTTCGAAAATGGGCTTGGCCCCACCCTTTTATGGTGGATTATTCCGCAAAACGTATACGGCTATGCAAAATGACATTGAGCAACACCACCAGCTCAGTCAGAATTGGGAAGGACCTCTCCGAGCCGTTTGAAACTAAGCGAGGTTTCAGACAAGGTGACCCCCTATCGTGCGATTTCTTTAATTTGATGCTGGAGAAAATAATACAAGCTGCAGAACTTAACCGCGCTGGAACAATATTCTATAAAAGCGTGCAACTGTTAGCATATGCTGACGACATTGACATTATCGGCCTTAACAACCGCGCCATCACCTCTGCCTACTCCAAACTAGAAAAAGAAGCGGAAAAAATGGGTTTGGTGGTGAACACTGCTGGCAGCAAAAAGTTCGAAATAGTGAAGGACTTCGTTTAACTTGGATCCAGCATTAACTCCAACAATAATGTCAGCCTAGAAATCCGACGAAGAATTGCTATTGCAAATAAATGCGATCTCGCGGGGTCTCCAATTGGCGGCAGTTGGCGCAACGAAGAAATGACTGGCGAGCTATGTTGGACGGTCAAAATCGCTCAGGAGGATAGATGGCCCTTTAAAGAAGAAGAGAATAACAAACAAGCAAGATTTACGAGCAAGTAGTTAACATAATAATAGTACTAGTACAAAGGTATTATAATTTTGTCCACATAACGGTACTACGTAACGGGGAAAAATAATCGAGTTAGATATAGAGTTCCAGGTATGAAAGCTCTGAGGTTGAAAAGAGGAATTGATTAAGGCATGTCCGTCCGTGTACACGATAACTTGAGTAAAAATTGAGATATTTGCATGAAATTTTGCATACAGGTTACTTTCTGGCCAAGGTAGGTTGTTATTGAAAATGGGCGAAATCGGACGATAACCACGCTCCCTTTTTCCATTTCGAAAATCATATAAATTAACATAAGTTGAGTAAAACTTTGGATATTCGCATGAAATTTGAATACTTTCTGGCCAAGGCAGGTTGGTGTTTAAAATGGGCGAAATCAGATGATAACCACTCCCCCTTTTTTGATATAGAAAATTTCAAATAAGATTCTAGGGCCTATATCATTGCCAAGTCATGGTATTTGTATCTCGTTCTGAAAACTAACGCTGGGTATTTAATATTCGGTTCACCCGAACTTAGACTTCCTTACTTGTTTTTATTAATTTTGTTTTTATTTTCATACCTTTCATGGACATGGGGAAAGCTATTTATATTTTGTTATTTAGTGATAATTTAATTTACCACTCAAAACAGAAGTGTTTTTAATCGAAAACAATCAGTTGTCTTTATAACAACTTTTCAGGTATTAAAATAGACCTGAGTAAATTACGATACCAAAACAGATCACTACTAGGTATTTAATGTTCGGTTACATCCGAACTTATACTTCCTTACTGGTTCGAATGTTTTATTGTCGATGTTTACATATGTATCAGAAGTTACTAAATATGTGCCATTTACGTTAGTTTCATTATTTTCGTGCTTTCCTGAGATTAAAATAGCTCCATCTTTTATTATGTCTATTTGTTTATTTATTTCTTTAATTTTTATACAATTTGCTGGTTTTTTGTTTAACAAATAACTAAGCAGGTTTCTTTAAAATCTTTTTTACAAAAAATATTGTTTATTTCAATTTTACATTTTTCAACAGATATAAATGTATTGCCACATAGTGCAACTTGAGTTTCAATAATTAATTTACCATTAATTTGTGCAATTGGTCTAGTTTCAAATAACTTGCAGGTATTTTTGACAATAGGATATTTTATGTATAATATAATTAAATCTGATTTTTGTAAGATTTTAAACGTTGAAACATCTAACAAATCAGTCAAAGTTAGTGGTTGCTTTTCATTTTGAATTATTTCTTTTGTTTCTTCTGTATGGAGTATATGTGAATTTAAAATTCCACCTTTTGCTAATGGGATAGTCTGCAAAACATTTTGTAATTCATATATAATCATTTTTTTTCTTTGTTTACGAATTATTTTTTCCTGAGAAGCTCCTGCAATATCATTTACTGTGGGCGTTAAATAGCGGGTTGCGGGTTGTAAGTTTTACTTACGCGAGGATTAGATCCGATTTAGAAGAAAACACTTGCATTCGTTTTGATGGTTTTAATTATAAAAAAAAAGGAAGTGAACATTGACAGCTGACAGTCAATGCTGCCAAGGCCACTACTCGACATTTGATATGATTGATCGATAAAGAGATGCCAATTAGGCGCAAACATGCAGGCAGCCTTGAACGAACGTTCAAATTTATAAAAAAAAGCGAAAGTAATTTAACATTAACAAAATTTAAATTGAAAATATATCAGTTTTTGTTGGTAACAACGATAGTTTCGCAATAGGCCTCAGCAGTTCCCCCTCGGATGTCCGTAGATTGACAATTCGTACGCTATCATCTGAGCCGGGATAGCTGTCGAGAACTCGACCAAGTTTCCATTTAGTAGGAGGAACGTTGTTGTCGTGGATAACTACGACGTCATCTCGTTCTAGGTTTTGCGTTGGACGAAACCACTTTGACCGCCGCTGAAGATTCGCGAGATATTCGTCTCGCCATCGCCTCCAAAAATGTTGCCTTATTGCTGTGATTGCTTGCCACCGCTGATAAAGGTTGCCTTTGAAATTTTCTAAGTCAGGTTCCGGTAGCCCCTTTATTGGTTCGCCGACCATAAAATTCCCCGGCGTTAGCACCTCGAAATCTTGAATGTCAGAAGGTATCCAGCAGAGGGGTCGAGAATTGACGCAGGCTTCCACCTCTGTTAAGACCGTTGAGCGCTTGGAGGGTTGAAATGCCAAGTGCCATCTTGTCGTCGCTGATGCACCGTTCGAAAGCGGCACGGAGTTCCCTTTCAGCACCGACAAAATTCGTGCCGTTATCGTAAAACATATGTTGGCAATACCCTCTTCGGTTGGTGAAACGTTTGAACGCAGCGATGAAACTCACAGATGTGAGATCTCCCGCCAATTCTAAATGCATGGCGCCTGTGCTCATGCATATAAACGAGCATATGTACGCTTTCGTAGATTTCGCGCCTCTACCATGTGTAAATTTTATGTTATATGGGCCAGCAAAATCGACCGCACTTTCAAGAAAACATCGCGTACTCGTAACGCGACTAGGTGGTAGATCGGACATTTGTTGCCGTAGCGGTTTGCGGTTCAAGCGTTTGCATTGTACGCAGTGTCTGTATATGCCCCGAACTAAATTTCGAATACCAGGGATCCAAGATTGACGTTGTATTGCGGTTTGCACCATTTGCGGACCAGCGTGCAACATAGCGATGTGGATTTCAGCGGCGATAGCTTTGGCTAGTGGTGAATTTTTAGGCAAGATCATGGGATGTTTTATATCGTTCGAGTACGATGCGTTCTTAATTCGGCCTCCTACCCGTAGAATGCCTTCGTCGTCTAAAAATGGCTGATGACGAACGAGACTACTGCGTATTGGTATTGGCTTCCCTGACCTGCAATTAGAAATTTCTTGTGCGAAAACGTTAGCTTGGGAATACTTTACCAAAGATAGTTCAGACTTGCGGATTTCAGAGCATGTTAATGGTCCCGATAGTCGTTCTTGTGCGTTCGACTTCTGAACAGATGTGCGAGTGTTGTTTATGAAGCGAAGTATGTATGCGGTCACTGGTTTGAGCATTTTGTATGAGTGAAATTTGGTTAGAAAATCGCAATATTCGTGCGTTTGCGTTACATGAGAGCTAATTTTGAGTGATTTCAACTCCAGCTTCGTAGTATGTTGCGTTATGTGTTGCGACCAAAGGCGATTGGTTTCAGATAACCAGTGGGGCCCCTGCCACCATAAGCGGTGATCGAGGAGATGTGCAGGTGTGAGACCTCGAGAGGCACAATCTGCAGGATTGTGCTCGGAGGCGACGTGTCTCCAATTCGATGACGGCAAGACTTCTTGTATATCGGCTACACGATTTGCGACGAATGTTGCCCAACGACTTGGGTTTGATTGCAGCCATGCCAACGTTATCGTTGAGTCTGACCACGCATACAGTCTTTCGAGTTTGTGTCCAAAACTTTGCTATATTAGGCGGACCAGCTTGGCGCCTAGATGAGCTGCGCAGAGCTCTAGACGTGGTAGCGAAGTAGTTTTTAGCGGTGCTACTTTAGTTTTCGCAGCGATGAGCACGACGTTTACCTCGTCTTCCGATGATTGAGTGCGGCAGTGAATAGCAGCTGCATAGGCAGTTTCTGATGCGTCAGTGAAAACGTGGAACTCTGCGTCAGTGAATAGGCTAATACCAAGCCAGCGGTTTAACTTGAGCGACGAAAGCGTGGTCAGCTCTTTTTGACCGAATGATGCATGGAGAGATGAGGACGAGAGGGTCGAAGATCTTGCTAGTATCGGAAAGGAAAGCGCGTTTCGTTAATTCGCACTGAAGTGGCTCTATGTTGAAGGCTATCGAAAGAGAGCCGGTATCCGTATGCCAAATACATCCTAAAGTTTGGATATCACTCCCCTCAGCCGAAAGATGAGACACCAGTGTAGACGCCTGCGGTATCTGTTGTCTCAGGTGCTCGCAATTGGTTGCCCACTTCCGGAGCTCGAAACCACACTGAGGTAAAACATGCGAAATATTACGTTGGAGCGCTGTCAACTCTTGAAGAGAGTCGGACCCCGATAGCAAATCATCCATGTAAAAGTCTGCGGTAATGATCTTTGCAGCCTTTTGATATAACGCGCCAGCTTGTTGTGCCGCGCGATGTAACGATTTGACCGCGAGATGAGAAGCGGAGGCTACCCCATAAGTGACCCGTAATAGTCGATAGTCGCGTAAAGGCTGCGATGAATGCTCACGCCACACAATGCGTTGATAGTCGACGTCCCGTTTATCGACGTAGACCTGTCGATACATTTTCTCGATGTCAGCGATTATACCATAGCGATGGGTGCGAAAGCGAACCAAAAGCGATCTTGTTGGAGCTGCGGACCAACCATTAGCGCGTCGTTCAACGATTGCCCTGACGACGTCTTCATTGACGCGTTAAGGACGACCCTAAGCTTGGTCGTGGAACTTGTTTCCTTTACCACTGCGTGATGTGGCATATAGTATGCGGTTTGCGTAGTTGAGTTGGCCAGCTCCATATGACCTAAGTCGAGCAGCTCTTTCATAAATTTGCTGTATTCTTCGTAAAGACCTTTGTTAACGGCGAACCTCTTTTCCATGCGCAGCAATGCCCGAACGGCTGCGTTACGCGACTCACCAATCACAACCTCGGGTTTGAGCGGTAGACGTACAATAAATCGACCGTCTGTTGCGCCTTGAGTTGTATCGTCGTATAGCTTCTCACAGTATAACTCTTCAGGCGTATAGAACTTTCCGGCTGGTAGCTCTTCCAGCTCCCAAAACTTAGTGAGAAGGTCCGCTAGTTGCGTGTTACAATAATGCGTTGAGATTAAACGAGGTTTTACTTGTGAAGGAGTCGCGTTGCCAAACAGCACCCAACCGAACGCGGTATTCTGTGCCATCGGAGTACCATTTTGACCCCTTTTTAGGCCGTCAAGTAAAAACTTGTCCATTTCGTCCATGCCAATCAAGAATCTATCGGACCAGGTTTGAAATAGTTGGGGTCAGCAAGGGGTAAGCCACTGACATGTGGCCACCGTGATTCGGACAATGCGTTTGTTGGTAGGTCGTTAGTGATTTTAGATAAAATGAGTGTACTCACCCAAAATGTTCTTGGAGCTATGGCTAATTTGACTTCACCTTTTGTGCGACCTCCTTGTGTGGATCCAATACCCGTGACACGAGCTGATGATGTACTTCTTGGCAAACGAAGGCGTTGAACGCAGGGCTCCGTGATAAACGAAGCATGTGAGCCGTTGTCGAAGAGTGCCCTGGCTGGCTGCCAGCGGCCATCGTTGTCTTGCAGTAAAATTTCAGCAGTAGCCAGTAATACCACTCGTTCATAGTCAGCATCTGCGTAGTGCGAAGTTACATTGGTGCCTTGGACGGCATTTTGAATAGCGGGAGTTGCCTCATTTGTATTGAGGCCAGCATGAAGAAGCGTGTGGTGGCGTTGGCATATGCGGCACGATGATGAGCTGCGGCAGTTTGCGAAAGCATGTCCTTTACTAAGGCAATTTAGACATGCCCCTTGCGACTTGAGGGTTGATAGCTTTGCCCTTACGTCGAGCTGGTTGAATTTATCGCATGTGTAGATTCTGTGCTCACCCTTACAGTACGTACATGCTACGATTTTAGCGGTGTTTGGTGATGGATGATTCTTTGGTTCTGGTTGGTTGCACGTTGTATGAAGAACGTTCTTTGCGATGGTACGTGCGTTTACGGCTGCAGGAACCATCTCCAAAGAGCGCGCTCGAGTTTCCAAAAAATCACGAAGCTATGTGAATGATGGCACATCGTCGATCACAAGCGATAATTCCCATTGTTTTCGGGTTAGGCTAATTTTGAAACAGTTAAGTGGACGAGCCAGTCGTCCCAAACCTCAACCGGACGTTTGAGGGCCCGTAGCGCACCAACGTGTTGCAACGTTAAGTTAAGCACATGCTTAATTGCTTTAGCGGAGTCTTTCGATACTTTTTCAATCGATGATAATGATTTAATATGGCTATCCACTATGATACGCATGACTTTATAACGTGCTGTCAGCATATCCCATGCTTCACTGTAGTTGCTGTCGCTTACAGCAAAGCTACTAACTAATTCCAATGCTTCACCTTTTAAACAATTGCGCAAATATTGCAACTTCTGTCCGTCCGACAGACTTGCATTGGAATTCACTAGTGAGCAAAATGCGGCATTCGTACTGGTGCGGTCGGTGGAGCTTCAGGAGTTGGTTGCTTTTGTGGCGCAAGAATGCGCTTAGCGACAGTATACCACTCCTCACCTTGAATGCGTGACTCCTCTTCCACTTTGACGTTCTCGTTACCACAAGACACCTCCACCTCTTCTTGTGCTGCACCGAAACGTTCCCATTGCTCTTCTAGCAATTGTAAATATGTAGTTGCAGCCTCTGTATTGACTGCAAACAATATCGCTTTATTGCTTTTAAAGCAGAATCGCGAACTTTAAGCGAAGACATTTTTTATGTGCGGGTTTTTATAAAATATTAAAAATAACGCGACGTGGACTGTATTTCGCGGAAATATTGCGTGATTTGGCTCGATGGACCAAAATGTGGGCCTTAAATAGCGGGTTGCTGGTTGTAAGTTTTACTTACGCGAGGATTAGATCCGATTTAGAAGAAAACACTTGCATTCGTTTTGATGGTTTTAGCTATAAAAAAAAAAGGAAGTGAACATTGCTGCTGTGTGCTTTTGTTTTTCTTGCAAAAAATATGATTGTTCATTTTCGAACATCGTCCTATAGTAGGTTAGATTTGTGATGTGAAAAATGTTGCCAAAACGTTCGTACATTAGTGCTTCCCCGCTTTGCACATATCCATCGCTGGTGTAATCTATTATGTCTGCTTTAGTTAAAGTAAGCAGTAATCCAAAAATAACAAGTAAGGAAAGGGCTGTCTTCGGCTGTGCCGAAGGCTTTATACCTTTCATGAATACGCATATATTTTTTAAGTGTCCTACATGGCCAAACCACATTTATCGGAGCAATCGGTTATATGGAAGCTATATGTTATGTTAGTACGATCGTTATGATTTTCATTACACACATCACATTTATAATAAGTACCAACTTTGCAAAATTTTACGTTCCGAGCTTCTTAACTGCAAAATTTATAGCCCAAAACCCATTTATCGAAACTATCGATTATATGGGAGCTATATGTTTTGTTGGTCCGATCTGGTTGATTTTCACTACACACGTTACAAATATAATATGTACTAAACCTGAAAAATTTCGCTCTCCTAGCTTTTTTATTGCACGAGTTATAGGCCAAAACCCATTTATCGGAACAATCGATTGTATGGGAGCTATGCGTTGTATAGGTCCGATCTTACTGGTTCCGACAAATGATTAATATAATACAAAATGGCGGCTCCATACCAAATTTCATCGAGATATATCTAAAATTGAGGGACTAGTTTGCGTTCAAACAGACAGACGGACGGACAGAGGGACATACGGACATGGCTAAATCAACTCAGCTCGTCGCCCTGACCATTTCGGTATACTTAATGGTGGGTCTATCTCTTCTTCTTCTCATACTTACAAACATCGGACCAAAGTTATAATACCATTTCATGTTCATGCAAGGTATAAAAACAGCCATAGTGTAAACCTAAAATATAATGTTTTAATATTATCTTTTTGAATAATTCTGTTTCTATTGTTAATAATTATCTTATTTCTCAAGTTTTGTTTAACTTGCTGTTTTCTATACCTAGGTTTTAACTTATTTCGCTCTCCTATAACTTTCTCATAAAATCCTTTACTATTTCTATTTCTATTATGAAAACTAAGCATTTTGGCTTGTGCTATTTTTAATTTTTCCGGAATCATTTCATGATCCTTTTTATTGTAAAACCCATCGACAGGCTTAAAATCTGTCACCGAGTGAATTGTTAAATTATGCTGTTGAGCTGCTCTATACAGAGTCTCTAAATCGCTCATTAAATTATGTTCCCCTTTTATGCATCGGGCAATTTCGATTATGGTCGAGTGAACTCCTTCTATTTGACCGTTACTAGGGCTGTGTCTAGGGTCGCAGAATCTTATTTCAATATTCAGTCTCTGCATCAAGGCTTTGAATTGAGGTGTGGTAAAACTTGGTTCGTTATCTATTGTAATGCATTTTGCTTCTGGAAATGTCTGCAAAATGTCCAGGATTTTCTCTTCTATACTGATCTTATCCTCTATATTTTTTATAACTAAAAACTTAGAATATGCATTACCGCAGGTAATAAATTTAAGTTTTTGTGCGTAAAATACGTCTATATGGAGCTCTTCACCTTCCTTTCTTGGAATAGGAACCTCACTTATAGGAATCAATTTCGAGTGTCGGTCATATTTGTTTTTATTGCAAATTAAACAATTCCTAATATATTCTATAAATTGTATTGCATGTCAGGCCAGTAGTTTCAGAATTTGTTTTATATTTTCAGTAAAGCTTCGGTGTGCTCTATTGTGTGTTTCCTCTATTATACCTGCTTGATCCCCCCTATTAATCACGTCCATTGGAAATGATCTTGTGTACAAGAACTTGTTGCTGAAAGTTTCTTTAATTTTTTGTTGGATTTCATACAAATCTTCCACTGTGCAATGAATTGCTGTTACCAAATTTGGTTGAACAAACTCTGTAAGTATTGTTAACAAATTATCAACTGTATCAAACTCAATGAAATGTCTTGTTTTTCCAAAGTTAGTCACAGACTAATGTATTGTGAATCTATTTTTAAAAAGAACTATTTGTTGTTTAAATTGATTGAGTGGTCTTGTTGTCTCTTTGATAATAGAGTTCGTCACTCTCAGCAGAATGTATGGATTGATTATCTTCTGAATCATCCGTTATATTATTCACCTCTATTCATGATAATGCATCTGCTGTTTTCCTGGTTGATATACGAACTTTGGTGCGAATTCCTCAATGAAGGCATGTTACCTCTTCATCTTAAAATTGGGATTACGGGTTGACATCGCAAATGTCAATGGTTGGTGATCTGTATGAATTTCGAGGTTAGTTACCCCGTATAAATAGTTTCGAAGGTTATTTAACGCCCACGCGATGGCGACCAATTAATTTTCAAATAAGATTCTAGGGCCTATATCATTGCCAAGTCATGGTATTTGTATCTCGTTCTGAAAACTAACGCTGGGTATTTAATATTCGGTTCACCCGAACTTAGACTTCCTTACTTGTTTTTATTAATTTTGTTTTTATTTTCATACCTTTCATGGACATGGGGAAAGCTATTTATATTTTGTTATTTAGTGATAATTTAATTTACCACTCAAAACAGAAGTGTTTTTAATCGAAAACAATCAGTTGTCTTTATAACAACTTTTCAGGTATTAAAATAGACCTGAGTAAATTACGATACCAAAACAGATCACTACTAGGTATTTAATGTTCGGTTACACCCGAACTTATACTTCCTTACTGGTTCGAATGTTTTATTGTCGATGTTTACATATGTATCAGAAGTTACTAAATATGTGCCATTTACGTTAGTTTCATTATTTTCGTGCTTTCCTGAGATTAAAATAGCTCCATCTTTTATTATGTCTATTTGTTTATTTATTTCTTTAATTTTTATACAATTTGCTGGTTTTTTGTTTAACAAATAACTAAGCAGGTTTCTTTAAAATCTTTTTTACAAAAAATATTGTTTATTTCAATTTTACATTTTTCAACAGATATAAATGTATTGCCACATAGTGCAACTTGAGTTTCAATAATTAATTTACCATTAATTTGTGCAATTGGTCTAGTTTCAAATAACTTGCAGGTATTTTTGACAATAGGATATTTTATGTATAATATAATTAAATCTGATTTTTGTAAGATTTTAAACGTTGAAACATCTAACAAATCAGTCAAAGTTAGTGGTTGCTTTTCATTTTGAATTATTTCTTTTGTTTCTTCTGTATGGAGTATATGTGAATTTAAAATTCCACCTTTTGCTAATGGGATAGTCTGCAAAACATTTTGTAATTCATATATAATCATTTTTTTTCTTTGTTTACGAATTATTTTTTCCTGAGAAGCTCCTGCAATATCATTTACTGTGGGCGTTAAATAGCGGGTTGCGGGTTGTAAGTTTTACTTACGCGAGGATTAGATCCGATTGCAACACTTGCATTCGTTTTGATGGTTTTAATTATAAAAAAAAAGGAAGTGAACATTGACAGCTGACAGTCAATGCTGCCAAGGCCACTACTCGACATTTGATATGATTGATCGATATAGAGATGCCAATTAGGCGCAAACAAAAGTAATTTAACATTAACAAAATTTAAATTGAAAATATATCAGTTTTTGTTGGTAACAACGATAGTTTCGCAATAGGCCTCAGCAGTTGCCCCTCAGATGTCCGTAGATTGACAATTCGTACGCGATCATCTGAGCCGGGATAGCTGTCGAGAACTCGACCAAGTTTCCATTTAGTAGGAGGAACGTTGTTGTCGTGGATAACTACGACGTCATCTCGTCCTGAAGATTCGCGAGATATTCGTCTCGCCATCGCCTCCAAAAATGTTGCCTTATTGCTGTGATTGCTTGCCACCGCTGATAAAGGTTGCCTTTGAAATTTTCTAAGTCAGGTTCCGGTAGCCCCTTTATTGGTTCGCCGACCATAAAATTCCCCGGCGTTAGCACCTCGAAATCTTGAATGTCAGAAGGTATCCAGCAGAGGGGTCGAGAATAGACGCAGGCTTCCACCTCTGTTAAGACCGTTGAAAATTCCACGTACGACAGTAGTGACGAGTCCAATGTACGCTTTAAATGATATTTTATGCGCTTAATTCCGGCCTCCCAATCGCCACCCATGTGTGGAGCGCTTGGAGGGTTGAAATGCCAAGTGATTCGCGTATCGGCGAAGTAGGATGCCATCTTGTCGTCGCTGAGGCACCGTTCGAAAGCGGCACGGAGTTCCCTTTCAGCACCGACAAAATTCGTGCCGTTATCGGAAAACATATGTTGGCAATACCCTCTTCGGTTGGTGAAACGTTTGAACGCAGCGATGAAACTCACAGATGTGAGATCTCCCGCCAATTCTAAATGCATGGCGCCTGTGCTCATGCATATAAACGAGCATATGTAAATTTTATGTTATATGGGCCAGCAAAATCGACCGCACTTTCAAGAAAACATCGCGTACTCGTAACGCGACTAGGTGGTAGATCGGACATTTGTTGCCGTAGCGGTTTGCGGTTCAAGGGTTTGCATTGTACGCAGTGTCTGTATATGCCCCGAACTAAATTTCGAATACCAGGGATCCAAAATTGACGTTGTATTGCGGTTTGCACCATTTGCGGACCAGCGTGCAACATAGCGATGTGGATTTCAGCGGTGATAGCTTTGGCTAGTGGTGAATTTTTAGGCAAGATCATGGGATGTTTTATATCGTTCGAGTACGATGCGTTCTTAATTCGACCTCCTACCCGTAGAATGCCTTCGTCGTCTAAAAATGGCTGATGACGAACGAGACTACTGCGTATTGGTATTGGCTTCCCTGACCTGCAATTAGAAGTTTCTTGTGCTAAAACGTTAGCTTGGGAATACTTTACCAATGATAGTTCAGACTTGCGGATTTCAGAGCATGTTATTGGTCCCGATAGTCGTTCTTGTGCGTTCGACTTCTGAACAGATGTGCGAGTGTTGTTATGAAGCGAAGTATGTATGCGGTCACTCGTTTGAGCATTTTGTATGAGTGAAATTTGGTTAGCAAATCCCAATATTCGTGCGTTTGCGTTACATGAGAGCTAATTTTGAGTGATTTCAACTCCAGCTTCGTAGTATGTTGCGTTATGTGTTGCGAGCAAAGGCGATTGGTTTCAGATAACCAGTGGGGCCCCTGCCACCATAAGCGGTGATCGAGGAGATGTGCAGGTGTGAGACCTCGAGAGGCACAATCTGCAGGATTGTGCTCGGAGGCGACGTGTCTCCAATTCGATGACGGCAAGACTTCTTGTATATCGGCTACACGATTTGCGACGAATGTTGCCCAACGACTTGGGTTTGATTGCAGCCATGCCAACGTTATCGTTGAGTCTGACCACGCATACAGTCTTTCGAGTTTGTGTCCAAAACTTTGCTATATTAGGCGGACCAGCTTGGCGCCTAGATGAGCTGCGCAGAGCTCTAGACGTGGTAGCGAAGTAGTTTTTAGCGGTGCTACTTTAGTTTTCGCAGCGATGAGCACGACGTTTACCTCGTCTTCCGATGATTGAGTGCGGCAGTGAATAGCAGCTGCATAGGCAGTTTCTGATGCGTCAGTGAAAACGTGGAACTCTGCGTCAGTGAATAGGCTAATACCAAGCCAGCGGTTTAACTTGAGCGACGAAAGCGTGGTCAGCTCTTTTTGACCGAATGATGCATGGAGAGATGAGGACGAGAGGGTCGAAGATCTTGCTAGTATCGGAAAGGAAAGCGCGTTTCGTTAATTCGCACTGAAGTGGCTCTATGTTGAAGGCTATCGAAAGAGAGCCGGTATCCGTATGCCAAATACATCCTAAAGTTTGGATATCACTCCCCTCAGCCGAAAGATGAGACACCAGTGTAGACGCCTGCGGTATCTGTTGTCTCAGGTGCTCGCAATTGGTTGCCCACTTCCGGAGCTCGAAACCACACTGAGGTAAAACATGCGAAATATTACGTTGGAGCGCTGTCAACTCTTGAAGAGAGTCGGACCCCGATAGCAAATCATCCATGTAAAAGTCTGCGGTAATGATCTTTGCAGCCTTTTGATATAACGCGCCAGCTTGTTGTGCCGCGCGATGTAACGATTTGACCGCGAGATGAGAAGCGGAGGCTACCCCATAAGTGACCCGTAATAGTCGATAGTCGCGTAAAGGCTGCGATGAATGCTCACGCCACACAATGCGTTGATAGTCGACGTCCCGTTTATCGACGTAGACCTGTCGATACATTTTCTCGATGTCAGCGATTATACCATAGCGATGGGTGCGAAAGCGAACCAAAAGCGATCTTGTTGGAGCTGCGGACCAACCATTAGCGCGTCGTTCAACGATTGCCCTGACGACGTCTTCATTGACGCGTTAAGGACGACCCTAAGCTTGGTCGTGGAACTTGTTTCCTTTACCACTGCGTGATGTGGCATATAGTATGCGGTTTGCGTAGTTGAGTTGGCCAGCTCCATATGACCTAAGTCGAGCAGCTCTTTCATAAATTTGCTGTATTCTTCGTAAAGACCTTTGTTAACGGCGAACCTCTTTTCCATGCGCAGCAATGCCCGAACGGCTGCGTTACGCGACTCACCAATCACAACCTCGGGTTTGAGCGGTAGACGTACAATAAATCGACCGTCTGTTGCGCCTTGAGTTGTATCGTCGTATAGCTTCTCACAGTATAACTCTTCAGGCGTATAGAACTTTCCGGCTGGTAGCTCTTCCAGCTCCCAAAACTTAGTGAGAAGGTCCGCTAGTTGCGTGTTACAATAATGCGTTGAGATTAAACGAGGTTTTACTTGTGAAGGAGTCGCGTTGCCAAACAGCACCCAACCGAACGCGGTATTCTGTGCCATCGGAGTACCATTTTGACCCCTTTTTAGGCCGTCAAGTAAAAACTTGTCCATTTCGTCCATGCCAATCAAGAATCTATCGGACCAGGTTTGAAATAGTTGGGGTCAGCAAGGGGTAAGCCACTGACATGTGGCCACCGTGATTCGGACAATGCGTTTGTTGGTAGGTCGTTAGTGATTTTAGATAAAATGAGTGTACTCACCCAAAATGTTCTTGGAGCTATGGCTAATTTGACTTCACCTTTTGTGCGACCTCCTTGTGTGGATCCAATACCCGTGACACGAGCTGATGATGTACTTCTTGGCAAACGAAGGCGTTGAACGCAGGGCTCCGTGATAAACGAAGCATGTGAGCCGTTGTCGAAGAGTGCCCTGGCTGGCTGCCAGCGGCCATCGTTGTCTTGCAGTAAAATTTCAGCAGTAGCCAGTAATACCACTCGTTCATAGTCAGCATCTGCGTAGTGCGAAGTTACATTGGTGCCTTGGACGGCATTTTGAATAGCGGGAGTTGCCTCATTTGTATTGAGGCCAGCATGAAGAAGCGTGTGGTGGCGTTGGCATATGCGGCACGATGATGAGCTGCGGCAGTTTGCGAAAGCATGTCCTTTACTAGGGCAATTTAGACATGCCCCTTGCGACTTGATGGTTGATAGCTTTGCCCTTACGTCGAGCTGGTTGAATTTATCGCATGTGTAGATTCTGTGCTCACCCTTACAGTACGTACATGCTACGATTTTAGCGGTGTTTGGTGATGGATGATTCTTTGGTTCTGGTTGGTTGCACGTTGTATGACGAACGTTCTTTGCGTTTGTACGTGCGTTTACGGCTGCAGGAACCATCTCTTAAGAGCGCGCTCGAGTTTCCAAAAAATCACGAAGCGATGTGAATGATGGCACATCGTCGATCACAAGCGATAATTCCCATTGTTTTCGGGTTTCGTAGGCTAATTTTGAAACAGTTAAGTGGACGAGCCAGTCGTCCCAAAACTCAACAGAACGTTTGAGGGCCCGTAGCGCACCAACGTGTTGCAACGTTAAATTAAGCACATGCTTAATTGCTTTAGCGGAGTCTTTCGATACTTTTTCAATCGATGATAATGATTTAATATGGCTATCCACTATGATACGCATGACTTTATAACGTGCTGTCAGCATATCCCATGCTTCACTGTAGTTGCTGTCGCTTACAGCAAAGCTACTAACTAATTCCAATGCTTCACCTTATAAACAATTGCGCAAATATTGCAACTTCTGTCCGTCCGACAGACTTGCATTGGAATTCACTAGTGAGCAAAATGCGTCATGAAAAGTGATCCATTTAGTTGGATCGCCACTAAAGGATGGTAATTGCAGCTTCGGTAGCGGCATTCGTACTGGTGCGGTCGGTGGAGCTTCAGGAGTTGGTTGCTTTTGTGGCGCAAGAATGCGCTTAAAATTTGACTTAGCGACAGTATACCACTCCTCACCTTGAATGCGTGACTCCTCTTCCACTGCGACGTTCTCGTTACCACAAGACACCTCCACCTCTTCTTGTGCTGCACCGAAACGTTCCCATTGCTCTTCTAGCAATTGTAAATATGTAGTTGCAGCCTCTGTATTGACTGCAAACAATATCGCTTTATTGCTTTTAAAGCAGAATCGCGAACTTTAAGCGAAGAAATTTTTTATGTGCGGGTTTTTATAAAATATTAAAAATAACGCGACGTGGACTGTATTTCGCGGAAATATTGCGTGATTTGGCTCGATGGACCAAATTGTGGGCGTTAAATAGCGGGTTGCTGGTTGTAAGTTTTACTTACGCGAGGATTAGATCCGATTTAGAAGAAAACACTTGCATTCGTTTTGATGGTTTTAATTATAAAAAAAAAAAGGAAGTGAACATTGCTGCTGTGTTCTTTTGTTTTTCTTGCAAAAAATATGATTGTTCATTTTCGAACATCGTCCTATAGTAGGTTAGATTTGTGATGTGAAAAATGTTGCCAAAACGTTCCTACATTAGTGCTTCCCCGCTTTGCACATATCCATCGCTGGTGTAATCTATTATGTCTGCTGTAGTTAAAGTAAGCAGTAATCAAAAAATAACAAGTAAGGAAAGGGCTGTCTTCGGCTGTGCCGAAGGCTTTATACCTTTCATGAATACGCATATATTTTTTAAGTGTCCTACATGGCCAAACCACATTTATCGGAGCAATCGGTTATATGGAAGCTATATGTTATGTTAGTACGATCGTTATGATTTTCATTACACACATCACATTTATAATAAGTACCAACTTTGCAAAATTTTACGTTCCGAGCTTCTTAACTGCAAAATTTATAGCCCAAAACCCATTTATCGAAACTATCGATTATATGGGAGCTATATGTTTTGTTGGTCCGATCTGGTTGATTTTCACTACACACGTTACAAATATAATATGTACTAAACCTGCAAAATTTCGCTCTCCTAGCTTTTTTATTGCAAGAGTTGAGGCCAAAACCCATTTATCGGAACAATCGATTGTATGGGAGCTATGCGTTGTATAGGTCCGATCTTACTGGTACCGACAAATGATTAATATAATACAAAATGGCGGCTCCATACCAAATTTCATCGAGATATCTCTAAAATTGAGGGACTAGTTTGCGTTCAAACAGACAGACGGACGGACAGAGGGACATGGCTAAATCAACTCAGCTCGTCGCCCTGACCATTTCGGTACACTTAATGGTGGGTCTATCTCTTCTTCTCATACTTACAAACATCGTACCAAAGTTATAATACCATTTCATGTTCATGAAAGGTATAAAAACAGCCATAGTGTAAACCTAAAATATTATGTTTTAATATTATCTTTTTGAATAATTCTGTTTCTATTGTTAATAATTATCTTATTTCTCAAGTTTTGTTTAACTTGCTGTTTTCTATACCTAGGTTTTAACTTATTTCGCTCTCCTATAACTTTCTCATAAAATTCTTTACTATTTCTATTTCTATTATGAAAACTAAGCATTTTGGCTTGTGCTATTTTTAATTTTTCCGGAATCATTTCATGATCCTTTTTATTGTAAAACCCATCGACAGGCTTAAAATCTGTCACCTACTGAATTGTTAAATTATGCTGTTGAGCTGCTCTATACAGAGTCTCTAAATCGCTCATTAAATTATGTTCCCCTTTTATGCATCGGGCAATTTCGATTATGGTCGAGTGAACTCTTTCTATTTGACCGTTACTATAGCTATGTTTATGGTCGCAGAATCTTATTTCAATATTCAGTCTCTGCATCAAGGCTTTGAATTGAGGTGTGGTAAAACTTGGTTCGTTATCTATTGTAATGCATTTTGCTTCTGGAAATGTCTGCAAAATGTCCAGGATTTTCTCTTCTATACTGATCTTATCCTCCATATTTTTTATAACTAAAAACTTAGAATATGCATTACCGCAGGTAATAAATTTAAGTTTTTGTGCGTAAAATACGTCTATATGGAGCTCTTCACCTTCCTTTCTTGGAATAGGAACCTCACTTATAGGAATCAATTTCGAGTGTCGGTCATATTTGTTTTTATTGCAAATTAAACAATTCCTAATATATTCTATAAATTGTATTGCATGTCAGGCCAGTAGTTTCAGAATTTGTTTTATATTTTCAGTAAAGCTTCGGTGTGCTCTATTGTGTGTTTCCTCTATTATACCTGCTTGATCCCCCTATTAATCACGTCCATTGGAAATGATCTTGTGTACAAGAACTTGTTGCTGAAAGTTTCTTTAATTTTTTGTTGGATTTCATACAAATCTTCCACTGTGCAATGAATTGCTGTTACCAAATTTACTAGGGCTATGTCTATGGTCGCAGAATCTTATTTCAATATTCAGTCTCTGCATCAAGGCTTTGAATTGAGGTGTGGTAAAACTTGGTTCGTTATCTATTGTAATGCATTTTGCTTCTGGAAATGTCTGCAAAATGTCCAGGATTTTCTCTTCTATACTGATCTTATCCTCTATATTTTTTATAACTAAAAACTTAGAATATGCATTACCGCAGGTAATAAATTTAAGTTTTTGTGCGTAAAATACGTCTATATGGAGCTCTTCACCTTCCTTTCTTGGAATAGGAACCTTACTTATAGGAATCAATTTCGAGTGTCGGTCATATTTGTTTTTATTGCAAATTAAACAATTCCTAATATATTCTATAAATTGTATTGCATGTCAGGCCAGTAGTTTCAGAATTTGTTTTATATTTTCAGTAAAGCTTCGGTGTGCTCTATTGTGTGTTTCCTCTATTATACCTGCTTGATCCCCCCTATTAATCACGTCCATTGGAAATGATCTTGTGTACAAGAACTTGTTGCTGAAAGTTTCTTTAATTTTTTGTTGGATTTCATACAAATCTTCCACTGTGCAATGAATTGCTGTTACCAAATTTACTAGGGCTATGTCTATGGTCGCAGAATCTTATTTCAATATTCAGTCTCTGCATCAAGGCTTTGAATTGAGGTGTGGTAAAACTTGGTTCGTTATCTATTGTAATGCATTTTGCTTCTGGAAATGTCTGCAAAATGTCCAGGATTTTCTCTTCTATACTGATCTTATCCTCTATATTTTTTATAACTAAAAACTTAGAATATGCATTACCGCAGGTAATAAATTTAAGTTTTTGTGCGTAAAATACGTCTATATGGAGCTCTTCACCTTCCTTTCTTGGAATAGGAACCTTACTTATAGGAATCAATTTCGAGTGTCGGTCATATTTGTTTTTATTGCAAATTAAACAATTCCTAATATATTCTATAAATTGTATTGCATGTCAGGCCAGTAGTTTCAGAATTTGTTTTATATTTTCAGTAAAGCTTCGGTGTGCTCTATTGTGTGTTTCCTCTATTATACCTGCTTGATCCCCCCTATTAATCACGTCCATTGGAAATGATCTTGTGTACAAGAACTTGTTGCTGAAAGTTTCTTTAATTTTTTGTTGGATTTCATACAAATCTTCCACTGTGCAATGAATTGCTGTTACCAAATTTGGTTGAACAAACTCTGTAAGTATTGTTAACAAATTATCAACTGTATCAAACTCAATGAAATGTCTTGTTTTTCCAAAGTTAGTCACAGACTAATGTATTGTGAATCTATTTTTAAAAAGAACTATTTGTTGTTTAAATTGATTGAGTGGTCTTGTTGTATCTTTGATAATAGAGTTCGTCACTCTCAGCAGAATGTATGGATTGATTATCTTCTGAATCATCCGTTATATTATTCACCTCTATTCATGATAATGCATCTGCTGTATTCCTGGTTGATATACGAACTTTGGTGCGAATTCCTCAATGAGGGCATGTTACCTCTTTATCTTAGAATTGGGATTACGGGTTGACATCGCAAATGTCAATGGTTGGTGATCTGTATGAATTTCGAGGTTAGTTACCCCGTATAAATAGTTTCGAAGGTTATTTAACGCCCACGCGATGGCGTACAATTAATTTTCATTTGTAGCGTAATTTCTCTCTGTTTTATTTAATGTTTTTGACACGAAAGTAATTGGTCTATTTTCTTGTGAAAGTACTGCGCCCATTGCGAAATTAGACGCATCTGTAGTTAACAGAAATTTTTTTGAATAATCTGGTTGTACCAATTCCATTTCCGATGCAAATGATTTTTTAATTCATTAAATGCAATTTTTGCGTCTTCATCTAACTCTACTGCTACTACCGTTTTCACTTGACAAATAATTTGTCAAAGGCTTTGCTATTGCAGCGTAGTCCTTTATAAATTTGCGATAATACCCAGTGATACCCAGAAAACCTCTCATTTGGCGTAAATTCCTAGGTTCGGGATAATTTGATATTAAATCGATCTTTTTTGGATCGGTTTTAATAATATTTTGAGCAACAATATAGCCCAAGAATTCTATTTCTCTCTTGAAAAATTTTGACTTCTCAATTGAAATTTTCATATTTGCAGATCTCAATATTTCAATTATGGTTTCCAAGTCCTTCAGATGTTGTCCCAGATCTTCTAAGAAAATTATTATATTATCTAAATAGACGTGGCATATTTTCCCTATATGCTTCCGTAAAATGTCATCCATTGCTCTCTGAAAAATTCTGAGAGCATTTTTGAGACCGAAAGGCATACGCAAAAATTCGTATTTTCCCTTGTTAAGAGAAAAAACTGTCTTCTCTATGTCATTATCTGACATCAAAATCTGATGGAAACCGGATTCCAAGTCTATGCTTAAAAAGAACTTCGATTTTCCTAAATTTGCCAAAATTATATTTGTATCCGGAATAAGATAACGATCCGAAACAGTATGTTCGCCTAATTTTTTGTAATCTATCACCATTCTAAGCTTAGGAGAGCCATCCTCGTTTGTACCCTTTTTTGGTACCACCGAAATCGGTGAATTATAGGGGCTTTTGCTAGGCCTTATAATTTTTTCAATTAACTTCCTTTCTATTTCCCTATTAACAAATGAGCTTACAGATTGGATGTATGGGTATTGACGGCTCCATATTGGATTATCTTCTGCCGTTCTTATTTCAGCCCTTACATCTGTTCTAAATGGAAAACTTGTATTAATATTAAAATGCCTTTCGCCTATTTTATTTTTTACGTATTTCTTAGGCTTTTTGCATCCCAAGGCTTCCAAATTTTCACTTTTAAATGGCGTTTTTGCCCTTTTTAATTTTTTAATTTTTCAATTTTATCTTTTTTATTTTGCTGCTAAAAACTTAGGCTATTCAATATTTTTTAAAAAATTGTACCCCAGGAGTAGATCTGATTCTAAATTATCCATTTCGTAGAAAATTTGTCTTACTCCAAATAAATTAATAATGTGGTAATATTTTATGATCGAATAGCCGTTCACCGTTCTAATTCTTTTGTAAATGGCTTATTCATTCTTATTTTCTAAAACTCCTGTCTTTACATAACAAGAGGTAGCTCCGGTGTCAATAAGAGCTTTTAACTTCCTACTTCATTTTCCGTCATAGACATGGATGTAGGGGAGTGTGCCCCCTCCTCCTCTAAAAAATGATTCTCTCGAATGCTGTTTATTCGTTATGTTTTTTCTTGTGGGCGGAAGCTGTGGTTACTGTCTCCTGAGCGTTTTCGAGAATGAGTTTGAAAACTCGAATTTGGTTGAGCTCCGTCAAGATTAAAATTGGTGCGGTTATTTGTGGTTTTGCAGCAGAAAAATTAAAAGTTTATTGTCCTTCGACGTGGTAATTTTTATTGTAAAGTCTGGAGACAGATGGGTCAACATCCATTGGCTCCACTTTTGGTTGGTTTATCCTTCAAGGGAACCCCAAATCATTTGTTTTGGGATTTGGTATTATCCCTGAAGGAAACCGTAAATTATTTGTTACGGGGTTTGGTCTTATCTTTGTGTTGTCATTCGCGAAACTCTGAGCGAACCGAGCTCTTTGATTATTTGACTCTAATTTCTGAGCCCTAGCTAATTCATCCGGAAGATCCGGGGGACTTAAAGAGAATATTATGTCCCTCAACGGAGCATTCAATCCCGTCATAAATATGCGGAGGGCAAGATCCCTATTTTTCTTGTTTAATTGTTTGGTAATTTCCGCATCACCACCATGCGTCATGATTGTTTTATTTATAATTAATGTCAACTTCTTGTTGACAAGGTTATAATACTCTACAACCGACATTTGACCCTGTCGAATTACACTTAATTTTTGCTCAATAATATGTATTGGGCGTTTATCTGAATATGCAAAATCGAGCCTCGCGATTATTGCATCAAAGTTTAACACGGTACTGTGGTTGGTTAGCGTGTCATTAGCATCGTGAGTAATTTTGTTTCGCATGATTGTGAGTGCCGCAAAGTATTTTTGCCTTTGTTTTTTATATAGGCTCATTGCATTATGAGCTGCTTCCCTCCAACTAACATATGCGTTAATTTTCCCCGGAAATTCAGGCAAGGACTTTATCACCTCCAAGGACTCCTGGCATTGAATACTTTCATCTATTATTTCCTTTGAATAGTCTGTGGCCCTGCAAGTGTTCACTTCTATTTCTGAACGTAGTTTCTGAATTTCCTGTCGCAGGCCAATTGTGGCGTCTGCGATTAGTCGCGAAAGTTAATCTACACTAAGTGCGTCTGTCATTTTAACCGTTTTACTAACCGATAATTTTTCGAACTGATTTCCTAAATCAGAATTGTGTTAAGGTTCTTTCACTTTAAATAACCTAACATTCCTATATCTTTGTTTTTCAAGAGAACGCAATTTTCAATTTTATGGTCACAACCACAATAATTACAATAACACAACCGTTCGTATTTTGGACCACTGGGACTATTTCCTATTTAAATGGTTTATTATTTTTACTACTTTTGCTACTTTTGCTGCCAGTCACTGCTGCCAATAATTCTGTGTATTTTGTATTCTTTGTTTCGGTAAGGGTTCATTTTTTTCACTGAGGCTTTTTTTCCTTCTTTTTTTTGAATTTAACTTTCAGTCACTTTTTAATGTTAAAATTTCTTTTCAACTGAGTCAAAATCTGCCAACTGTGCAAAAAATAATCTAAAAAAAAAGTGGTAGTTTACCATACAACGAATGTTACAGGCATTTTTCTGCACGCGCATCGTATTTTTCGTATGTAATGGTCATGCGTCGTCGCACCATGCCCTATGCTGGCCTTACAAGCGCATCAAAATCCATGTTTTTCATACGGATAGCTTTAGGTAGGTGTCATGTCGAGTGCGAAAACCCCAAAATGTATGTATGTATGTATTTATAACAAAAATATTTTTTACCTAAAAATACTACAGTAACTGCAAATGATAATTGCTAAGTACTGTTGCTGACTAAATCTTTTTTAAAAGAACTCTATTGATGAAAGCCATTAGTATGAGTCGACCCCTTCTTTTTCTGGTTCGCATTCAGGCTAGTATGCGTTAACGCCATTATTTAAAGGCCAATATGATTGTGGTTGGATAGTAGGTAGGTACTTATTTCGAAGGATGCTCATTTAGGAGAGAGTTCTATTGATGGGAATGCAGGAATGTCACGGATTGACGTTAATTACATAGTATAGCTATGGGGATCTCAGTTTTTTTAATAATACCTGACAATACCTACTTACAAAAAATTAATAAGCGCTATTTGTTTTGTTTTAATTTAATATCTATATATTTCTTATGTTTTATATTTCGTACATATTTTTCATGAAAACTTAAACTAATTTTTACTTGAAGAACTTTGTGGATTTTGGAAATTTGCGTCATTCCCTTCAAGGCTCTCATGTTGTTGTTGTTAGCAGTGCTTCGCCCTGCCCAAAGGGCCAGTACACTCCTAGTTGTCATCGGGCTCTTCTAACGGAAGTCCAAGGAAACGCGCTGTTTCAACAGGGTTGGACCAAAGTGATAGGGGGGTTAGAGGAGTATGTTCCGAAGAACACGAAAAGAGATGTTGCGTATCATGGGGGGCCATACCGCATGCAGGGCATGTGTTCGGTATGGTGGGGTTCAGTCTGGACAAATAGGAGTTCAGCCTATTGCAATATCCAGACCGAAGTTGAGCCAGCATGACTCTAGTCTCCCTCGGAAGGACACGTTCTTCCTCAGCAAGAACAGGTGGTTGGGCACCAATAACAGGGTTCACAGGCCGGGATCTGAGGGATCTGTCCACCGACTCAGTGTGGAGGTCCTTTAGGGTCCGCCTATGGTCCCGCAGATCAAACGGCAACAAGATGTGATGCCGGATCTCATCATAATGCTTTCGGAGATGTTTCCTTATGTCTCTGGGGGGCGGAGTTTCATCCAATAGCTGTCGATTTGGATGACTGGGTCTATGACAGTTCAAAAGGAACTGCCTACTTAAAAGTTCCGCATGCTCGCGAACGTTGAGCATTTTAGCCTCTTGGTGAAGGTGCGACTCAGGAGACATAAGAAAACAGCCCGTCGCGGTTCTGATTGCGGTGTTTTGGCAGATCTGCAATTTCCTCCAGTTGGTGTCGTGAAGGTTTAACGACCATATGGGCGTAGCATAATCAATAACCGGTCGGCCAATAGCCTTATAGGTGACCAGCAACGTTTCTTTGACATTTTCGCAAAATAGTAAGGTGTGAAGTCAATGTTATAAGGACAAAAATTTTGGGTTTTTACATATTTTTTAAATTTCTGTTACCACATGGGCGGGATCCATGGTATTTTTTTAATTTTTATTATCACCTGAAACTAATGATTATTATATCGCGTGATTTTTTATTTCAAATTTTCATCTTATGTTATTAGCTATTCACATATGTATATGCATGTACACTATATTTTTATTCCCTTTATGTTATCTTTATTGCCCATTCAGAAAGGTGTTCTGCACAAAAATACCTTGGATCCCGCCCATAGAGACCACCCGGAGTTGGAATGGCGTAGCCCAGGGTTATTTATAATAAGCGCGGCCGAAGGCCGCCTACGCAGAATGGTGTACTACGCAGAAGGACTTGGAATAATGTAGCCCAGGGTTGTTTTTTAAATTAAATTTAAAATTTTGCACATACGCGGTTTTGCGCCCACAACAGTGGTACCTCAAATGAAAGGTAGCATAATTACCTATCCAATACATAATTTGAATTTATTTCACACATAAAATGGGGTGTATCGACGACGTGGGTAGCAGCGGTGATAGCGGTTGAGACTGAGACCCCATGGAGCAGCGTGTGATGACGTTGGTGGCATATACGACAAGTGGATGTACTATTACACCGGTCTTTGTAATGGCCAGAACTCAAGCAGTTCAAACAAACCCTAGCTTCCTTGATAAATTTGGCTTTCGCAGGTGGATCTATGTTTCGAAATTCATCACAAGAGTATATTTTGTGAGCACCATTGCAGTACGTGCACTGTGTGTAGTTCTGCTCAGGCATAGTGTGAAAGACCTTGGTAGACTTCGCTGATTTGGCCGTGGTAGACGTGCTTGACAATGGTTGAGACGAGGGGGTAGCCAGCATTGACAGCGAACGACAACGTACCTCTAAGAACGTCGAAAGTTGTTCGAAGGTAGGGGGCTCTTCACTGACTAGAGATAGCTCCCATTGCTTTCGAGTCTCGAACGCTAGCCTTTTCACCACTTCATGGACCAGCCAATCGTCCCAGAAATCTACGGAGCGACCCAATGCCTTGAGCTCCCTAACATGCTGTTGAAAACTATCGAGAACATTCTTGATGTCTTCGGCGGTGTCAGTTGTAGCCTTGCGAACATCATCCATCGCAGTGAGATGTGCTTCCACGATGACTCTCATGACTTTGTAGCGAGACTGCAGCAGATTCCATGCTTCCCTGTAATTTGCGTCGCAAATCTTGAACCCGTTAATAATGCCAAGCGCGTCTCCTTTTAGGCAGCTACGTAAATAGTGGAGCTTTTGTCCGTCCGACAAAGCAGTATTACCGTCAACCAATGAACAAAAGGAATCGTAGAAGGCTATCCACTCCGTTGAATCACCCGCAAATGTAGGTAGATCCATTTTCGGCAACCGTATTGCTTCAGATATTGGCACTGATGCGGCTGCGGTTTGCGTTACCGGTTGCGCAAAGCACTTTTGAACACGCTTTAAATTGGCCAAGGCTGTCGCATACCAAGTTTCGCCTTGTATGCGAACGTTGTCTTCGATGTCGGCGTTGTCAACTCCACAAGAATTTTCGACGGCGTCTTGAGCCTCACTGAAACGCGTCCATTGCTCATCGAGGAGTTGCAAATAACTTGCAATAGTATCGGCGTCCATGGTAAATGCGTCATCTATGCTTTTCGTCATGTACCGCTTTATTGCCTTTAGAGCGGAGTCACGAGATTTTACCGAAGTTGACATAGTTAATTTTTTTCTTTTAAAATTTGGGTACTCTAATGTGCTGGTTGCAGAGGGCAAAACAAAGGTACGAAATGCAGCAGAAGATGAATAATAAAAAAACTATGTAAGGCGGTTTGCAGCGGACAATTGAACGAAAGTTGGGGATTTGATTGAAAGTTGGGGATTCTGATTTTAGGGATTTTTCCTTTGCGGATTTTGATTTGGGGATAATGTGGTAGACCCGTTTTTAGCACTTTTGACACTATTTCCATTTCAGTTTGGAAATAGTGTCAATGACTTATTTTCCATTTTCTTGTTGACACTAATTCCATTTCGAAAGCGCAATAGTGTCAATTGACACTATTTCCAATTTAGAACGGAAATAGTGTCAATTGACACTATTACCAGTGACACTATTACCAGTGACACTATTACCTGTCACCGTCGAAAATACATACTGCATAGTACCACATTCTATAAAAATATTTTATATATTCAAAATCAACAAACTATTTTTAAATATTTAAATTGTGACTCCTGGGACAAGTGCGAAATATGTAATATACCAGATTATTGATATCGGTAATTATTAATTAATTAAATGAAATAGAATAAAGTGAAGGCAAAATAATATTTATATTTACTTAAAAATTCTGATTAAATATTTATTAAAAACAAGTCGAATTCAACATCTCTCGAAACAATTATTTCAAACTATATAATAAAAACTATTTTATGGCATGCAATTATTTTAATTTTTCTCTGCTTTACTTGAATGACTAGCAAATTTTTTTCTATAAATGAAAATAGAGCTAATGCAGCAATGCAAACAGGACCAAACTTTTTCCGCAAAATAGTAAGGTGTGAAGTCAATGTTATAAGGACAACAATTTTGGGTTTTTACATATTTTTTATATTTCTGTTACCATATTAAGAAAATATACACATTTAGTTACAGATTACTGATTAAATAGGACTGATTAGTAGCATTTTTAATTTATAGACTAGCCGTTTTCTAGTATTCTAGCCTCAAACATTGACACGTTTTTCTGGTTTCCCCATTTTTTTCTTTCAAAAATTGTTAAAATTGCAAATAACCATGTACAAAATTGTAAAGTTACTCTTTCAAACCTTATTGAGTATCAAAGTTGAAAAATCTTATTTCAGTGTTTTCGTGGTGTTTTTGAGCCAATTTTTTGTACTGAATTTTGTTTATTCATATCTTACATGATCAATATTCAATATATCACTATTTGCTAAACTGTGTCACTCACCCATCTATGGTTAGAACAATACAAGCTAGCATTAGCCGAAAACAACAATAATTTGATTGCCTAAGGGCCACTTTCATAAAAGCCGGTTAAGCCCAATCGGCGATTAATTTGACAGCTAACCATACAAAATACGTCAATTAAACTCTGGTTAGCGGTTACCGGCTTTTATGAAAGTGGCCCTAAGATACATACTAGTTAACTAAATCCAGTTTAAAGAAATATCCGAACAATGAGTGCACATAAAAATGTGTGCAAATACTTCTTGTATTCGAAAGTACTTGAAGTTAAAGGGGTGGTTTATTTGTGCTTATGTTACGAACGAGTCGAGTTCACCGCTAGCGAAAAACTACATCCAACAATAAATTGCCTGTATGTGTATTCGAACAAACGCATTCGGCGTCAGCGCACAACTCGAGTTATGCGTTGAACTAGAAAGTTATTTGGTTTATTCGTAGCATAGTTAACGCATGCAACCCTTTAGTAGCTACACCGACATGACTCTGGCATGACTCAAGAAAATCAAAATGAGTTTGGTATTTTGCTGTGACTCGCCCGTCAAATTTTGATAGTCAAATACCAACCGTTTAAAAAATAAATAACGAGAAGAAAAAATATATTTTAGTTTCAAAAATGTGTGCCAATAAGTTCGATATAAAGGAAAATAAAAAGTTTTTACTTGAATTCATCGAAGTATATACATGCATCATAGGTCTGAGATATTCATTTTGAACCTTATGCAATGAAAACTATTCACAAATGAATGACACAAGTGAACCCAGAATGACGGCGAGTCAACATGTACACTAGGCATGGGACTATTCGAATAAAAATTATGCGATAAATAAAACTTTTATTCGGCGGGTACAAAAACTTCGAACAGTATTTATTTAATTTAATTTTGTTATTCGTTTATTCGAATAGTATTATTCGAATAGTGCTCTTCTAATATTTTTGTTAATAGATTTTTAAAACGATATTCGCTGTTTTCTTTGCTTGTACCTATGAGTGTGAATTTATGTTTTGTATGTTTTGTATGTATGTATGTATGTTTGCGTGTACAAATGTGTGCCCAAGCAGTAACAATATTTCTTTCATTATTCGAATAGTGGTAACGAATAGTTGTATTTATTCGGTTAATGGTGGTTGAATAGTTTTTGGCTTGTTATCTTAATAACTAAATAGCTATTTGTACAGTGTTGTGTGAATAATAAAATACAATTATTTGTAATAATTGAAGATGTAACTAGACATTTACTATGAAGTTACTATACATAAATATGTATTTGTACATTTATATGTTTATTGCAGCGACATTTGCTTGGTAAGTTTTGTGCTAGGGCTTCAAGCAAGAGATGCCAGGGCCGAAATTCATAATGTATACTGTTTATTATGGTAACAAAAGGACGGGTTCGTGCCGATCTTTCATTTTCACATGTGTAAATAGTTTAATTTGCGTAAAGCAACTAATACTATCTACCTGCTTCCTATATTTTGTTAAATACTCATAAAAATGTACTTACATCCATATTATTTATTAACAAAAATATTCGAATAGTACTATTCGAATAGCACTATTCGAATAAACGAATAATACTATTCGAATAAACGAATAAAAAAATTCGAATAAATACTATTCGAATTTTTTGTACCCGCCGAATAAAAGTTTTATTTATCGAATAATTTTTATTCGAATAGTCCCATGCCTAGTGTACATGTTGACTCGCCGTCATTCTGGGTTCACTTGTGTCATTCATTTGTGAATAGTTTTCATTGCATAAGGTTCAAAATGAATATCTCAGACCTATGATGCATACTATTTGAATTTTTTGCAACGAATATTTTTATACGTTTATTCGAATATTGTCTATTCGAATATTATTCGAAAAAAATCCCACTCCTAATGTACACAGATGACTTGCGAGTCAGGCGCACTGTGTTAATTTATTTATAGAATTGATAAAATATTGTTGGATTTAAATCCGCAAAAATCGACAAAATATCTAGACAATATAATATATTATAATATATTATGCTATGAGCCAGAGTTGTTACCGAATGCACTAATGTGGGAATGCATTCCATGCACTCCTATTCACTGAACAACTATTATGGATTGCATCCTATCCTTTCTTCGATTTGTTGGAATAAGGACTGCAAATTTGCATAATTATTAATTTTGCATTCTTAATATAATGAATAAAAAAAATTTTTAAATAAATAATAATAATAAAGTTGGAAGCAGTCCTTATGTCAAAAGCATGCTTTTAGGCAGCTTTGGGTTGACAAATGTCTTAATCCGTGGTTTCGCGGCACCGCTTTTCTGTAAACTTACATAATTGTCGTTCCTTCATCCAGGTGATTTGATTTGCTTCATTAAAATGCTTTTTGCTTTCTGTTTTGATTTAAAATGTGTAAATAATTATTCTTCAAATATTAAAATGTGTCAACTGTTGCTTTTGTGAAAATATTTCAAGTATTTGATAGAATTCACACCGATATGACAATAGCGGTGCGAAAAAAGGGTGAAGAACTAGTTTTCATCGTCATAACGGCCGTAATATATCATGCTTGACGCCTCTTGGTTTACATGTAATTACTTTTACATTTAATTGTTTTTGACAAGGTATTGTACCGCTATGGAACGGCAACGCATTCAAGGAAACCAAAGCTTTACAGATACAGTCCTATATATTTAGGACTGCCTAATTTTAGTTTAAGATATTTTTTAAATCATCGATTTGTTTTCTTCTGGAAGGTGAAATAGTTCTATTGCAACAGCAGTATAGTCCCAAATCGAATAACAAACAAGCCTTTTTTTATTAATTTTTTTTTATTTTCATACCTTTCATGAGCATGGGGCTATTTATATTTTGTTATTTAGTGATAATTTAATTTACCACTCACAACAGAAGTGTCTTTATAATAACTTTTCAGGTATTAAAATAGACCTGAGTAAAATCACTACTATGTATTTAATGTTCGGTTACACCCGAACTTATACTTCCTACTAGTTTTGTTTGTGCTTGTCAGTTTTGTTGTGCTTACTAGTTTTGTTTGTGCTTGTCATTTATCTAGTTAAACTACCTCAAACAAAATATTTGCCCCACTGATATCTTTCCCAGTGATTAAAAACAAATCGTCACCAACGTGACGTGTTAACTCAGCAGTACAATGGTTACTGTTTTTCTACTTTATAAGCAAGTTAAACATAGCCAAAACTAACAACGGCTCACCCCCAACTTCTTTCTGCAAGCTGTGCTGGACTCTTCTTCCCATCCATCGATTACACCTAAACCTGAAATTTCTCATCCACAGAATAAACTAAACTCAAAGATCGTGCTTTGGCTCTGATGCATACATACGAAAAAACATACATACATATGTATGACATAAGCATGCAAAAGACCAAACCAAAATATGTAACTATTATCTAAACGGCTAGGTACATTGTCTGCACAATACCCCAAACATAGCTAACGTTTTCAAATTACTGAAGATGCTCCATGCGCAAAAGTACACTAATACAGCCTGTAATAAAAAACCTTTGGTCCGATGTTAGTAAGTATGAGAAGAAGGGAAAGGCCTACGAATAAGTATACTAAAAGGGGCAGGTTCATGAGATGAGTCAATTGAACCATGTCCATCTGTCCGCCCATTTGCCCTTCTGTCTGTCTGTTTGAAAGCAAACTAGTTTCTCAGTTTGAGTTATATCTCGGAATGAAAAACCTAGGAATGTAAAAATTATGTACATATGTATGTACAAGGTGGCGCAAAAGTAATCTTCCTATCAGAAAATGCTATAAATTTTGCGATTGGGCCCTAAAATCAATTCTGTTTTGACATTTGTGTAGTAAACACATGCAAAATACACGTTAATAAACAATGTTCCGCTACACTGCTCCAGAACGTGGAATATTGCTGACTATTTATTTGACCAATAATCGGTCGGTGACTTTGGCACAACGTGAATTTCGTCGCAGATTTCCTGGCCGTCCAACGCCTACTGGTCAACGAGTTCTTTTTGCAGCAACTTGATGAATTGGGATTGGAAAACATGTGGTTCCAACAAGACGGTGCAACAGCACACACTGCACGTGCCACAACCGATATGCTGAAGGATGCATTTCCCGGGCGCCTAATCTCCCGTTTTGGCGATTTGCCTACTGATCAACGAGTTATTTTTGCCGCAACTTGACGAATTGGGATTGGAAAACATGTGGTTCCAACAAGACGGTGCAACAGCACACAATGCACGTGCCCCAACCGATATGCTGAAGGATGCATTTCCCGGGTGCCTAATCTCCCGTTTTGGCGATTTGCACTGGCCAACAAGATCGCCTGATTTGACAGCTCCAGACTTCTTTTTGTGGGGCTTTTTGAAGTCGCGGGTTTATGTCAACAAGCCTCAGACTCTTGCAACTCTTAAAGACAATATCCGTCAAGAATTTGAGGACCTATCGCCGGAAGTTTTGCCCAAAGTGATGGAAAATGCCATAAAAAGGGCTCAAATGACAATCAACTGTGGCGGGGCCATTTACATGACATCATATTCTCGACTTGATGTAAAAAAAATTAAAAGACCAAATAAAAATAATCCACAAGAAGAATCAAAGTTTTTCATTTTTTTATTGAATTACAGCCAAAAAACATCGGAAGATTACTTTTGCGCCACCCTGTACATTAAGCTGTTCGTTAAGAAGCTACAGTATCGATCTGAAAGTTTTTCCACATAATAAATGTGAACCGAGTTTACGGCTAACAATTGTTTTATATGATTTGCTTCACCCAGAGTGCACATAGTTTTTAAAATTGTCAAATGCAATTCGAGTGATATTTTGCACAGCTTATTTTTACAGTATAATGCATCATATTCCGCCCGCCGGACTTTGAATTTGGAAAAATGTAGTGAAAATCAGCCAAATCAGAGGCGCCGATTATGATAAAAATTCGATCTTCGACTGTGATCTAAAGAGTTGATCGAACGAATTTTCATTTGGTATTACCACAACCATTCGACAAGAACTGGCGTCATTGTGAATTTCGATGTTTTTATTTGTTCACAATAACACATTTCTGTCAGCTGTTATTAAGTAAAAGAAAATAAACGAGCAAAACAAATCAAGTGCGGTATTATTTATCTATTTTTATGATATATTTAAATGCAAAATATGACTACGGCTGTGTGCCAATCGGTAACTTTTTACTCAGAGGAAAAATGAGGTTAACAAATTTTCTATGGTGTACAAATATTTTCCATTTTGCTGTGCCAAATGAAATGGGAAATTTTGACAGTTGTAAATTTTGACATCTAAGGCCCGCTTTCATAAAGCCGGTTAAATTATTTCTAATCGGCGATTCCTTAATCGCTGATTTTCTGAATCGACAATTTGGTTTTCACCAAAGCCTGGTTAAGTTATCGCCGATTAGACACATCATTGTGAATAAATTAGCAAAAAATTGCATTGTGAATTGGCAAAACAGCTGATTTTTGTTTTGTTTACGTTTTCACAGAAAGTAAATTAGTGAATTGGCTGAATTAATATATTATTAATGTTCATTAAATGGCAAAAAAACATGTATGACCATACATGGTGACCTGTATTATGAAGGCAAAGAGTATGAGACACGTTTAAAAGAGAAAACCCAGGTGAGATTTATCTGAAAAGCTGCGTATAGCTCTTGGTATGCCGGTTGGACCGAATTCACATAAGATGCTGGTGGTGGATTGCACAGCAACGATAGGGTCCACCACCATCATATCCGAATTTAAAAATTCCAGGTTTCAACGCACCCATACCAGAGGGTACATCATTTGGCTATCATGCTTTGTTGGTACCAAGCTTTGATGGTACAACAGCGATATGGTCGAAGGCAACTGGCATGTGTAAAGATGAACAAAAGTTAATTTCCTAATCTAAATTATTTTGTTTAGGAGAATTTGAGTGCGTTGCTACATTGGAGACACATGAAAACGAAGTAAAAAGTGCATATTGGTCAAGTTCCGGCAACCTTTTAGCCACATGCTCGCGCGACAAATCGGTATATTTGGGAATTGGCTAGTGATGATGAATTCGGTGATGCAAAAAAGAATGAACCAACCATGATTCCATCGGAGGATAAGGCGCACACACAAGACGTCAATGCCGTTAAATGGAATCCAGCACATGAAGGTCAACTTATTTCATGTAGCGATGATGGTACAATTAAATTATGGTATCTTCAATTAATTTAATAAAATTAAGTTTGATTAAAATATTGTATCATTTCATTGAGTTTCTTTAAAAGATGTTCGTATGTTAATTTGAAATAAACCTGAATATTTTAGGAAAGGTATTTTAGTAGGTATACTAAGGTAGAAGATCCATGTTTTATGTTTACGAGCCGATAATACCGTGGAATATTGAAGGGATTGGAAATCTTGTACTCGTTGGCTGAGTGTCCTGTTGCAAACAGTCAATAATATAATATAATTCACATATTCTGATTTATTCGTTAAATAACAAAGCAGAAGAGAATGTTCAGAAAACTCGATTGGATTTTGTTCAATTGAAGCTGTGTTAAGCTATGGCAACAATATGTAACGATATCAAATACAGATCCTTCAACATTCAATCACAGAATAGGTAAGCTTAGAAGTTATTAAATTTTTGCAAATAATTTTATTCAATAAATATAAATTGCCAGTTAATAACTTGTTTACTTGGTAAGAAAATGTTCATGCAGAGTTGTGTAAAGCTTTGCAGCTTTCCGAGGCCCCAGCCTAATTACAAGCGATAGTCGTTCTTCGCTAGCATTTATGAGGTTCTCCAATTTTCCAAAATTCTGTAGCAGTGTTACGGCATCGGTTTTGTTCACGGGCTTAATGCTAGTCAAAGCAGAAGCCAGCTAAAATAAATATTTAATCAGAATCAAGAGTTAAGGTAAAACTATTCCAGACAAACCTTCTGATGTGGACTTGATTCAACCCGTTCCATAATCCATTCCGGCGAACGTTTTTCAAATTGTTTGTAAGTCTCTATGATTTTGCCTACCTCTTCTGGGCTCCATGCAACCATAAGCGTTCAAGCAGTACATGCAAGTTTCATTTAAACAAAAGCTAATAGCACGTTCTGTTTAATTTCATGCAACTCTTTTATTTATCCAATAAATTTATTGCATTACATTTTAAAAGAGTTCAATGTTAATTCAGTTTTTCCAGTTGTAACTTTAATAAACTCAATTAAAACTCATCAGCCATGTTCATGATCACGTGTATATCACACCTATACAAACGCTATTAACCTTGTCATAGTCAGTTCACGTCCTTTCATATCTCAACACAACTTGAAGTGTGGAAACCATTTGCCGCTGCATTGCATTATTATCCTGCGATGTCGAAACGAAAGAAGAATATTCCAATTGTTGTACGCGCAATACTTTAATTGAATATTAAATTCGCATCAGGTGCACCCTTTTGGTGACGAAACTTTGGTTTACTCGGACGTTGGTAATGATTTTGAGATAAACTGCGCTGTGATTGCATAAGAGATTCCTATAAATTGGAGAGAGATTTTTATTTAAGTTCGAAATAAACGAATTTAAATATTTGCTTACCTGATAGTCTTCCTCTTCTATACGTTCGGTTATGTTTAGCGTTAGACGTTTCAGTTGTACCAGTGTTGGAATCCATGGCACGTGCACGGGGTTCACGTTCAGATGAACAGTCGTCACTGAGCTGTATACGTGTAAGAATATTTGGATTTCTTAAGTTTGTGTATAGTGTGCGCGTTTATCTTCGAATACATTGTCGATAACCATTGTTACGGCACGCTCCTGATATGAACTCATGCCCGATACCAAATCCGCCAAGACATGCATTTTATAGCATAACTGCTTACAGTGGGATCATCATAATTAATGCGTTGTAAATGGCAAATATAGTCATGGATGGCTGACACGTTGGTGAGCAGACGTGAGTCACGGCAATTGTACAGATAAACGCCAGCGACTTCAATGATAGCGCATGCCATTTCGATTTGATGATGATGATTTAACCATTTCACCAATGAAGCGTACAATTTTAATTTTTGATTCGATATTGGGTTGATTCTTTTTACGTACATATATGCCATTTGAATTTTTTGCGTAACATCTCTGAAAGATAGTTAGCAACATCAGTATTGCATAGGTTAACAATGGCAACAAAGCGTGAAAGAAAGGGCAGTCAATAAAAACGTGTTCTGTAATAGGAATATAAATGCATTATAAAAGTTATACTTTTTAGGCAAGAAAAATACATACCTCTGTACTGTAAAAATTGATTTCGTCAGCTTTTTCCGATTGTTCTTTGTATTGAAATTTAGCAGGAATTCAATTGCTTCCGAATCTATAAGCTCCTTGTTGACACAATTGTTTAAGTTATTCAGAAACTGGTCGAAATGTTGTTTGTTGTGTGATACTTGGCCTGAGATACGTCCGACTTCCATGAGTTGCTGGCGTTAGTGGCAGTTGCGCTGAGTATGGTGGTGCTCGCTGCTTTAGTGGTTGGTGCACCAACTGCTCTACGTGTGGCATATGGGGCGCCCTTCAATTTGCGTGCCTCAAGCCTTTGCTTGCTCTGCTCTGATGGTGATGGTGTTTCGCGGTGAGCTGAAAGTAAATGAAATATGGATTACTAAGTCAAACTTTATAAGCCAAAAAATTTTAACTAACCTGCTTGCTGCTGCTTCGTATGCCATTGGTACTCGACGTGCCAGCAACACCACTTGTGGCCGACGAAGCTGATGTGCTTGGTGCCTCAAAGCTTATGCGCGCACCACGACTATACTGCGATGTGGCGCCCAAAAAATCATTCAATATATGTATAACTGTAGAGATATCGCGTTTGGGACGTCCATAACGATCTTGTAAAGCTGGATTCAATGTGCCCTAGAACGTACCAGAGTAGATGCCCTTACCATGATTCTTGGTAGATTCAATAACATAAATGGAAATGCAAAAAAGGTTTTGGTATGTAATAAATATACAAGGATTTACCAATTGCGTTCGCTTTTTCATTTTGTTTAATAATATTGTTGAAAGGCACTTCAATTACACAAATATACGGAAATTTTATTTTCTACACAGCTGACAGACGTCAAAGTTTGCTCAATCAGCAGTTAACCGGCCATCCATCGCCGATCAAGTTAATCGGGCTTTAATCGGCTGATCCATGATAACCGGGCATGGTGAAAACGAATTTTAGCCAAATCACCGATTAAATTCCGATAAAGCGCTAACCGGCTTTTATGAAAACGGGCCTAAGAAAAGCACATGCGAAAGCAAACATTCTGTGAATGAAATGTAAATTTACGTATTTTTTCTGCCATTATATTTGATATTTTTGGCTTTTAGCTATATTTTAACGATTAATAACGTATTGGCATATAAATTCATTTGAAATAATGTGAGTGGCAATACCGAATGCATACATGTTTACACATTCACAGTTGTCAGAATTTTACCTTTAGGGAAAATTGTGACATTCGTATTCACCACAACAAATGTCAGAATTTTCTCCCGGACTGTCAAAATTTTGCTATTTTCAACCGATTGGGACACAGCCTACGACGGAAATGTGGTTCGATAGTTCATCAGACCAAGAGGATAGCTTACTGGAACTAGCCAGAAGTTAAAAACGTTTGAGGGATGCAAATAGATAAATATTTGCATTATAAATCAAAAAAGTAAAAGATAAATACAAAAACTTACATTTCTTAGCAATTGTATAAAAATTCGATACAGGATCGACAGCAAAATTATATTCGATCAAATAATAAATATACAACGAAAATTTCGACAGCGATGAGCTACTCATAATACGAATTGGAAATTCGATTTTCGATCTTCGATAGCCAGCGAAGATCGAACACCGAAAAATGCTCATAATAAGGGCCAGATTAGCATAACATATAGCTCCCACTAGAGCTCTTGAAAATCGACTAATCGATTAGTCGGCTAATCGATTAGCAAAAGTCGTTTACCAAAATAATCGATTACCACTAATCGACTAATCGTTTCTTTCCGACTAATCGATTTTTCGTCCATAATCGATTATTCGTCCATAATCGATTAGCTGTTTGCATTCGACTACTTGACAGAATCGAATATTTGATTAGTTATTTTTTCACGATCAATGGAATTTGTGTAACACAACAGTTTTTGGTCACAGAAACTCACCTCTCATTACCGACTTTCTATTTCGTGACAGAAGAGGGGGTTAAAAGACCTCGAAGGTTCCAACGGTAATAACAAATCGTTCTCACCCATTCAAATACTAACAAAAATACTAAAAAAAAATACAAAAAATTGTATTAAAAAAAACTATCAGTAATCGATTAATGACAGCTAACCGATTGCGCTGTATGATGAAGTCGATTACTTGTTATTCGTTTTCAACCAAAACAAAAGTTGCTTTCGACTATTCGAATAGTCGATTAGCCAGATAATCGATTCTGAACAAGAGCCCTACAATGAATATAATAAACCTTTTCCAAACGATAAGCTTGCTAAAGAAAGTTTATTTTGCTTATTGGGTAACAAAAAACAGCTAACTGTCAAAAAAAGCTATCGAAATACAAAATTTTTCGTTTGTTTTTAACAGCCTAGATTGTATTTTGGCTGTATTTTGCTTGTTTTTTTACCATAGCTCGTCCGTTTGCACCAATATGGAAATTGTATAAGGCCATTTCTTTCGCACAAAATACAGAAAAAATACACGAAAAATACAAGAAAAATACGTAGTGTCATATGGGCATGAGTAATGGTATTTTCATCATATATTTTGGGAATTTTAAAGGTTTTGCTTTTAATTGGACTTTTGAAGGGGTAAATAAATTTTTCGAAACTTATATTATAAAAAATATGACAAATTAACGTATCTGCATGCATAAATAAACAAAAATATATGTACAAATGAAGTTTAAACGCATCATATAACACTGCCATGACTTGATAATGAAATATTGAATTTATTGGTAAATATGGATTGATAGGATCAAAAGCACTATAAAAACCGTTGTTGAGTGCATGGGGGCTGGTCCTTTACTTAAAATTTCTGAAGTGCTTCTAACAAAATCAATAACATAAGGCCAAGTAAAAAATGTACTTAAGGTTTTTTGTTGATAAATTTTTAATGGCTTATGGTATTGACCTTCCGCCTGCATATTATCATCAGGGACACCGAACCGCATGTTTTGATGTAGCACTCAACATTTTTCATAACTTCTACCCTTTGACTCCAAAGCTAAAGAGTTCCCGACTATTTCGGTACATTTTTTCGAAAATAAGTATTTTATTTCAAAGTTTTTTTTTTAGAGGAGCTGAAGAAAATTTAAATTGGTCGAATTTCGAGCACGGGCGATACTAGTTTAAATTAAAATTAAAGTATGTTGAATTGGTTTAAATCGAATTTGATTAAAACATGCACTACAAAACCATTATAATCAGAGAGTCTATCTTATATTCAAAGATATATATATATAACCTTGTTTTGAATAAATTATTATCACAATTTTTAACCGTTTCCGGTAGTTCATTGAAATATTTTACCAACATAAAAAAATGTAGAGAGCATTTAAATAGTTTTGTAACTTTTCTCTAATGTCGTTTACATTATTTTCGCTAATAGAGATAAGTGCATCGTCCGCAAATAATTTAATAGAGTTGAAGCTCAAAATCGTACAAATATCATTAATATAAATATTAAATAATATTGGAGCCAGAATTGAGCCTTGGGGTAAGCCAATATTAGCATCTACTTCGTCAGAAGATGAAGAACCAATTCTGGTTTTTTGCTTACGCCCTGTTAGAAAGTTCCGATTCTAATTTCTCTAGTAATATTTTTGTACCAATAGTTTCAAACGCTCTTTTGAGGTCCACGAATACCGCCATGATTGAATTTTTATTATTAAGTTCTTCTCTAAATTCTGCTAAGACCATGTTCAAAGCTGTTTAACATGAATGTTGATTACCTACTAAATCCTGATTGCTGGGGCATAAGTATCTTATTATCAGGGATAGGATTTTATGGAAATTGCCTTTTTTGTTTGGTAACAGATTTAATGATTTTGAATAAAAACTACCAATAATTAGCTTCACCTGATTCTAGCTATACACGTTTAATTTTGACTTTTTCGAAAAAAAAAAGCCTTTTTTTGCCTTTTTAGAAATAAAAGTAGTTAAAAGTGCATTGCGTTTGATTGAGGGCTTTACTGCACTGCTGTTTAAACATATCATACTGTGTTTGCGAACACATCATACTGTGTGACCAGCACGCGAACATGGCATATTGTGTAACCATAAGGGAACAAACCTACTTTGTCAAATTTTGCTATTTGCATTTGGGTAAAAATATTTTTCAACGCGCTAAACATTTAAATATATATTAAAACAAAAATGCCGAGGTCGAAGACCACAGAACATTATAAAATCAAGAGGATGATTGAGGAGTTTGGGGCGGACACCTTTCATACAGATGGGTCCATTTTATTTTGCAGCATTCAGTAAGAGTTAATCACGAAAAGAAATATTATATTCAGCAGCACATCAAAAGTGAAAAACATACAAAAGCGAAGAAATTAACAAAAAGCAAGACACAAATGATGAGGCCATTTGTAGAAAAAAATGATGATTGCAACCTTCAAAAAACTCTCCCTCCACACTGAGAAAGAATTACATCGAGGATATACACGATTCTGTTTTGAAGAAAATTCGTTTAGAAATAGGAGGATGCCCTATTTTCGTGTCCATTGATGAAACTAAGGACAAAGCCGGTCGCAATGTAGCTAACGTAATTGTTGGACCATTGCAAGAAAACGGACGGGGCTATCTCTTGACAGTGAAGGTGCTCAAAAAAGTGGACTCATCAACAATCGCAACACTTTTTGATGATGCAATGCAATGGCCAGAAGGACTTCAACGCGAAAAGGTTTTTGTATTTCTCACGGATGCAGCTTCTTACATGAAGAAAAGTGCGTTATCGTTGAAAATCTTGTATCCCAACATGGTTCATATTACTTGTGTGGCGCATGGTTTGCACCGGGTCTGCGAAGCTATACGCTCAAGGTATTCCGATGTTGATGCCTTAATTTCAAACTTAAAAAAAGTTTTCCTAAAAAGCGCATCCAGGGTGGCAGTTTTCAAAGAAATTGAACCAAATCTACCTCTTCCCCCTAGGCCGGTAGGTTATGGAAGTTATTGTTTTTAACCTAAAATATTATTTCATTAATTTGTGCAGGTAGTTACTCGATGGGGTACATGGTTAGAGGCAGCATTGTATTATGCCGACAATTTTGATTCCATAAAAGAAATAATTGACCACATAATAGACGACGTGGCTTGTATCACTTTCTCGAAACAGTTTTTGAAGAAGGAATCCGTGCAGCAAAATTTAGTATACATAAAACATAATTTCGGATTTATTGTTGAAGAAAAGTTTTTCGAAAGTCTTCAAAAAACAGGTGGTTTAAAGATTTATTTCTGAAAAAAATAAAAATTTACATAAATACAATTTTAGGAACCCCAGTTGGCGAAGTGTTAAATATTTTGGATAAAATTCATAAGCGGCTTGCAGAAGCACGAGGACCTTCTTCCAAACCGGTATTGGAAAAATTTCAAGCCATTTATTCAGCCAATACAGGATTAGAGACAATAAGGAATATTAATGAAATTTTAAGTGGCGAGAAGAATGCTCTAATATCTGTTAATTTCAAACTTTCCAATATTTCATATTTAAATTGGGCACCACTTGTATCAACGCAGGTCGAGCGCACGTTTAGTACATTTAAGGCCTTTCTTCGCGATAATCGAATGAAAATGCTTCCCCAAAATTATGAGATGCATCTTGTAATACAATGTTACCACAACTATGTAAAGTAATGCTTTTGAGTGAACCAAAGTTAAAACCAAACGTACAAGAAAACTAGTCTATCATTTGCTTTTTATTGTTTTCGTTATAATAAAAAGTGCCTTTGTGAATATAAATGAATTCATAATTTTTTTCTGTCTTTTAAGTTCTTTAAATTGCTTTTTTTTATTTTTAAGGCTTTTTCTGCCTATTTCGTCAATTCGTTTTGCCTTTTTTACATGTCTTTAGGTCCTAAAAATCCGATCCCTGCTTATTATTCTCTATATACTGAACTAATTGGTTTTTTACCACGATTTCTAAAACTTTCTCATCACTTGGTAATGTATTAATTGGTCGTAACTCCTCTGCTTTAATAGTATTTTTGACTTTTTCAATTGGGACAATGGTTAGGGTAGGAATTGTACCACTACTTAAACTTTCGTTAATTATTTCAGAATAGAAAAATCCTAAATATGAAATTGCATCTTTAACTACACCATCAGACATTATTTTTTGACCACCTCTCTTTGCCTTAAACCTACTGACAATTTCTAATATATCATTTGTATTCACTTTGGAAAATTTAAAAATAGAGTTTACGTGGTTAGAAGAGTTAACGCTTTTATCAACGGCTTCTATGTTGTTGCAAATTTCTGTTATGCTGTCTACGAAATATTTATTAAGGTTGTTTGCAATTTCAGATTCATTGTTGTATAACTACGGTGACAAAACATTTTATTTTTGATTTTTTATTTAAAAATTATATTTTATTACATAAACTTATAAGTAAAATTTGCAAGCTCGAGACCAGTGAACAATAATAATTGGTTTTAATTATTATATCCGGATATAATAATTAAAACCAAGAAATTTCTCCAAATATCAATTTTTCCACAAAATCGGATATAATAATTAAAACCAATTATTATTGTTCACTGGTCTCGAGCTTGCAAATTTTACAAATATATGTTAATAGAAAGACCGTAAAAACCAAAAACAAAATACACTAAACCATAGCACGGGTTAAGTACAATAACAATGTACAAACAAACAAGCCCAACACACGCATTGATATATAGACTGGTAGTCTAAGCAATGTGTGCGTACTGTTGGCAAGACTAAAACAACAAAACCAAAGGAAAAATTGAAGTGGGGATGAATGCATCGTGACGTCACAGGGCATCATAGCTGAGTTGTTAGATTTCTAACAGCGGCTTTGGTGCAGACTCGGGTTCATATCCCAGTGTCCGAAAAGGATCTTATGATAAGTGGGGACACTTTGAAACATGTAATCCTATCCATCGCTGTGATTAGCTCTGTAATTTTTCTCCAAATATCAATTTTTTCACAAAATCGGATATAATAATTAAAACCAATTATTATTGTTCACTGGTCTCGAGCTTGCAAATTTTACAAATATATGTAAATAGAAAGACCGTAAAAACCAAAAACAAAATAAACTTATAAGTATAAAAAAACGGAAAATTAATTGTATGAAATTCAGTCCATATTTAGGTACATGCGAAAAAAAATCACTAGAAATATATTTAAAATGAAATTTTCATTGGTACTTTTGTACAACGCTTATGTGTTTAACAATGTTATCATGTTCATTTAAAAATTGCTTAAATTCTAAACAGTACATGTAATTGCACTTTGTTACAAGGAGTGCTTTAAGTGTTTGAACCTTAATTGGGACTTTTCGCTTGTCCAAATATTATTCATAAAAGAAAATATTCTTTCGGTTGGCGCGTTTGACCCCTGTAAACATAAGCAGAATTCCACAATTACTATTAAATTTTTTAAGGGAATGTCCTTTTTAGAAAAATATTCAAAGATTTCTACCCATTTTTCGCTCACTGTTTTTCGATTCTGTAACCAGTTTTGTATTTTTTCTTCATCCAAAAACTGTTTAAGATAATTAAATTCATCAAATAGTTCCGAGTCGTCAATATCTAAAGAAGCCCGTTTCGTCATAATAAAGGCTAAGCTTTTTTCTATTTCGGGCCAGGAAGGCACGTCCTTTAATACTATCCAGCTTAGCTTTTCTACTTCTTGAAATGATGAGTCCCACTGATCAATTTTATTTTGAGTTAGAAAGTATTCTTTCAAAGGAATAAAAAGTTTTAAAATTCTTTCAAGGGCAGGCTTGAGCGCCAACCACTTTGTTTTGCTAAACCCCAAAAGTTTTCTATACTCTGTCTCTGAATTTTCACAAATTTCTTTAAGCTTCTCCACACGAACAGTGTATATGTATATAAAAAAGGAATAAATTTTCACGACAATAACCTCCATATCGAAAGGTAAACACTCTGCCGCTGTTTGAATACAATTATTTAGAATATGCGCGGCACAATTTACCCCAATTAAATCTTCCCCTGTAGATCTTTTTAAATTAACAAAAACATTGTTAGTCCCATGTCTACCCGAATCCCCAAAGTTGCAATTTGTATTGTCAGCGCATAGAGCAAGTAATTTGTTACGTATTGCAAAACGATCCAGTGTTGCACTTATATACTCTGAAAGAATGGGCGATGTTTCACCAGGAAGCTCCTGACATTCTATTATTTTCACTACGATCCCAGTTTGGGGGCTGAAGTACCTGACCAAGATAGGGCAAACTTTAGAGCTCCCATTCGAGCAATCCATATAAACGGTAACAAAATTAACTTGTTGCAAGTCACTTTTAGTCTGTGCAATAGAATATGGTGTGTAGATTTTTTCTAAAGCCATTTGAGACATGATTTGTAAACTCAAGTAAGTTTGTAACGGTGGACTCTCCCTTACAGAACCCGTGTTGACAGTCAGACATCAAGGTAGAGATAGGATTCGTAAGCTGATTGGTAACAATAGCTTCAAACACTTTTGGGATGGCAGACAGATTTGCTCTCTATAGAAGCCTTGCTTCCGCTTTTAGGAAGCGGTAGAAGAAACGACTCTTTCCATGCTGTTGGAAAAACACCACACTTTAGTGACAGATTGAACAAATTGGTAAGGGGTTTGTAAATATTGTTAGCGCACTTCTTCAAGAAGCATGTAGGAATCCTATCAGGACCACATTTAAAAGATTCTTTCAAGGTTTTCAGACAAACAAGAACATCATTGGCGCATATAGTTGGACAATTAATTAAATTGTTCCCATGTAGCTCATAGGGATAATTTAGAAAGTAAGAATTGGTGACGGCAGAATAGTTAGAAGTGAAAAATTGCGCAGAGGAATTTGCGATATCTTGATTATCCCACTACTTTTCGTTTAGAATTTACTAAATCATAAAATAATTTCGGATTGCGAATAATGTCTCTTTTTGTTTTAGAGATATAGGCTTTATAGCACTTTTTATTTAAGTCGATGTACTTCTTACGTAGACCAGAATACAACAAGTAGTGTTTGTTTAACCCCGATTTCTTAAATAATTTGAAAGAACGCGTTTTTCTATTTTTCAGGATCATAAGCTCTTTAGTAAACCAAGCTTGCGTTGGATGATCATATGTTATTTTACGTTTAGGAACAATCTTCTCAAATAAGTTGTAAATAGTTTGATTAAAATGTAAAACGTTTGAATCGATATCGCCACACAGCTCAGGACAAGTTAATTTATACAGTTCTTTATTTAATTTCTTATAGTTGGCTTTTGAGAGGCTAAAATCAAAGTTACTACTTGAGCAGCCTTGTGTACATTGGCCATTACTTAAGGTTTCGTGAAATATTTCCATAGAAGGGTGGTAGTCGTCTTCGGGTAAAACCAGCGGATCGCAACGACTTACAGAAAATTTATTTTTATCATCGACAAAAACTAAATCTAAGACTTTGTCAAACTTGTTTGCTGTAACGTTTATTTGATTAAGACAGAAACTCACCTCTCATTACCGACTTTCTATTTCGTGACCGAAGAGGGGGTTAAAAGACCTCGAAGGTTCCAACGGTAATAACAAATCGTTCTCACCCATTCAAATACTAACAAAAATACTAAAAAAAATACAAAAAAATTTTATTAAAAAAAACTATCAGTAATCGATTAATGACAGCTAACCGATTGCGCTGTATGATGAAGTCGATTACTTGTTATTCGATTTTCAACCAAAACAAAAGTTGCTTTCGACTATTCGAATAGTCGATTAGCCAGATAATCGATTCTGAACAAGAGCCTTAGCTCCCACACAATCGATTGTTCCGAAATGTGTTTTCGAAATAAATTTTGCAACTAAAGAGCTGGGATAGCCTCCATACAACAAATTTTTCGGATATACGGGGCTTGGATATGTACTAGGGCAAATCCCTCAAATTTTGCAGAGTTTGTACAGTAAGAAAAATGAAACATGATATTTTTAAACATAGCCATGTTTGAAATATCTGTGGTAAACCGAGTGAGCTAACAAACACAATAATGGAACATTGAAACAAAATGTTATTAAATCGAGAAAGTAAATAAAAGGTTAAACTGAACATTTTGTTATTTGAGAGTCAAACGAACGAATAAAAAACGATGTTGCGAGTACGAGTGCAAAACGATCGGTAAACATGCCGGCAAAATTACTTACATATCAATGTATGTATATGGGTGTTGTCAGCTGCATGTTATTTTAGTGGACTGGTTTTTGAGTGTCAGCTGACGAAAGCTTAAAATAAAATTTGGTGCGCGATATTTTCTATTCTGTTCTCGATGTGGTGTCAGTATTTTAATCCTCAATCCTAATCGCATTTTATACCCCGAGGTAATTTATTTATTTATTTATATATTACTTACAGCTTTACTTAGCCTAGCTTAAACCTATTTACAGTAATAAATTTATAATGCTGTTAATTATAAATTTAAGTTTACTTAAATAACTTAATAACTTACTCCAACATAGCAACACAATGCTTATATGGAAGCGGGATGTTTGGCCGTCCCTGATGGAAGCGGGATGTTGGCAGTCTACGCATGTAAAGCGCGAAGAAAACATCTGAACGGCGATGCACTGAGTGGAAGAGTGATGCGTTTCAGTATGTGCTTCGGCAACTTTTCGTATTCGTGAGCGTTTGGCTTGGCTATAATGCATTGTGAGCGAATTTTGGAGGACTGCTCCCTCAGCACTATATTGGTAAACTTCTACAATAATTGTACAATTTCTGTTTGAACTCATTGACAGTTTTACTGGATTTAACCTCGTTAGGTAGCTCATTATAACATTTCAATCCTTTATAGTATAGATTACATTTGTCTGCCTCAGTTTATAGGCCGGAAGGTTAAAATCATTTCTTCTTCTAGTATTTACGGAATGCATATTTCTAACATACTTAATGTTACTTTTGAGATAATCGGGTAAGTTGCCCTCTATTATATTTTTAATAAAATTCATGGTATAGTAAACAATTTGTTGTTTAACACTCAGCTAGTTAAGAGCGGCGAGCATGTCTCTGATGTGTGTGTCATAGCGTTTTTTAAGGATAAATCACATTGCGCGGTTTTGTTGCTTTTGTAGTTTATAAATTTGACTATCTCTCAAAATAAAAAATATTGTGGCACAGTATATGAAATGAGGCTCGACTATGGATCTGTAAACCATTACTTTGTACCGTGTGCTTAAATTCTTGCAAGTTCTTTGCATAAAACATACTTTTTTGGCTATTTTACCAACCGTGTAATCAATATGTTCACTGAAGTTCAATTTATGATCTATTTTAACTCCCCAGTACTTGAAACTATCAACTCTTTCGATTATTTCGCCGTTTATATTAAGATCTTGTACCGCATTGCTCTGAAAATTTCGCCTTGATATAGCCATACATTTGGTTTTGCTAATATTTAATTTAAGTTTATTCAAGCATAGCCAATCATAAACTCTATTTAAATCCTGTTGTAGCTTTAGGTATACTTCATTGACATTATCCCCACTGAGCATCAGCAATGTATCGTCAGCAAAAAGTTTGATATCACAGTGCTTGAGAGATTTAGTAATATCGTTAACATAAATGTTGAACAATATGGGCGCTAATACTGAGCCTTGAGTCCAATAGGCACCCCTCTGCTATCTGACAAGGATGTACCAATTACTGTTCTTTGAGACCTATTCGTGGTGAAGTCTTGGAACCATTTTAGTTCCGTATCCTTAACTCCTATATCGTACAGCTTTTTAATAGAAGATCCTGATCAATTGTCTCAAATGCACGTTTTAAATCCAGGAATATAGCGATCATGTGTTTGTTCCTGCTCAAATCTTCTTTCCAATTAGCTATAACCACATTCAGAGCGCTTTCATATGAATGTTTCTTCCGGAAACCGGATTGCTGAGGTATAATAATATTATTTTTTTCTAAATACTTCACCAGTTTAACCACTGTTTCCAGTATTTTTTCGTCACAATGTAACGTGTTTATTGGTCCGATCTCGTCTGCTCTCTTTGTATTCTCAACTTTCTCTATTGGCACAACCAGGGAAGTTTTCCATAACATAGGAACTACTCCTTTCTCTAGACTTTCATTGACAATTTGAGCATAGAAATATCCTGTGTAAGCAAACGAGTCCTTTATAACACCTTCAGATGGTAGTTTTTTCCCTCCAATTTTATTTTTGAATCTATTAACCAGGGTTCGGAATTATTCGTTTATAATTATTCAAGTATATACTTATAGTTTCTTACACGCGAACCTGAACATTAAAAAAGCAAATTTACATTCCTGTTCGCCAATACGAACGCATAAAAAATCCTCATCGCTCGTATACCCGAACACATGCTCAGCTGTATGTACATCAGTGACGATTTTTGCCTAGCCCGCGGGCGGCCGACTTTATTGCTCTCTCATAGATTCGCTCACACGTACAATGCAAGCGCTCTCTATACATTGTGGAAAATTAGAGTGGGTTTGCCAATCACTTGATCAACGACTGTTGACTGCTACACATGCAATTTCTATTTACGCGCTGATTGACAGCTTTGGCATGTTTAATATTGACTGGGAAGAGATGTTTTTATTTTCCGAAAACTTTTTCGGTAATGCGGAGTGTTTAGTTTGCAATTACGTAACTAAACGAAATAGGGAGTATTATATTAAAAGGCATTATTACGGAAACCATTCTATTTATGAATCGGTAACGCGCGATACTAGAGAATTATTAATATGCCAACTAAAAAAACCGTTTTATGAGCAATTTATTACCGATTCATTGGGGGAAAACATAACGTATTTTATTTTATATTATTCTACGGTTTCCATTGTGCCATTTTCCTTTTCGTACCTTTCCTTTATTCTCATTTTATTTCTTTTTTACTTTACTAATTCCCTTTCGATTTTTTTTGTTTCATACACAATTTTTTTTTGTCGCGTTTTTTGGACATTTTTTTGGGTGTATCAGCAAGTTCTCTCATATTTCAACACAAGCGCAGAATTAGGTAGTGTGCGTTTGAGCATCACTGATGTACATGTTGCTTGCCATCACTGCCCTGCAAAAAACCGAAATACTCCGTTCCATAGTCCATAGAGTACTCCCTACGGAGTATCGGAGTACTCCAACACTTATCCTCGCTCATATAAAAAAGGTGGTCCAATTTATATGGCGATGGCCGGTAATTGGATCACCTAATCCGACTCGGAGTACTCCATTTCTTTGCTTTTGAATACTCTATAGACCACCTACATGAGAGTACTCCCAAAATACTCCTATTGGATTACTCTATGGACTATTCAACAGCAAAGCGAGAGAGGGAGTAGGTGGTCCTCAAAAAGAACACATACTCCCTCTCTCGCTTTACTGCATAGTACTCTATAGAGTAATCTTTTGGCAGCATTTTCAAAGTACTCTCACGTAGGTGTTCCATAGACTATTCAGCAGGGTGCTCCGATATGGATTAGGTGATCCAATCGCCGGACATGGGCTTATAAATTGGACCACCTTTTTGTATGAATGAGGATAAATGTTGGAGTACTCCCGTACTCCAACGTTTTTTACAGGGTGTATATACCAGATGTATGTATGTACATGGATATGTACATGTGCCTGAATAATCGTTTTGTTGTTCATGTTCTAAACTGAACAAGATTGTTGTGTGCAGAATGTTGGAGTAGTAAACGTACATACCCTGTAAAAAACGTTGGAGTATGGGAGTACTCCAACATTTATCCTCATTCATACAAAAAGGTGGTCCAATTTATAAGCCCATGTCCGGTGATTGGATCACCTAATCCATATCAGAGCACCCTGCTGAATAGTCTATGGAACACCTACGTGAGAGTACTTTGAAAATGCTGGCAAAATATTACTCTATAGAGTACTTTGCAGTAAAGCGAGAGAGGGAGTATGTGTTCTTTTTGAGGACCACCTACTCCCTCTCTCGCTTTGCTGTTGAATAGTCCATAGAGTAATCCAATAGGAGTATTTTGGGAGTACTCTCATGTAGGTGGTCTATAGAGTATTCAAAAGCAAAGAAATGGAGTACTCCGAGTCGGATTAGGTGATCCAATTACCGGCCATCGCCATGTAAATTGGACCACCTTTTTTATATGAGCGAGGATAAGTGTTGGAGTACTCCGATACTCCTTAAGGAGTACTCTATGGAGTATGGAACGGAGGATTTCGGTTTTTTGCAGGGTATGTACATATCTTGAGTGGCATATTAGGTATACCGAGCGCGTGGGATTTATTCAAGGACGTATAGGGATACGTTCGAGATTACTTCGGGACTATTTCGGGATTGGTTTCGGGATCATTTCGGGACTTTTTGGAGAATATTTTTAGAAAATTTTCGGGATTATTTTTGGGACTATTTGGAATATTTATGAGACTTTTTCGGGTTTTCTTTCCGACCATATTGGGACTATTTTGGGCCAATTCCAAATGTGTTCTGCATTATTTTAAGATTTTTTGAAACGATGTTAAGGAACGCAACTTTGATCAAATATATTGCACTAAATACCGCTACGTGAAATGATCGCAACGCATGTTTATTTCAACAAAAAAAAAATTCTACCCATATGTATGTACACATGTACATATTTTCATATAAGCAACTGGTATTTTTACAATGTTGATGTCCTACGAAATTTCAATTGTCAGATTTCGACCAGAACATACCAGTCATCCACTAGTTGAATAATAGTATGGAATAGACTTTTTCTGACTAGTATGATTTCAACCCGAAAATTGTAGTTGTATACTAGTATGTTGTCTCACTAGTTTGATGTTTCACTGCAGGGTTGCTATTGTTCTGCTAACTAAACTCCCCAGCAGTATTGTTCAGTATGAAATTACTACATAATTCGCACAGAAACATCAGCAGAGATGTAGTTACAAAACCTGAATATTCTCATTCGCGTTAACACAGGGGTGGCCGCGAAAAAGAACTACCTGAATACTGATGATTGAGAAGGGAACCTTTCTGTAGTGAAAATAGGGTTGAACACGCAGTGAGCAATTCCACATGAAAAACTATCTCATCGGAAGGTAAAGTATCCACAAGAAAAAGGGAGAGAACAGGAAGCGAAATTATTCCCAGGAATAAGGTTGTTACAATTCAATACAAATATCATGGCAATAAATATTTTTATCGCTTTTTTCAATTAGAGGTAATATTTATTTGACATAACATAAACTTAAAATATTCATTTATAAAAATCAAATTAAATACGTACATATGGATTTATATATATAAAAAATTCAGTCAATTCACATTTTAAAGTCTTTTTCGTTGTTTTTTTAATTCAGGTACATATATGTGCATAAATATATAGCCTTATTTTGTTTTCTTTTGCAATGAGACCGCTTTGTATTTCTTGTTTTTAACTTTCTGGAAGGCGCTGCGCACATCTCTTGTGTAATCGGACATTGAATAACCGTCTCTTTGTATGGATTCTAAAAATTTTAAGACAAAAATTATTTAAAAATCTTACTAACAATAGAACACGTGCTAAATTGCATAATAATAAAATAAAAACATAAAAGTATATAGAAGGAAGAGGAGGTGCTACAAAAATAAATCCTTAATACTTACCGTACAAAGCTCTATTAAGGTTCGCAAAGTCTCGCAGGCCCTTTTTGCCGGACCGCCCAGTGTAATTCATTTCTAAGCACAATTCTTCCGAGAGTATCCTATTCAGGTACTTATGAATGCCATCCGGCATGAGTATTGCTCTAAAAACTATGACCTTTTAATAAAAAAATATATATTATTAAAATAGGAATATTTTTATATAAATTATTGCCCCCTTACGTATCTTTCAAAATCCGTTCCCACTTTATTTTCAAGCTCCTCAATTTCCAAAAGATTTGAGACTGGAAAATTAGCTTTGGGACTTCGTATGTTTTCGCAAATCTTTTCTAAAGCTGTTAAAATTCTTACATTTTGATTAATGACCGTATTTGTTAAGTCTGAAAAGAAATAAATATTTTAAAGAAAATTATTACTTTCTAGGCAAAAGTGATGAACTAACTTATTTTAAGCTTTTAAACTTACCTCTTAAGCACTGAATTTCATTACGTATTAGCTGCATCTCAGAACAAGTACTATGTTCATTAGTTTCGAAGCTTTGCATTTCCATTACTCGCTGTTATTTTTAGGAATACTTATATTATGTATGTATTTATTATACCTACGGGTCGATTCTATAGTGGTAACAACATTCGATTTACCCGGCAAACAAATATCTTGGAAACTTTTACACCCGTTTGGTATTCTGCCGGCTCAAGTTGCAGTTCAATTTCGTAACCACCGAAAGAGGTGGTAACGCCAAGTAACCGCGACAAATTGCACGTGTTTTGTAAATATTTTTTTGGACAGAAAATAGCACAAATTTTATACACATACTAGTTCAGAAGAATTAATAAACAATATAAGCACTTTTTTACGTGATGTTTCGTGCGCGTTTGCCTTTTATTCTCTTTTGCGCATTGTTTGTTTTTGACATCGTTACCATGCGCGCTAGAATCGCGGGTACATGCACCGGTTACGATTTTTGGTTAGATAATCTTCTGGGTACAAAGTTTCCGGTTACGCTCAGAATCGACACGCTAGTAGTGCTTCGCACACAAGGTATATTAACTTCATTCGCCTAACGGTAGTATGTAACGGCATAAACGAATCGAGATAGATATTGACTTATGTATATCAAAATGTTCAGGAGGAAAAGAGAAACTGATTGAGCCATGTCCGTCCGTCCGTCCGTCCGTCCGTCCGTCCGTCCGTCTGTAAACACGATAACTTGAGTAAATCTTGAGATATCTCAATGAAACTTGGTATGCAGGTTCCTTTTTACTTATCTCTGAACGCTATTGAAAATAGGCAAAATCGGTTAAAAGCCACGCCCACTTTCTATATATATAATATTTTCGAAAATACAAAAAGAGTGATTATTCAGTACATAATACACCTATAAGGATAAAATTTGGTGTGTACCTTAGCGTTAAGGCAAAAAATAAATTTCTGAAGAAATTTTTAAAAAAGGGCGTGGCACCGCCCACTTTTGATTAAGTCAAATTTGGAAATATTATTAATCATAAATCAAACACCGCTCAAGATAGCAAAATAAAATTCAGCACACATATTTCTATTAATACAGGCAATATTTCGAAAAAAAATTAGCGAAATCGGATTAGGTCCACGCCCAATTTTATACGAAAGATTTCGAAAAGGATCATGGATATATTGAATATGCTATAACTTTGCTTAAACTAGCTGTATATCATTTCTATTTCACCTCTAAAGTGTTCGTGGGCAAAGAAAGTCGAAAGCACAAAATTTTTGGAAAATGGGCGTGGCCCCGCCCCTTTATGGGGGATTATTCCACAAAACTTTCCATGCCATAACTCCGGTAAAAATTGACTTATTGAAACGATATTTAGAGAAAGTGTTCAACATATAAAGCTTACTCTTTGCTGAAAAAATAAACAAAATCGGAGAACGGACACGCCCACTTTTTGAACATAGTTCTAAAAAATTTCTTCGTAAAATTAAAATCGCGATATTTCCATAATTGTATAAGTTATATAAATTAGATTTTACACACATAATAGCCTTTTTAAACAAAACTATACTGTAAAAAAATTTTGTGGATTTTGGTGAAGTAGGCGTGGCGCCGCCCACTTTTTAGCATAAAAGCTCTGCTATTTTCAAAAGCGATTGCTTGGAATTTCAAGAATGTATTTCAATGAAATTTAGTGAGACACTTCCCAATAGTATGTAGTATACTCCTGCCAAAAATTACGCAAATCGAATAACAAACAAGGAAGATTTACGGGCAAGTAGTTAACACCCTACTGCCTTTTTTTTATTAATTTTTTTTATTTTCATACCTTTCATGAACATGAGGAAAGCTATTTATATTTTCTTATTTAGTGATAATTGAATTTACCACTCACAAAAGAAGTGTTTTTAATCGAAAACAATCAGTTGCCTTTATAACAACTTTTCCGTTATTAAAATAGACCTGAGTAAATTGGGATACCAAAACAGATCACTACTAGGTATTTAATGTTCGGTTACACCCGAACTTAGACTTCCTTACTAGTTTTTATTAATTTTTTTTATTTTCATACCTTTCATGAACATGAGGAAAGCTATTTATATTTTCTTATTTAGTGATAATTGAATTTACCACTCACAAAAGAAGTGTTTTTAATCGAAAACAATCAGTTGCCTTTATAACAACTTTTCCGTTATTAAAATAGACCTGAGTAAATTGGGATACCAAAACAGATCACTACTAGGTATTTAATGTTCGGTTACACCCGAACTTAGACTTCCTTACTAGTTTTTATTAATTTTTTTTATTTTCATACCTTTCATGAACATGAGGAAAGCTATTTATATTTTCTTATTTAGTGATAATTGAATTTACCACTCACAAAAGAAGTGTTTTTAATCGAAAACAATCAGTTGCCTTTATAACAACTTTTCCGTTATTAAAATAGACCTGAGTAAATTGGGATACCAAAACAGATCACTACTAGGTATTTAATGTTCGGTTACACCCGAACTTAGACTTCCTTACTAGTTTTTATTAATTTTTTTTATTTGCATACCTTTCATGAACATGAGGAAAGCTATTTATATTTTCTTATTTAGTGATAATTGAATTTACCACTCACAAAAGAAGTGTTTTTAATCGAAAACAATCAGTTGCCTTTATAACAACTTTTCCGTTATTAAAATAGACCTGAGTAAATTGGGATACCAAAACAGATCACTACTAGGTATTTAATGTTCGGTTACACCCGAACTTAGACTTCCTTACTAGTTTTAGTTTTATCTTTAAGCTGCTTGAACTGAAACGGTGTGAATGAGTGGTATCAAAATTGCACTTGTGGCTTTATATGGTAGGTACCTACATATATTTAAAACTAATGTTGCTGACCAAATGCAATTCAGAAATGTTGGACACGGTACCATTTACCAAGAGGATGCCCACTGATTTGCTTTGTATCGGTAGGTCGAAAAAGTTTTCGGTATTTAAGTATGCTCGACCTTTTATAAAATGATCCCCATTCGTCGAGAGAAAGCTATCAATTTTAAATGGAATTCCGGAGTTTAAACAACAAATATTGTCCGACATTTTAGATGTCAAGACAAAGTTTCCAAAATTGTATTGAGTTATTAAACCTCGCACATTAAACTTTGGACCAATTTTAATTTTGGAAGAATTTGACTCATAAAATGAAAACTTGTTGGCTATCTGTTGCAAAATGTGCGTGGGCTTTCGAACACATCGCTTTACCTTTTGTAGAAAGTTTTCAAATCTGTAAGCTGAAAATGTATTTATGTGTCCAATTTCCCTAACACATTGAGCCATATGAATCAAGTTGTACACATTATATGTTAATCCTTCTCGAGGAAAAACATTTTCAAATTGTTGAACAAAATGCCGAAATAACTTTTCCGCCACTTCTATATTTGACCTATATGATTCGCACAACAAAAGCCTGTACCCACATGAAAATAAAAGAAAAAGATAATAACAATCTTCTGGAACTATATCATGCAATACAACGGGTCCACTGTATAAAACAAATTGCCTAAACTCAATTGCTTTCCAGCGCGGTAGCTCGTCAAGACCCCTGGGTTGTCTAGCGAATTCCTTTGGAATAAAAGGCTTTAAAGCAAGGAGCTTCGATGAAATATTTTCCACGCTGAATTTGTTCAATTTAAAATTTAACGTTTTTCCTTCTACTATCATTTTTAAAATTTTTTTTGTAATACCGAGGTCAAGATGATGCATCGGGTCTAAAGGAAAACTAGTAATCATATTTATATTTAACCCCTCTATAGTCAAACTATTGTTATGGAAATATTGCGAGTGATGGTTTAAGAACGTTCTATTTCTGAACTCAGCATCTGTAATCAAATGACCAGATTCCTGACTATAAGTGGTTACATGATTTACTCGTACACCAACTTGTGTGCACTTCATACATCCGTGCAAAGAGTTAGTGCCAAGGGTACCGCACATAAATGCACGGGCAGGTGCATCGCAAATGAACGATCGCACTTTTAATGTTACTAGCTTCTTCCCTACATTAAAAGGACTACTGGTGAGTCGTAAAAGTTCATTAGACAAGTCATGTAAATATTGATTTACGTTAGAGGGCTTCTGATTCCCCTCGTAGGACCCTATTAGAACATTTGAAAAAATCCTAATATTGGCCACACACTTCTTTTAGAACTCTTGTACAAAGGCAAACCATCCACATTTATGTCTAAAATTAACTCGTGACCATTTTCAAAGTTTTGTTGAATAAATGTAAGATAATTTTCAATTCCTATATGCGTATACTGACCAGGCGAAACGCTCCGAATAATAACATCTGATTTGCCTTGTTTCAATAAGCCGTTTGAACTTAAAGGAACTTCAATATTTTCAGAATTCAATAAACGTAACAAACCTTCTAGTTGAAGGCGTGTGACATTTAACATTCTATACCACACTACAAGTTTTTCTTTCAAACTTAATTTTGGGTCACAAAAATCTTGAATATTCGCCGGGAAACTAGATTCTGCAACATCTTCAGGCAAACATTCATCAGTGTGTTTGCTGGGAGACTCGGACGGACATGAAAAAGTTGTCTGAAGCATGTTTTTTTAGCTTTTGCGGACAATCGCCTCAAATTTCGTTTGCTCAAACCACTCAATGCACAGATTTTGTTTCAATTTAATAAATTTTCGGTACTATTAAGCACTTAAGATTGGTATTTGATTAAATATTATTATGTAAATTTTTTACACTTGCACTCCGACTTACAAAAGTGACGCTTCCAGTACAAACTTCCACAAACAACTAATTACAGAGCTGCCTGCAAATAAATTTTATTAAAATTTGATGGTCCTGAAAGTTTCACTGCGAATTCAGCTGAAAATTCTGCATTCCTGAAACACTGCCTTCCTATTCAAGGCAATTTTCAGGCCATTCATTTCTTACTGAGTTTCAGGGCATTTTTAGAGCTGAAATTTTACCTAAATTTATAACGCCTTACCTCAAAAACTGCTGGGTCGTTATCTCACACAGACAAATAAGTAACCAAAACATTAACAAGGGTAAGGAATGACAGATGCAGGCAATTTTTAAATATTTGTATCTAAGTGGTACATTTTTTCATGTATGGTACGTTATTGGCACCATAGTTCAATCGTACGTTTGAGGGATTTCGTCATGTCGTGCTGTTGCACATTTGAGTCTTGGTCTACCTGAGTTCGTAAACGTAATAAGTAGTTTTGGGACCTTTATTCGAGCTCGTATTTTGGAAATAATGTATATAATGCGAGGAATAGTTGCAGAAGGTTTTAGAATCAAAAACGACATTGAGCGATAAAAAGGGTTAACTATAACTAGCAAATTTCAACTAAAATGGGCAAAAGAAAGTTTAATTTAGATGAATACTTTAAATACGACGAAAGTACTAAAAAAAGCACATGTTTGATAAAAATCTGTAGACGCGAATTCAGTGGAAAGCTGGCATCAAATATTAGGCGTAGGTACTCCTAACGTACGATTGAACTATGGTGTTTTGGACAGAAAATAGCACAAATTTTATACACATACTAGTTCAGAAGAATTAATAAACAATATAAGCACTTTTTTACGTGATGTTTCGTGCGCGTTTGCCTTTTATTCTCTTTTGCGCATTGTTTGTTTTTGACATCGTTACCATGCGCGCTAGAATCGCGGGTACATGCACCGGTTACGATTTTTGGTTAGATAATCTTCTGGGTACAAAGTTTCCGGTTACGCTCAGAATCGACACGCTAGTAGTGCTTCGCACACAAGGTATATTAACTTCATTCGCCTAACGGTAGTATGTAACGGCATAAACGAATCGAGATAGATATTGACTTATGTATATCAAAATGTTCAGGAGGAAAAGAGAAACTGATTGAGCCATGTCCGTCCGTCCGTCCGTCCGTCCGTCCGTCTGTAAACACGATAACTTGAGTAAATCTTGAGATATCTCAATGAAACTTGGTATGCAGGTTCCTTTTTACTTATCTCTGAACGCTATTGAAAATAGGCAAAATCGGTTAAAAGCCACGCCCACTTTCTATATATATAATATTTTCGAAAATACAAAAAGAGTGATTATTCAGTACATAACACATATAAGGATAAAATTTGGTGTGTACCTTAGCGTTAAGGCAAAAAATAAATTTCTGAAGAAATTTTTAAAAAAGGGCGTGGCACCGCCCACTTTTGATTAAGTCAAATTTGGAAATATTATTAATCATAAATCAAACACCGCTCAAGATAGCAAAATAAAATTCAGCACACATATTTCTATTAATACAGGCAATATTTCGAAAAAAAATTAGCGAAATCGGATTAGGTCCACGCCCAATTTTATACGAAACATTTCGAAAAGGATCATGGATATATTGAATATGCTATAACTTTGCTTAAACTAGCTGTATATCATTTCTATTTCACCTCTAAAGTGTTCGTGGGCAAAGAAAGTCGAAAGCACAAAATTTTTGGAAAATGGGCGTGGCCCCGCCCCTTTATGGGGGATTATTCCACAAAACTTTCCATGCCATAACTCCGGTAAAAATTGACTTATTGAAACGATATTTAAAGAAAGTGTTCAACATAAAAAGCTTACTCTTTGCTGAAAAAATAAACAAAATCGGAGAACGGACACGCCCACTTTTTGAACATAGTTCTAAAAAATTTCTTCGTAAAATTAAATGCGCGATATTTCCATAATTGTATAAGTTATATAAATAAGATTTTACACACATAATAGCCTTTTTAAACAAAACTATACTGTAAAAAAATTTTGTGGATTTTGGTGAAGTAGGCGTGGCGCCGCCCACTTTTTAGCATAAAAGCTCTGCTATTTTCAAAAGCGATTGCTTGGAATTTCAAGAATGTATTTCAATGAAATTTAGTGAGACACTTCCCAATAGTATGTAGTATACTCCTGCCAAAAATTACGCAAATCGAATAACAAACAAGGAAGATTTACGGGCAAGTAGTTAACACCCTACTGCCTTTTTATACCTAGTAGTGCTTCGCACACAAGGTATATTAACTTCATTCGCCTAACGGTAGTATGTAACGGCATAAACGAATCGAGATAGATATTGACTTATGTATATCAAAATGTTCAGGAGGAAAAGAGAAACTGATTGAGCCATGTCCGTCCGTCCGTCCGTCCGTCCGTCCGTCCGTCCGTCCGTCCGTCCGTCCGTCTGTAAACACGATAACTTGAGTAAATCTTGAGATATCTCAATGAAACTTGGTATGCAGGTTCCTTTTTACTTATCTCTGAACGCTATTGAAAATAGGCAAAATCGGTTAAAAGCCACGCCCACTTTCTATATATATAATATTTTCGAAAATACAAAAAGAGTGATTATTCAGTACATAATACACCTATAAGGATAAAATTTGGTGTGTACCTTAGCGTTAAGGCAAAAAATAAATTTCTGAAGAAATTTTTAAAAAAGGGCGTGGCACCGCCCACTTTTGATTAAGTCAAATTTGGAAATATTATTAATCATAAATCAAACACCGCTCAAGATAGCAAAATAAAATTCAGCACACATATTTCTATTAATACAGGCAATATTTCGAAAAAAAATTAGCGAAATCGGATTAGGTCCACGCCCAATTTTATACGAAAGATTTCGAAAAGGATCATGGATATATTGAATATGCTATAACTTTGCTTAAACTAGCTGTATATCATTTCTATTTCACCTCTAAAGTGTTCGTGGGCAAAGAAAGTCGAAAGCACAAAATTTTTGGAAAATGGGCGTGGCCCCGCCCCTTTATGGGGGATTATTCCACAAAACTTTCCATGCCATAACTCCGGTAAAAATTGACTTATTGAAACGATATTTAGAGAAAGTGTTCAACATATAAAGCTTACTCTTTGCTGAAAAAATAAACAAAATCGGAGAACGGACACGCCCACTTTTTGAACATAGTTCTAAAAAATTTCTTCGTAAAATTAAAATCGCGATATTTCCATAATTGTATAAGTTATATAAATTAGATTTTACACACATAATAGCCTTTTTAAACAAAACTATACTGTAAAAGAATTTTGTGGATTTTGGTGAAGTAGGCGTGGCGCCGCCCACTTTTTAGCATAAAAGCTCTGCTATTTTCAAAAGCGATTGCTTGGAATTTCAAGAATGTATTTCAATGAAATTTAGTGAGACACTTCCCAATAGTATGTAGTATACTCCTGCCAAAAATTACGCAAATCGAATAACAAACAAGGAAGATTTACGGGCAAGTAGTTAACACCCTACTGCCTTTTTTTTATTAATTTTTTTTATTTTCATACCTTTCATGAACATGAGGAAAGCTATTTATATTTTCTTATTTAGTGATAATTGAATTTACCACTCACAAAAGAAGTGTTTTTAATCGAAAACAATCAGTTGCCTTTATAACAACTTTTCCGTTATTAAAATAGACCTGAGTAAATTGGGATACCAAAACAGATCACTACTAGGTATTTAATGTTCGGTTACACCCGAACTTAGACTTCCTTACTAGTTTTTATTAATTTTTTTTATTTTCATACCTTTCATGAACATGAGGAAAGCTATTTATATTTTCTTATTTAGTGATAATTGAATTTACCACTCACAAAAGAAGTGATTTTAATCGAAAACAATCAGTTGCCTTTATAACAACTTTTCCGTTATTAAAATAGACCTGAGTAAATTGGGATACCAAAACAGATCACTACTAGGTATTTAATGTTCGGTTACACCCGAACTTAGACTTCCTTACTAGTTTTTATTAATTTTTTTTATTTTCATACCTTTCATGAACATGAGGAAAGCTATTTATATTTTCTTATTTAGTGATAATTGAATTTACCACTCACAAAAGAAGTGTTTTTAATCGAAAACAATCAGTTGCCTTTATAACAACTTTTCCGTTATTAAAATAGACCTGAGTAAATTGGGATACCAAAACAGATCACTACTAGGTATTCAATGTTCGGTTACACCCGAACTTAGACTTCCTTACTAGTTTTTATTAATTTTTTTTATTTTCATACCTTTCATGAACATGAGGAAAGCTATTTATATTTTCTTATTTAGTGATAATTGAATTTACCACTCACAAAAGAAGTGTTTTTAATCGAAAACAATCAGTTGCCTTTATAACAACTTTTCCGTTATTAAAATAGACCTGAGTAAATTGGGATACCAAAACAGATCACTACTAGGTATTTAATGTTCGGTTACACCCGAACTTAGACTTCCTTACTAGTTTTAGTTTTATCTTTAAGCTGCTTGAACTGAAACGGTGTGAATGAGTGGTATCAAAATTGCACTTGTGGCTTTATATGGTAGGTACCTACATATATTTAAAACTAATGTTGCTGACCAAATGCAATTCAGAAATGTTGGACACGGTACCATTTACCAAGAGGATGCCCACTGATTTGCTTTGTATCGGTAGGTCGAAAAAGTTTTCGGTATTTAAGTATGCTCGACCTTTTATAAAATGATCCCCATTCGTCGAGAGAAAGCTATCAATTTTAAATGGAATTCCGGAGTTTAAACAACAAATATTGTCCGACATTTTAGATGTCAAGACAAAGTTTCCAAAATTGTATTGAGTTATTAAACCTCGCACATTAAACTTTGGACCAATTTTAATTTTGGAAGAATTTGACTCATAAAATGAAAACTTGTTGGCTATCTGTTGCAAAATGTGCGTGGGCTTTCGAACACATCGCTTTACCTTTTGTAGAAAGTTTTCAAATCTGTAAGCTGAAAATGTATTTATGTGTCCAATTTCCCTAACACATTGAGCCATATGAATCAAGTTGTGCACATTATATGTTAATCCTTCTCGAGGAAAAACATTTTCAAATTGTTGAACAAAATGCCGAAATAACTTTTCCGCCACTTCTATATTTGACCTATATGATTCGCACAACAAAAGCCTGTACCCACATGAAAATAAAAGAAAAAGATAATAACAATCTTCTGGAACTATATCATGCAATACAACGGGTCCACTGTATAAAACAAATTGCCTAAACTCAATTGCTTTCCAGCGCGGTAGCTCGTCAAGACCCCTGGGTTGTCTAGCGAATTCCTTTGGAATAAAAGGCTTTAAAGCAAGGAGCTTCGATGAAATATTTTCCACGCTGAATTTGTTCAATTTAAAATTTAACGTTTTTCCTTCTACTATCATTTTTAAAATTTTTTTTGTAATACCGAGGTCAAGATGATGCATCGGGTCTAAAGGAAAACTAGTAATCATATTTATATTTAACCCCTCTATAGTCAAACTATTGTTATGGAAATATTGCGAGTGATGGTTTAAGAACGTTCTATTTCTGAACTCAGCATCTGTAATCAAATGACCAGATTCCTGACTATAAGTGGTTACATGATTTACTCGTACACCAACTTGTGTGCACTTCATACATCCGTGCAAAGAGTTAGTGCCAAGGGTACCGCACATAAATGCACGGGCAGGTGCATCGCAAATGAACGATCGCACTTTTAATGTTACTAGCTTCTTCCCTACATTAAAAGGACTACTGGTGAGTCGTAAAAGTTCATTAGACAAGTCATGTAAATATTGATTTACGTTAGAGGGCTTCTGATTCCCCTCGTAGGACCCTATTAGAACATTTGAAAAAATCCTAATATTGGCCACACACTTCTTTTAGAACTCTTGTACAAAGGCAAACCATCCACATTTATGTCTAAAATTAACTCGTGACCATTTTCAAAGTTTTGTTGAATAAATGTAAGATAATTTTCAATTCCTATATGCGTATACTGACCAGGCGAAACGCTCCGAATAATAACATCTGATTTGCCTTGTTTCAATAAGCCGTTTGAACTTAAAGGAACTTCAATATTTTCAGAATTCAATAAACGTAACAAACCTTCTAGTTGAAGGCGTGTGACATTTAACATTCTATACCACACTACAAGTTTTTCTTTCAAACTTAATTTTGGGTCACAAAAATCTTGAATATTCGCCGGGAAACTAGATTCTGCAACATCTTCAGGCAAACATTCATCAGTGTGTTTGCTGGGAGACTCGGACGGACATGAAAAAGTTGTCTGAAGCATGTTTTTTTAGCTTTTGCGGACAATCGCCTCAAATTTCGTTTGCTCAAACCACTCAATGCACAGATTTTGTTTCAATTTAATAAATTTTCGGTACTATTAAGCACTTAAGATTGGTATTTGATTAAATATTATTATGTAAATTTTTTACACTTGCACTCCGACTTACAAAATTGACGCTTCCAGTACAAACTTCCACAAACAACTAATTACAGAGCTGCCTGCAAATAAATTTTATTAAAATTTGATGGTCCTGAAAGTTTCACTGCGAATTCAGCTGAAAATTCTGCATTCCTGAAACACTGCCTTCCTATTCAAGGCAATTTTCAGGCCATTCATTTCTTACTGAGTTTCAGGGCATTTTTAGAGCTGAAATTTTACCTAAATTTATAACGCCTTACCTCAAAAACTGCTGGGTCGTTATCTCACACAGACAAATAAGTAACCAAAACATTAACAAGGGTAAGGAATGACAGATGCAGGCAATTTTTAAATATTTGTATCTAAGTGGTACATTTTTATACCTAGTAGTGCTTCGCACACAAGGTATATTAACTTCATTGGCCTAACGGTAGTATGTAACGGCATAAACGAATCGAGATAGATATTGACTTATATATATCAAAATGTTCAGGAGGAGAAGAGAAATTGATTGAGCCATGTCCGTCCGTCCGTCCGTCCGTCCGTCCGTCTGTGAACACGATAACTTGAGTAAATCTTGAGATATCTCAATGAAACTTTGTATGCAGGTTTATTTTTACATATCTCTGAACGGTATTGAAAATAGGCAAAATCGGTTAAAAGCCACGCCCACTTTCTATATATATAATATTTTCGAAAATACAAAAAGAGTGATTATTCAGTACATAATACACCTATAAGGATAAAATTTGGTGTGTACCTTACCGTTAAAGCAAAAAATAAATTTGTGAAGAAATTTTTAAAAAAGGGCGTGGCACCGCCCACTTTTGATTAAGTCAAATTTGGAAATATTATTAATCATAAATCAAAAACCGCTCAAGATAACAAAATAAAATTCAGCACACATATTTATATTAATACAGGCAATATTTCGAAAAAAAATTAGCGAAATCGGATTAGGTCCACGCCCAATTTTATACGAAAGATTTTGAAAAGGATCATGGATATATTGAATATGCTATAACTTTGCTTAAACTAGCTGTATATCATTTCTATTTCACCTCTAAAGTGTTCGTGGGCAAAGAAAGTCGAAAGCACAAAATTTTTGGAAAATGGGCGTGGCCCCGCCCCTTTATGGGGGATTATTCCACAAAACTTTCCATGCCATAACTCCGGTAAAAATTGCTTTATTAAAACGATATTTGAAGAAAGTGTTCAACATATAAAGCTAACTCTTTGCTGAAAAAATAAACAAAATCGGTGAACGGACACGCCCACTTTTTGAACATAGTTCTAAAATATTTCTTCGTAAAATTAAAATCGCGATATTTCCATAATTGTATAAGTTATATAAATAAGATTTTACACACATATTAGCCTTTTTAAACAAAACTAAACTGTAAAAAAATTTTGTGGATTTTGGTGAAGTAGGCGTGGCGCCTCCCACTTTTTAGCATAAAAGGTCAGTTATTTTCAAAAGCAATTGCTTGAAATTTCAAGAAGGTATTTAAATGAAAGTTAGTGAGATGCTTCCCAATAGTATATAGTATACTCCTGCCAAAAATTACGCAAATCGGATAGCAAACACGCAAAATATACTGACAAGTAGTTAACACCCTACTGCCTTTTTTTTATACCTAGTAGTGCTTCGCACACAAGGTATATTAACTTCATTGGCCTAACGGTAGTATGTAACGGCATAAACGAATCGAGATAGATATTGACTTATATATATCAAAATGTTCAGGAGGAGAAGAGAAATTGATTGAGCCATGTCCGTCCGTCCGTCCGTCCGTCCGTCCGTCTGTGAACACGATAACTTGAGTAAATCTTGAGATATCTCAATGAAACTTTGTATGCAGGTTCCTTTTTACATATCTCTGAACGGTATTGAAAATAGGCAAAATCGGTTAAAAGCCACGCCCACTTTCTATATATATAATATTTTCGAAAATACAAAAAGAGTGATTATTCAGTACATAATACACCTATAAGGATAAAATTTGGTGTGTACCTTACCGTTAAAGCAAAAAATAAATTTGTGAAGAAATTTTTAAAAAAGGGCGTGGCACCGCCCACTTTTGATTAAGTCAAATTTGGAAATATTATTAATCATAAATCAAAAACCGCTCAAGATAACAAAATAAAATTCAGCACACATATTTATATTAATACAGGCAATATTTCGAAAAAAAATTAGCGAAATCGGATTAGGTCCACGCCCAATTTTATACGAAAGATTTTGAAAAGGATCATGGATATATTGAATATGCTATAACTTTGCTTAAACTAGCTGTATATCATTTCTATTTCACCTCTAAAGTGTTCGTGGGCAAAGAAAGTCGAAAGCACAAAATTTTTGGAAAATGGGCGTGGCCCCGCCCCTTTATGGGGGATTATTCCACAAAACTTTCCATGCCATAACTCCGGTAAAAATTGATTTATTAAAACGATATTTGAAGAAAGTGTTCAACATATAAAGCTAACTCTTTGCTGAAAAAATAAACAAAATCGGTGAACGGACACGCCCACTTTTTGAACATAGTTCTAAAATATTTCTTCGTAAAATTAAAATCGCGATATTTCCATAATTGTATAAGTTATATAAATAAGATTTTACACACATATTAGCCTTTTTAAACAAAACTAAACTGTAAAAAAATTTTGTGGATTTTGGTGAAGTAGGCGTGGCGCCCCCCACTTTTTAGCATAAAAGCTCTGCTATTTTCAAAAGCGATTGGTTGGAATTTCAAGAATGTATTTCAATGAAATTTTGTGAGATGCTTCCCAATAGTATGTAGTATACTCCTGCCAAAAATTACGCAAATCGAATAACAAACAAGCAAGATTTACGGGCAAGTAGTTAACACCCTACTGCCTTTTTTATACCTAGTAGTGCTTCGCACACAAGGTATATTAACTTCATTGGCCTAACGGTAGTATGTAACGGCATAAACGAATCGAGATAGATATTGACTTATATATATCAAAATGTTCAGGAGGAAAAGAGAAATTGATTGAGCCATGTCCGTCCGTCCGTCTGTGAACACGATAACTTGAGTAAATCTTGAGATATCTCAATGAAATTTGGTATGCAGGTTCCTTTTCACTTATCTCGGAGTGCTATTGAAAATAGGCAAAATCGGTTAAAAGCCACGCCCACTTTCTATATATATAATATTTTCGAAAATACAAAAAGAGTGATTATTCAGTACATAATAAACCTATAAGGATAAAATTTGGTGTGCACTTTAGCGTTAAGGCAAAAAATTAATTTTTGAAGAAATTTTTAAAAAGGGGCGTGGCACCGCCCACTTTTGATTAAGTCAAATTTGGAAATATTATTAGTCATAAATCAAAAACCGCTCAAGATAGCAAAATAAAATTCAGCACACATATTTATATTAATACAAGCAATATTTCGAAAAAAAATTATTTAAATCGGGTTAGGTCCACGCCCAATTTTATACGAAAGATTTTGAAAAGGATCATAGATATATTGAATATGCTATAACTTTGCTGAAACTACTTGTGTATCATTTCTATTTCACTTCTAAAGTGTTCGTGGGCAAAGAAAGTCGAAAGCACAAAATTTTTTGAAAATGGGCGTGGCCCCGCCCCTTAATGGGGGATTATTCCAAAAAACTTTTCATGCCATAACTCCGGTAAAAATTGACTTATTGAAGCGATATTTAGAGAAATTGTTCAACATATAAAGCTAACTCTTTGCTGTAAAAATAAACAAAATTGGTGAACGGACACGCCCACTTTTTGAACACAGTTCTAAAAAATTTCTTCGTATAATTAAAATCGCGATATTTCCTTAATTGTATAAGTTATATAAATAAGATTTTACACACATAACAAGCTTTTTAAGCAAAACTGAACTGTATAAAAATTTTGTGGATTTTGGTGAAGTAGGCGTGGCGCCGCCCACTTTTTAGCATAAAAGGTCAGCTATTTTCAAAAGCAATTGCTTGAAATTTCAAGAAGGTATTTGAATGAAGGTTAGTGAGATGCTTCCCAATAGTATATAGTATACTCCTGCCAAAAATTACGCAAATCGGATAGCAAACACGCAAAATATACTGACAAGTAGTTAACACCCTACTGCCTTTTTATACCTAGTAGTGCTTCGCACACAAGGTATATTAACTTCATTAGCCTAACGGTAGTATGTAACGGCATAAACGAATCGAGATAGATATTGACTTATATATATCAAAATGTTCAGGAGGAAAAGAGAAATTGATTGAGCCATGTCCGTCCGTCCGTCCGTCCGTCCGTCCGTCCGTCCGTCTGTGAACACGATAACTTGAGTAAATCTTGAGATATCTCAATGAAATTTGGTATGCAGGTTCCTTTTCACTTATCTCGGAGTGCTATTGAAAATAGGCAAAATCGGTTAAAAGCCACGCCCACTTTCTATATATATAATATTTTCGAAAATACAAAAAGAGTGATTATTCAGTACATAATAAACCTATAAGGATAAAATTTGGTGTGCACTTTAGCGTTAAGGCAAAAAATTAATTTTTGAAGAAATTTTTAAAAAGGGGCGTGGCACCGCCCTCTTTTGATTAAGTCAAATTTGAAAATATTATTAGTCATAAATCAAAAACCGCTAAAGATAGCAAAATAAAATTCAGCACACATATTTATATTAATACAAGCAATATTTCGAAAAAAAATTATTTAAATCGGGTTAGGTCCACGCCCAATTTTATACGAAAGATTTTGAAAAGGATCATAGATATATTGAATATGCTATAACTTTGCTGAAACTACTTGTGTATCATTTCTATTTCACTTTTAAAGTGTTCGTGGGCAAAGAAAGTCGAAAGCACAAAATTTTTTGAAAATGGGCGTGGCCCCGCCCCTTAATGGGGGATTATTCCAAAAAACTTTTCATGCCATAACTCCGGTAAAAATTGACTTATTGAAGCGATATTTAGAGAAATTGTTCAACATATAAAGCTAACTCTTTGCTGTAAAAATAAACAAAATTGGTGAACGGACACGCCCACTTTTTGAACACAGTTCTAAAAAATTTCTTCGTATAATTAAAATCGCGATATTTCCTTAATTGTATAAGTTATATAAATAAGATTTTACACACATAACAAGCTTTTTAAGCAAAACTGAACTGTATAAAAATTTTGTGGATTTTGGTGAAGTAGGCGTGGCGCCGCCCACTTTTTAGCATAAAAGGTCAGCTATTTTCAAAAGCAATTGCTTGAAATTTCAAGAAGGTATTTGAATGAAAGTTAGTGAGATGCTTCCTAATAGTATATAGTATACTCCTGCCAAAAATTACGCAAATCGGATAGCAAACACGCAAAATATACTGACAAGTAGTTAACACCCTACTGCCTTTTTATACCTAGTAGTGCTTCGCACACAAGGTATATTAACTTCATTGGCCTAACGGTAGTATGTAACGGCATAAACGAATCGAGATAGATATTGACTTATATATATCAAAATGTTCAGGAGGAAAAGAGAAATTGATTGAGCCATGTCCGTCCGTCCGTCCGTCCGTCCGTCTGTGAACACGATAACTTGAGTAAATCTTGAGATATCTCAATGAAATTTGGTATGCAGGTTCCTTTTCACTTATCTCGGAGTGCTATTGAAAATAGGCAAAATCGGTTAAAAGCCACGCCCACTTTCTATATATATAATATTTTCGAAAATACAAAAAGAGTGATTATTCAGTACATAATAAACCTATAGGATAAAATTTGGTGTGCACTTTAGCGTTAAGGCAAAAAATTAATTTTTGAAGAAATTTTTAAAAAGGGGCGTGGCACCGCCCTCTTTTGATTAAGTCAAATTTGAAAATATTATTAGTCATAAATCAAAAACCGCTAAAGATAGCAAAATAAAATTCAGCACACATATTTATATTAATACAAGCAATATTTCGAAAAAAAATTATTTAAATCGGGTTAGGTCCACGCCCAATTTTATACGAAAGATTTTGAAAAGGATCATAGATATATTGAATATGCTATAACTTTGCTGAAACTACTTGTGTATCATTTCTATTTCACTTCTAAAGTGTTCGTGGGCAAAGAAAGTCGAAAGCACAAAATTTTTTGAAAATGGGCGTGGCCCCGCCCCTTAATGGGGGATTATTCCAAAAAACTTTTCATGCCATAACTCCGGTAAAAATTGACTTATTGAAGCGATATTTAGAGAAATTGTTCAACATATAAAGCTAACTCTTTGCTGTAAAAATAAACAAAATTGGTGAACGGACACGCCCACTTTTTGAACACAGTTCTAAAAAATTTCTTCGTATAATTAAAATCGCGATATTTCCTTAATTGTATAAGTTATATAAATAAGATTTTACACACATAACAAGCTTTTTAAGCAAAACTGAACTGTATAAAAATTTTGTGGATTTTGGTGAAGTAGGCGTGGCGCCGCCCACTTTTTAGCATAAAAGGTCAGCTATTTTCAAAAGCAATTGCTTGAAATTTCAAGAAGGTATTTAAATGAAAGTTAGTGAGATGCTTCCCAATAGTATATAGTATACTCCTGCCAAAAATTACGCAAATCGGATAGCAAACACGCAGAATATACTGACAAGTAGTTAACACCCTACTGCCTTTTTATACCTAGTAGTGCTTCGCACACAAGGTATATTAACTTCATTGGCCTAACGGTAGTATGTAACGGCATAAACGAATCGAGATAGATATTGACTTATATATATCAAAATGTTCAGGAGGAGAAGAGAAATTGATTGAGCCATGTCCGTCCGTCCGTCCGTCCGTCTGTGAACACGATAACTTGAGTAAATCTTGAGATATCTCAATGAAACTTTGTATGCAGGTTTATTTTTACATATCTCTGAACGGTATTGAAAATAGGCAAAATCGGTTAAAAGCCACGCCCACTTTCTATATATATAATATTTTCGAAAATACAAAAAGAGTGATTATTCAGTACATAATACACCTATAAGGATAAAATTTGGTGTGTACCTTACCGTTAAAGCAAAAAATAAATTTGTGAAGAAATTTTTAAAAAAGGGCGTGGCACCGCCCACTTTTGATTAAGTCAAATTTGGAAATATTATTAATCATAAATCAAAAACCGCTCAAGATAACAAAATAAAATTCAGCACACATATTTATATTAATACAGGCAATATTTCGAAAAAAAATTAGCGAAATCGGATTAGGTCCACGGCCAATTTTATACGAAAGATTTTGAAAAGGATCATGGATATATTGAATATGCTATAACTTTGCTTAAACTAGCTGTATATCATTTCTATTTCACCTCTAAAGTGTTCGTGGGCAAAGAAAGTCGAAAGCACAAAATTTTTGGAAAATGGGCGTGGCCCCGCCCCTTTATGGGGGATTATTCCACAAAACTTTCCATGCCATAACTCCGGTAAAAATTGATTTATTAAAACGATATTTGAAGAAAGTGTTCAACATATAAAGCTAACTCTTTGCTGAAAAAATAAACAAAATCGGTGAACGGACACGCCCACTTTTTGAACATAGTTCTAAAATATTTCTTCGTAAAATTAAAATCGCGATATTTCCATAATTGTATAAGTTATATAAATAAGATTTTACACACATATTAGCCTTTTTAAACAAAACTAAACTGTAAAAAAATTTTGTGGATTTTGGTGAAGTAGGCGTGGCGCCTCCCACTTTTTAGCATAAAAGGTCAGTTATTTTCAAAAGCAATTGCTTGAAATTTCAAGAAGGTATTTAAATGAAAGTTAGTGAGATGCTTCCCAATAGTATATAGTATACTCCTGCCAAAAATTACGCAAATCGGATAGCAAACACGCAGAATATACTGACAAGTAGTTAACACCCTACTGCCTTTTTTTTATACCTAGTAGTGCTTCGCACACAAGGTATATTAACTTCATTGGCCTAACGGTAATATGTAACGGCATAAACGAATCGAGATAGATATTGACTTATATATATCAAAATGTTCAGGAGGAGAAGAGAAATTGATTGAGCCATGTCCGTCCGTCCGTCCGTCCGTCCGTCCGTCTGTGAACACGATAACTTGAGTAAATCTTGAGATATCTCAATGAAACTTTGTATGCAGGTTCCTTTTTACATTGGCAACGGTATTGAAAATAGGCAAAATCGGTTAAAAGCCACGCCCACTTTCTATATATATAATATTTTCGAAAATACAAAAAGAGTGATTATTCAGTACATAATACACCTATAAGGATAAAATTTGGTGTGTACCTTACCGTTAAAGCAAAAAATAAATTTGTGAAGAAATTTTTAAAAAAGGGCGTGGCACCGCCCACTTTTGATTAAGTCAAATTTGGAAATATTATTAATCATAAATCAAAAACCGCTCAAGATAACAAAATAAAATTCAGCACACATATTTATATTAATACAGGCAATATTTCGAAAAAAAATTAGCGAAATCGGATTAGGTCCACGCCCAATTTTATACGAAAGATTTTGAAAAGGATCATGGATATATTGAATATGCTATAACTTTGCTTAAACTAGCTGTATATCATTTCTATTTCACCTCTAAAGTGTTCGTGGGCAAAGAAAGTCGAAAGCACAAAATTTTTGGAAAATGGGCGTGGCCCCGCCCCTTTATGGGGGATTATTCCACAAAACTTTCCATGCCATAACTCCGGTAAAAATTGATTTATTAAAACGATATTTGAAGAAAGTGTTCAACATATAAAGCTAACTCTTTGCTGAAAAAATAAACAAAATCGGTGAACGGACACGCCCACTTTTTGAACATAGTTCTAAAATATTTCTTCGTAAAATTAAAATCGCGATATTTCCATAATTGTATAAGTTATATAAATAAGATTTTACACACATATTAGCCTTTTTAAACATAACTAAACTGTAAAAAAATTTTGTGGATTTTGGTGAAGTAGGCGTGGCGCTCCCCACTTTTTAGCATAAAAGCTCTGCTATTTTCAAAAGCGATTGGTTGGAATTTCAAGAATGTATTTCAATGAAATTTTGTGAGATGCTTCCCAATAGTATGTAGTATACTCCTGCCAAAAATTACGCAAATCGGATAGCAAACACGCAAAATATACTGACAAGTAGTTAACACCCTACTGCCTTTTTATACCTAGTAGTGCTTCGCACACAAGGTATATTAACTTCATTGGCCTAACGGTAGTATGTAACGGCATAAACGAATCGAGATAGATATTGACTTATATATATCAAAATGTTCAGCAGGAAAAGAGAAATTGATTGAGCCATGTCCGTCCGTCCGTCCGTCTGTGAACACGATAACTTGAGTAAATCTTGAGATATCTCAATGAAATTTGGTATGCAGGTTCCTTTTCACTTATCTCGGAGTGCTATTGAAAATAGGCAAAATCGGTTAAAAGCCACGCCCACTTTCTATATATATAATATTTTCGAAAATACAAAAAGAGTGATTATTCAGTACATAATAAACCTATAAGGATAAAATTTGGTGTGCACTTTAGCGTTAAGGCAAAAAATTAATTTTTGAAGAAATTTTTAAAAAGGGGCGTGGCACCGCCCTCTTTTGATTAAGTCAAATTTGAAAATATTATTAGTCATAAATCAAAAACCGCTAAAGATAGCAAAATAAAATTCAGCACACATATTTATATTAATACAAGCAATATTTCGAAAAAAAATTATTTAAATCGGGTTAGGTCCACGCCCAATTTTATACGAAAGATTTTGAAAAGGATCATAGATATATTGAATATGCTATAACTTTGCTGAAACTACTTGTGTATCATTTCTATTTCACTTCTAAAGTGTTCGTGGGCAAAGAAAGTCGAAAGCACAAAATTTTTTGAAAATGGGCGTGGCCCCGCCCCTTAATGGGGGATTATTCCAAAAAACTTTTCATGCCATAACTCCGGTAAAAATTGACTTATTGAAGCGATATTTAGAGAAATTGTTCAACATATAAAGCTAACTCTTTGCTGTAAAAATAAACAAAATTGGTGAACGGACACGCCCACTTTTTGAACACAGTTCTAAAAAATTTCTTCGTATAATTAAAATCGCGATATTTCCTTAATTGTATAAGTTATATAAATAAGATTTTACACACATAACAAGCTTTTTAAGCAAAACTGAACTGTATAAAAATTTTGTGGATTTTGGTGAAGTAGGCGTGGCGCCGCCCACTTTTTAGCATAAAAGGTCAGCTATTTTCAAAAGCAATTGCTTGAAATTTCAAGAAGGTATTTAAATGAAAGTTAGTGAGATGCTTCCCAATAGTATATAGTATACTCCTGCCAAAAATTACGCAAATCGGATAGCAAACACGCAGAATATACTGACAAGTAGTTAACACCCTACTGCCTTTTTTTTATTAATTTTTTCTATTTTCATACCTTTCATGAACATGGGGAAAGCTATTTATATTTTGTTATTTAGTGATAGTTTAATTTCCCACTTACAATAGAAATGTTTTTATCGAAAACAATCAGTTGCCTTTATAACAAATTTTCAGGTATGTATTAAAATAGACCTGAGTAAATTAGGATACCAAAACAGATCACTACTAGGTATTTAATGTTCGGTTACACCCGAACTTAGACTTCCTTACTAGTTTTTATTAATTTTTTCTATTTTCATACCTTTCATGAACATGGGGAAAGCTATTTATATTTTGTTATTTAGTGATAGTTTAATTTCCCACTTACAATAGAAATGTTTTTATCGAAAACAATCAGTTGCCTTTATAACAAATTTTCAGGTATGTATTAAAATAGACCTGAGTAAATTAGGATACCAAAACAGATCACTACTAGGTATTTAATGTTCGGTTACACCCGAACTTAGACTTCCTTACTAGTTTTTATTAATTTTTTCTATTTTCATACCTTTCATGAACATGGGGAAAGCTATTTATATTTTGTTATTTAGTGATAGTTTAATTTCCCACTTACAATAGAAATGTTTTTATCGAAAACAATCAGTTGCCTTTATAACAAATTTTCAGGTATGTATTAAAATAGACCTGAGTAAATTAGGATACCAAAAAGATCACTACTAGGTATTTAATGTTCGGTTACACCCGAACTTAGACTTCCTTACTAGTTTCATGTATGGTACGTTATTGGCACCATAGTTCAATCGTACGTTTGAGGGATTTCGTCATGTCGTGCTGTTGCACATTTGAGTCTTGGTCTACCTGAGTTCGTAAACGTAATAAGTAGTTTTGGGACCTTTATTCGAGCTCGTATTTTGGAAATAATGTATATAATGCGAGGAATAGTTGCAGAAGGTTTTAGAATCAAAAACGACATTGAGCGATAAAAAGGGTTAACTATAACTAGCAAATTTCAACTAAAATGGGCAAAAGAAAGTTTAATTTAGATGAATACTTTAAATACGACGAAAGTACTAAAAAAAGCACATGTTTGATAAAAATCTGTAGACGCGAATTCAGTGGAAAGCTGGCATCAAATATTAGGCGTAGGTACTCCTAACGTACGATTGAACTATGGTGTTTTGGACAGAAAATAGCACAAATTTTATACACATACTAGTTCAGAAGAATTAATAAACAATATAAGCACTTTTTTACGTGATGTTTCGTGCGCGTTTGCCTTTTATTCTCTTTTGCGCATTGTTTGTTTTTGACATCGTTACCATGCGTGCTAGAATCGCGGGTACATGCACCGGTTACGATTTTTGGTTAGATAATCTTCTGGGTACAAAGTTTCCGGTTACGCTCAGAATCGACACGTAAGATACAAATATTTAAAAATTGCCTGCATCTGTCATCCCTTACCCTTTGCCTGCTTTGCATATACACACGAACATAAAGATGTCTAGGTATGCAGTTTTTAAACAGTTTTCCCTTGTTAAGTTGCAAACAGCCACCGACGTGTCTAACGGACGGTGGCGGTGGACGTACACGAACAAATTTGCGATTTTTTATGAACGTTGGGCTTACGTAGAAACATTCAATACAGTGTTACCATTCCTCAGTTTGCATGTATGCTTACCCAAACCTCTACTTTTGTATTTGTAATTTTTCATTTTGTAAAATGTCAAAAGTAATATTAAATAACTACATATAGTATATTTATACCTAGTAGTGCTTCGCACACAAGGTATATTAACTTCATTGGCCTAACGGTAGTATGTAACGGCATAAACGAATCGAGATAGATATTGACTTATATATATCAAAATGTTCAGGAGGAAAAGAGAAATTGATTGAGCCATGTCCGTCCGTCCGTCCGTCCGTCCGTCCGTCCGTCCGTCCGTCCGTCTGTGAACACGATAACTTGAGTAAATCTTGAGATATCTCAATGAAATTTGGTATGCAGGTTCCTTTTCACTTATCTCGGAGTGCTATTGAAAATAGGCAAAATCGGTTAAAAGCCACGCCCACTTTCTATATATATAATATTTTCGAAAATACAAAAAGAGTGATTATTCAGTACATAATAAACCTATAAGGATAAAATTTGGTGTGCACTTTAGCGTTAAGGCAAAAAATTAATTTTTGAAGAAATTTTTAAAAAGGGGCGTGGCACCGCCCTCTTTTGATTAAGTCAAATTTGAAAATATTATTAGTCATAAATCAAAAACCGCTAAAGATAGCAAAATAAAATTCAGCACACATATTTATATTAATACAAGCAATATTTCGAAAAAAAATTATTTAAATCGGGTTAGGTCCACGCCCAATTTTATACGAAAGATTTTGAAAAGGATCATAGATATATTGAATATGCTATAACTTTGCTGAAACTACTTGTGTATCATTTCTATTTCACTTCTAAAGTGTTCGTGGGCAAAGAAAGTCGAAAGCACAAAATTTTTTGAAAATGGGCGTGGCCCCGCCCCTTAATGGGGGATTATTCCAAAAAACTTTTCATGCCATAACTCCGGTAAAAATTGACTTATTGAAGCGATATTTAGAGAAATTGTTCAACATATAAAGCTAACTCTTTGCTGTAAAAATAAACAAAATTGGTGAACGGACACGCCCACTTTTTGAACACAGTTCTAAAAAATTTCTTCGTATAATTAAAATCGCGATATTTCCTTAATTGTATAAGTTATATAAATAAGATTTTACACACATAACAAGCTTTTTAAGCAAAACTGAACTATATAAAAATTTTGTGGATTTTGGTGAAGTAGGCGTGGCGCCGCCCACTTTTTAGCATAAAAGGTCAGCTATTTTCAAAAGCAATTGCTTGAAATTTCAAGAAGGTATTTAAATGAAAGTTAGTGAGATGCTTCCCAATAGTATATAGTATACTCCTGCCAAAAATTACGCAAATCGGATAGCAAACACGCAGAATATACTGACAAGTAGTTAACACCCTACTGCCTTTTTTTTATTAATTTTTTCTATTTTCATACCTTTCATGAACATGGGGAAAGCTATTTATATTTTGTTATTTAGTGATAGTTTAATTTCCCACTTACAATAGAAATGTTTTTATCGAAAACAATCAGTTGCCTTTATAACAAATTTTCAGGTATGTATTAAAATAGACCTGAGTAAATTAGGATACCAAAACAGATCACTACTAGGTATTTAATGTTCGGTTACACCCGAACTTAGACTTCCTTACTAGTTAAATTTAATGAACGATTAGTAGAAAGTTCGCTACGCCTATTAATATTTTATTGAATTTAATTAATTTTTTTATTAAATTTAATAAATGTTTAATAAAAAGTTCGCTACGCCTATTAATGTTTTATTGAATTTAATAAATTTTTTTATTAAATTTAATAAATGTTTAATAAAAAGTTCGCTGCGCCTATTAATATTTTATTGAAATCAATAAATTTTTTATTAATTATTATTAATATTTTTTGTACAACATAAATAAATTATTTGTATTTATTATTATTACACTATTTGTTAATTTTAATTGCATTACATAAAATGCTTACTTTGGGAAAATTTGACTTTACAGGCATTCCAAAATAGCACAGATCTATGAAGGTCCAAAATGTTTCACATGATTTTGGGTATTCTAAAATAACAACATGAAATATTTTAAAACATATGTATGTCAGTAGCTCTTACTACACTTTTAAAAGGAAATTTTATCCCGTCGAAATAGACAAATATCTAATTTACATTCTTTATATCCTGGCCGATAATGACAAGGAAGGGCTGAATAGGGGTTTTTTCTTCGGTTAAAACTCTGATGGACCCTTCAACAGCCTCGATTGATGGACGTATCATAACAAAAGCATTTTGCGAATCTTTTATTGCAAATCGCGTTACTTGTTTTTTGCCGTCTACTCCTTTTCTAATAATTTTTTGCCACGGCACAAGGCAACCGTGCAGCGCCCAGAGTAGGCAAGCGCCTTGGCTAGCTGAAAATAAAAGAAATTAATAAGATGCAGATTTTTTTTGTTTTTCCATATTTTTTACATACATACTTTTATTTAAGTTTTCAATGTCGCTTAGCATATCTTTGATAGTCTTGTTATTTATAAACTTTAACATAAGTCAAAAATTTTAAGATATTTCGACAATACTTAAAACTTTTTTGGGTATTTTTTGTAAAATAATTGCAAACGGCCCAAACTCAACATGCAAATAGTTGAATAGGCAACACTGTGTGTCGAAGAGCGATCAGCTGACACGTTTCCTACGTAAAAATCAGAAATTTTTTGGTTTTGACGTAGCGACGTGCGTAAAACGTACGTCACGAACGTCGGTGAAAAATCGCTTACATGCAATTCCCATAAGGTAGATCGTGTCAGCTGATACGTCGTCCGTTTTTCCGTCGGTGGCTGTTTGCAACTTTAGTTTAGTTAGCAGAACAATAGCAAGAGAAATGCCACTAATTTGCCTGCATGCACACACGTTCACATAGTAATTACATGTGTACATACATATGGGTAGAATTTTTGCCTGTTGATCATTTTACGTAGCGGTATTTAGTGCAATATATTTGCGCAAAGTTGCGTTCGTTAACATCGTCTCAAAAAATCTTAAAATAATGCAGAACACATTTAGAATTTGCCCAAAATAGTCCCAAAATGGTCGGAAAGAAAACCATAAATATTCCAAATAGTCCCAAAAACAATCCCGAAATGAGTCCAAAAAAAATCCCGAAAAAGTGTCAAAATTATCCCGAAAATTTTCTAAAAATATTCTCCAAAAAGTCCCGAAATACCTAATATGCCACTCAAGATACATATGTACATGCATATGCATTCAATCGAAGTACATACTACTCCAACATTCTGCACACAACAATCTTGTTCAGTTTAGAACATGAACAGCAAAACGATTATTCAGGCACATGTACATATCCATGTACATATGTATGTACATCTGGTATATACAGTGATGGCAAGCATCATGTACATACAGCTGGTATATGCAGTGATGGCAAGCAACATGTACATACAGCTGGGCCCTCACTCTGTAGTTCTATTCGAAAGGCTGTTCTACTCGAAAGCAAAAATCGATTCTAAAACACATCGGCACTCGGTAGTTCGTTAGAATTCACTTTAGAAAATATTCGATAAGGGTGAGCAACACTGTTTCAGAAATGTCAAACTCAAAGAAAAATACGAAAAGAAAACAAAAGCAAAACAAACCAAATTGAAAACATTGCGATTTAAGAAGTTTTAATTTTACAAAATAAAAGGTAATTAGAATATATGTGAAATGCATTCGGTAGTTCTATGGTTGCGCGTTATTAGGGATAATTCCAATATACTCAATATCAATGACAAATGGTTAATATATTGATTCATTTGTAGACCGACTATGCCTAATTTATTTCGAATTATTCCTTTACAGCTTTGTACAAAACTTTAGGTTGAATAAGGACGCATTTCAGCATGTATTAAAGGCAATTATCCCCGAGCTAAGTATTCCTCAAAAATCAATAGCGATTCCCCCAATTATTAAGGCCGCCGCTGCACTTAAATTATTAATACTGCACCATAATCTCAAACTGTTGAGGTTTCGTATTTGGTTGCTTAAATCTTTCTGCCCTGTAAACGATTTTTTGATGAGAAAAAGATAAATATTTGATTTTATTCATAGGAAGTTACATTTTTGTTGATTTTCGTTTGCTAAATTATTGTAGAATAGAATTTTCTAACATACGACTACTTTGACATTTGTTTTCGAGACAGAGAGTGCCAAATTTTCTACAAACGAAAGGGGAAAAATCAAATCCGAAGGGAACAAAATGGAACTCGAACAACGAATGTATTCTAATCGAAAATTCGATGTTCGAGTACGAACATGTATATACATCTGGTATATGTGAACATTCGAGCATGTGCTAACGAGAGTGAACATTTCCGAACCCTGCAGAAAAGTTAAAGAACATTTGAATTTATGATGTATGGGTCTAGGTATCTGTTTCAGCAAATATGTATGTTTATCTTAGTGAAAAATGTATGCGAATGCAAATCTAAATTGAACCCCCCCCCAAGGCTAATTCCTGCCAACGGCCCTGGTAGATAATAAAGTATCAAAGCCGAGAAATATAAACGATTACCGTAATTGAAGCTTGTTTAAACCCCAAGCCAATAAATATAAATCAAATAGTATGAGTTTCAGTAAATTTCAATAGTTCACATCTGAACAATATAGAAATATGTCATGCAAACTGTGCAGCGGAGGAGATCAACTAAGATCTTGCGAGAAATTTACAAATTTATCAATAGACGAAAGAAATAACTTAGTCAGAACTAAGAAACTTTGCAACAATTGACTATCGCGTACTCATACTGCACAGACAAGTGCGAGTGAATACACTTGCTCATATTGCCGTAGGAGACATCATTCGATGCTCCATAATAATAATTATAACAAACCCCAAAATAGCTCAAACGAACCACGGGACTAGCTGCAACTGGTAGATCTGAAAATCCCGAAAAAAAACAATGCCGAAAGTTGTCAAGAACAACCATGCTGCTCAAATGCAGCCGGAGTACAAACGCTTCATGCTTGAATAAATCCCACGCGCTCGGTATACCTAATATGCCACTCAAGATACATATGTACATGCATATGCATTCAATCGAAGTACATATGAACATTTACTACTCCAACATTCTGCACACAACAATCTTGTTCAGTTTAGAACATGAACAACAAAACGATTATTCAGGCACATGTACATATCCATGTACATATGTACATCTGGTATATACAGTGATGGCAAGCAACATGTACATACAGCTGGTATATGCAGTGATGGCAAGCAACATGTACATACAGCTGGGCCCTCACTCTGTAGTTCTATTCGAAAGGCTGTTCTACTCGAAAGCAAAAATCGATTCTAAGACACATCGGCACTCGGTAGTTCGTTAGAATTCACTTTAGAAAATATTCGATAAGGGTGAGCAACACTGTTTCAGAAATGTCAAACTCAAAGAAAAATACGAAAAGAAAACAAAAGCAAAACAAACCAAATTGAAAACATTGCGATTTAAGAAGTTTTAATTTTACAAAATAAAAGGTAATTAGAATATATGTGAAATGCATTCGGTAGTTCTATGGTTGCGCGTTATTAGGGATAATTCCAATATACTCAATATCAATGACAAATGGTTAACACTGGAGTGCACGCGTGGCCTACTATAGTAGACCATTGGTATATTTTTGTTGATAACTTAACAATTCTGTATGTTAGAGCGGAGTAGTTCCAGGAAAGCCCTATGCATTAAATTTGTCGTCAAGTCACTACCGTGAGAGCTTTCTGCTCGTACACATATTTCTGAAGATTAGCGAAAAATTCTCCGGACCACCATAGCAGCAAGAAATCAATCATCAAAAAAGTGGTGCAAAACGTGCAACAAATGGATTTGTCCTAATCAACCGGCTGTGATGTGTAATAAATGTCACAAAAATAGGTTTTTGATAAACTTTAATAATGTAAGAAAAAATTTGAATCATTGGTCTCAAAAGTACAAGTTTTGGTATTTTTTACTATTATAGAACAAAATTGGCTTCAATTTTAAAATGTTGTTTTCTATGGATAAATTAAAGCTTAAATTATTCTTTTAAATAAATATAAATACGCTTTCAATCATTAGTTTCCGTAATATGTAATGACACAAATTTTTATTGCTATTTTAAAATGGTCTACCATAGTAGGCCACGCGTGCGTTAGTGTAAAAAAAAAGGCGCGTGTACTCTAGTGTTAATATATTGATTCATTTGTAGACCGACTATGCCTAATTTATTTCGAATTATTCCTTTACAGCTTTGTACAAAACTTTAGGTTGAATAAGGACGCATTTCAGCATGTATTAAAGGCAATTATCCCCGAGCTAAGTATTCCTCAAAAATCAATAGCGATTCCCCCAATTATTAAGGCCGCCGCTGCACTTAAATTATTAATACTGCACCATAATCTCAAACTGTTGAGGTTTCGTATTTGGTTGCTTAAATCTTTCTGCCCTGTAAACGATTTTTTGATGAGAAAAAGATAAATATTTGATTTTATTCATAGTTACATTTTTGTTGATTTTCGTTTGCTAAATTATTGTAGAATAGAATTTTCTAACATTCGACTACTTTGAACTAAGAAACTTTGCAACAATTGACTATCGCGTACTCATACTGCACAGACAAGTGCGAGTGGATACACTTGCTCATATTGCCGTAGGAGACATCATTCGATGCTCCATAATAATAATTATAACAAACCCCAAAATAGCTCAAACGAACCACGGGACTAGCTGCAACTGGTAGATCTGAAAATCCCGAAAAAAAACAATGCCGAAAGTTGTCAAGAACAACCATGCTGCTCAAATGCAGCCGGAGTACAAACGCTTCATGCAGAAAATGAAAGCAAAACACTGTTACCGACAGCAATAGTCTCCACCGAACACACACTGAACCAAAAATCGTATGCTATATTAATAAAAATTATTTATTGATTGATTGTACATAGTCACAATTAACGTTTTATTTTCCGTATTAAATATCTATAAATGCATTTATTATTTTTAATAAACGATTATTAAAAAAGTGTATTAAAAATTTCTGTGACGTATATATTCTCGGTTGAAATGCGTTTTAATAAACTATTTATTGTCAGAATTAAATATTTATTGAATACAATTAATATATTTAAGTGTTCCAATAAATCTTTAATTGTGAATATGAATAGTTTAATTGTGATAATAAATAGTTTAATTGGGACAATAAACAGTTTATTAAATGTAATGAATTTCTTTATTAAATCAAATTAACACGCGAGAATAAGAATAATTCTTCAGTGAAAAGCGGACGAAGCAGCAATAATCAAAAAAAGTGAAATTAAAGTGACAAATTAAATAAAAACGTTTAAAGTGATATTAAAATTGTAGCCATAATTGTAATTATAATAAGAATTTATAATAAGCACGCAAATGTCAAGGCCAACTCAAAGCAGCTGTATAAGACTTCCAAAATAATACTGAAACTGATGAGTGTAATTTTTTAGAACCTGGAGAAAATGGAGAAATTGTAATAAACACAATAAAATACGACACTCTATCTGCTGAAGAATTTGAGAGATATTGGAAGGCATACAGCAAACACAGGCTGTGCAATATTAAAACTGCAGCAACAACGATGGAGGTATTTGAAAGTTGGCCGGAATACAAATTGCCATCCGGATACATATATATAATACTTCTATATTGCTAGTAAAGAACTGTGAAGCGTGTCAAACATTACAGTACAGACATACAATGAGAGAAGAAGACAAAATCTCGGTTGGCGTCGTCAATTTTTTTGAATAAAAGGGGTCAATGAAATATGTGGATATTTCAAAGATTGAATTTATTTGCTTTTTCTTATTATTTCTTGCACTAATGTAATGTACAAAAGTCTGTTTCGCTCTCACAATTTTTCAAAATTTAAATAATTCATTTTCTAACCATATTATGGACGATCACGTAGCCATAGAAATCCTATAAGCTCAAATAATAAATATATTACGGTTTATATTCAATATATTGGCATTTTCATATTTAATTTACTCAACTGTGGTTTTATACGCTACTATAAAGTACAATTTGTGTAAACAAGTCAGTGGCCCCTGTCTACCCCTTCCATAAGTTTTTTTCGCCGCGCTGCTTCAATGCACTAACACTAATAAAACTCGCGCATGCGCACAACTTGCATTACCCTGTAAAAAACGTTGGAGTATGGGAGTACTCCAACATTTATCCTCATTCATACAAAAAGGTGGTCCAATTTATAAGCCCATGTCCGGCGATTGGATCACCTAATCCATATCGGAGCACCCTGCTGAATAATCTATGGAACACCTACGTGAGAGTACTTTGAAAATGCTGCCAAAAGATTACTCTATAGAGTACTATGCAGTAAAGCGAGAGAGGGAGTATGTGTTCTTCTTGAGGACCACCTACTCCCTCTCTCGCTTTGCTGTTGAATACTCCATAGAGTAATCCGATAGGAGTATTTTGGGAGTACTCTCATGTAGGTGATCTATAGAGTATTCAAAAGCAAAGAAATGGAGTACTCCGACTCGGATTAGGTGATCCAATTACCGGCCATCGCCATATAAATTGGACCACCTTTTTTATATGAGCGAGGATAAGTGTTGGAGTACTCCGATACTCCTTAGGGAGTACTCTATGGACTATGGAACGGAGTATTTCGGTTTTTTGCAGGGTATAAGCATCTCGTGTAATAATGATTGACACGCTTTCAGCATATTGGGAAGATACGATACTAGCAATATAGAAGTATTATATATATGTCCGGATATAGGCAGGTAAGTGTTTTTACTATATTATTTTCTTGTCATTGAATGAATATTTTTCTAATAATTTATTTGATTTTATATTATAGACTTAGGGCCGTTTTCTCGACTGCCTGCTAAAATGTATCTGTTCTTTAAACAAAATTTTGTTTTCTGTAGTGCCTGTTAAATTTATTCCGTCGACAAATTTAACAGGCAGTCAATCCAATCTTTAAAATTTGTCGGTCCGATAAACTGAAAACATCTGATTGTCAGTTGAAATTGTTTCGGCTTTTAAAATTATGAATGAAATACAATTTAAAATTGTTATGAAAAACCGTAGTGAAGTTTGTATTCATGCACTGGAAGCTGCATATGTGGAAACCAGTGAAAGAAGTATAGTCTAGCGGACTTCCCTTAACCGTTGGGATTTATCTTGAAGAATACAAATACGAATTTTAGCAAAAAATTTAAAAATTTTTAAATTGTGAAAATTTATTTTTCGTGAAAGTTTTCATTTGGAGGTTGAGAAAATGAAGTAGAATTTATCCTTCCGACAAATTTATCCTCCAGTTGGCTGATCCTGTCTTTAACAGGAGGTCGAGAAAACCGCCCTTAGATAGACTTTACAGTCCTTTTTCCGGCAGCGTCTTCGATTTTAAATACTTGGGACCAACAAAAGTTGTATGCCATATTGAGGTCAGAGGGCCATTTAAATAACAAGACTATCAAAGATATGCTAAGCGACATTGAAAACTTAAATAAAAGTATGTATGTAAAAAATATGGAAAAACAAAAAAAATCTGCATCTTATTAATTTCTTTTATTTTCAGCTAGCCAAGGCGCTTGCCTACTCTGGGCGCTGCACGGTTGCCTTGTGCCGTGGCAAAAAATTATTAGAAAAGGAGTAGACGGCAAAAAACAAGTAACGCGATTTGCAATAAAAGATTCGCAAAATGCTTTTGTTATGATACGTCCATCAATCGAGGCTGTTGAAGGGTCCATCAGAGTTTTAACCGAAGAAAAAACCCCTATTCAGCCCTTCCTTGTCATTATCGGCCAGGATATAAAGAATGTAAATTAGATATTTGTCTATTTCGACGGGATAAAATTTCCTTTTAAAAGTGTAGTAAGAGCTACTGACATACATATGTTTTAAAATATTTCATGTTGTTATTTTAGAATACCCAAAATCATGTGAAACATTTTGGACCTTCATAGATCTGTGCTATTTTGGAATGCCTGTAAAGTCAAATTTTCCCAAAGTAAGCATTTTATGTAATGCAATTAAAATTAACAAATAGTGTAATAATAATAAATACAAATAATTTATTTATGTTGTACAAAAAATATTAATAATAATTAATAAAAAATTTATTGATTTCAATAAAATATTAATAGGCGCAGCGAACTTTTTATTAAACATTTATTAAATTTAATAAAAAAATTTATTAAATTCAATAAAACATTAATAGGCGTAGCGAACTTTTTATTAAACATTTATTAAATTTAATAAAAAAATTAATTAAATTCAATAAAATATTAATAGGCGTAGCGAACTTTCTACTAATCGTTCATTAAATTTAACTAGTAAGGAAGTCTAAGTTCGGGTGTAACCGAACATTAAATACCTAGTAGTGATCTGTTTTGGTATCCTAATTTACTCAGGTCTATTTTAATACATACCTGAAAATTTGTTATAAAGGCAACTGATTGTTTTCGATAAAAACATTTCTATTGTAAGTGGGAAATTAAACTATCACTAAATAACAAAATATAAATAGCTTTCCCCATGTTCATGAAAGGTATGAAAATAGAAAAAATTAATAAAAAAAAGGCAGTAGGGTGTTAACTACTTGTCAGTATATTCTGCGTGTTTGCTATCCGATTTGCGTAATTTTTGGCAGGAGTATACTATATACTATTGGGAAGCATCTCACTAACTTTCATTTAAATACCTTCTTGAAATTTCAAGCAATTGCTTTTGAAAATAGCTGACCTTTTATGCTAAAAAGTGGGCGGCGCCACGCCTACTTCACCAAAATCCACAAAATTTTTATATAGTTCAGTTTTGCTTAAAAAGCTTGTTATGTGTGTAAAATCTTATTTATATAACTTATACAATTAAGGAAATATCGCGATTTTAATTATACGAAGAAATTTTTTAGAACTGTGTTCAAAAAGTGGGCGTGTCCGTTCACCAATTTTGTTTATTTTTACAGCAAAGAGTTAGCTTTATATGTTGAACAATTTCTCTAAATATCGCCTCAATAAGTCAATTTTTACCGGAGTTATGGCATGAAAAGTTTTTTGGAATAATCCCCCATTAAGGGGCGGGGCCACGCCCATTTTCAAAAAATTTTGTGCTTTCGACTTTCTTTGCCCACGAACACTTTAGAAGTGAAATAGAAATGATACACAAGTAGTTTCAGCAAAGTTATAGCATATTCAATATATCTATGATCCTTTTCAAAATCTTTCGTATAAAATTGGGCGTGGACCTAACCCGATTTAAATAATTTTTTTTCGAAATATTGCTTGTATTAATATAAATATGTGTGCTGAATTTTATTTTGCTATCTTTAGCGGTTTTTGATTTATGACTAATAATATTTTCAAATTTGACTTAATCAAAAGAGGGCGGTGCCACGCCCCTTTTTAAAAATTTCTTCAAAAATTAATTTTTTGCCTTAACGCTAAAGTGCACACCAAATTTTATCCTTATAGGTTTATTATGTACTGAATAATCACTCTTTTTGTATTTTCGAAAATATTATATATATAGAAAGTGGGCGTGGCTTTTAACCGATTTTGCCTATTTTCAATAGCACTCCGAGATAAGTGAAAAGGAACCTGCATACCAAATTTCATTGAGATATCTCAAGATTTACTCAAGTTATCGTGTTCACAGACGGACGGACGGACGGACGGACGGACGGACGGACGGACGGACGGACGGACGGACGGACGGACATGGCTCAATCAATTTCTCTTTTCCTCCTGAACATTTTGATATATATAAGTCAATATCTATCTCGATTCGTTTATGCCGTTACATACTACCGTTAGGCCAATGAAGTTAATATACCTTGTGTGCGAAGCACTACTAGGTATAAAAAGGCAGTAGGGTGTTAACTACTTGTCAGTATATTTTGCGTGTTTGCTATCCGATTTGCGTAATTTTTGGCAGGAGTATACTATATACTATTAGGAAGCATCTCACTAACTTTCATTCAAATACCTTTTTGAAATTTCAAGCAATTGCTTTTGAAAATAGCTGACCTTTTATGCTAAAAAGTGGGCGGCGCCACGCCTACTTCACCAAAATCCACAAAATTTTTATACAGTTCAGTTTTGCTTAAAAAGCTTGTTATGTGTGTAAAATCTTATTTATATAACTTATACAATTAAGGAAATATCGCGATTTTAATTATACGAAGAAATTTTTTAGAACTGTGTTCAAAAAGTGGGCGTGTCCGTTCACCAATTTTGTTTATTTTTACAGCAAAGAGTTAGCTTTATATGTTGAACAATTTCTCTAAATATCGCTTCAATAAGTCAATTTTTACCGGAGTTATGGCATGAAAAGTTTTTTGGAATAATCCCCCATTAAGGGGCGGGGCCACGCCCATTTTCAAAAAATTTTGTGCTTTCGACTTTCTTTGCCCATGAACACTTTAGAAGTGAAATAGAAATGATACACAAGTAGTTTCAGCAAAGTTATAGCATATTCAATATATCTATGATCCTTTTCAAAATCTTTCGTATAAAATTGGGCGTGGACCTAACCCGATTTAAATAATTTTTTTTCGAAATATTGCTTGTATTAATATAAATATGTGTGCTGAATTTTATTTTGCTATCTTTAGCGGTTTTTGATTTATGACTAATAATATTTTCAAATTTGACTTAATCAAAAGAGGGCGGTGCCACGCCCCTTTTTAAAAATTTCTTCAAAAATTAATTTTTTGCCTTAACGCTAAAGTGCACACCAAATTTTATCCTTATAGGTTTATTATGTACTGAATAATCACTCTTTTTGTATTTTCGAAAATATTATATATATAGAAAGTGGGCGTGGCTTTTAACCGATTTTGCCTATTTTCAATAGCACTCCGAGATAAGTGAAAAGGAACCTGCATACCAAATTTCATTGAGATATCTCAAGATTTACTCAAGTTATCGTGTTCACAGACGGACGGACGGACGGACGGACGGACGGACGAACGGACATGGCTCAATCAATTTCTCTTTTCCTCCTGAACATTTTGATATATATAAGTCAATATCTATCTCGATTCGTTTATGCCGTTACATACTACCGTTAGGCCAATGAAGTTAATATACCTTGTGTGCGAAGCACTACTAGGTATAAAAAGGCAGTAGGGTGTTAACTACTTGTCAGTATATTTTGGCATCTCACTAACTTTCATTCAAATACCTTCTTGAAATTTCAAGCAATTGCTTTTGAAAATAGCTGACCTTTTATGCTAAAAAGTGGGCGGCGCCACGCCTACTTCACCAAAATCCACAAAATTTTTATACAGTTCAGTTTTGCTTAAAAAGCTTGTTATGTGTGTAAAATCTTATTTATATAACTTATACAATTAAGGAAATATCGCGATTTTAATTGTACGAAGAAATTTTTTAGAACTGTGTTCAAAAAGTGGGCGTGTCCGTTCACCAATTTTGTTTATTTTTACAGCAAAGAGTTAGATTTATATGTTGAACAATTTCTCTAAATATCGCTTCAATAAGTCAATTTTTACCGGAGTTATGGCATGAAAAGTTTTTTGGAATAATCCCCCATTAAGGGGCGGGGCCACGCCCATTTTCAAAAAATTTTGTGCTTTCGACTTTCTTTGCCCACGAACACTTTAGAAGTGAAATAGAAATGATACACAAGTAGTTTCAGCAAAGTTATAGCATATTCAATATATCTATGATCCTTTTCAAAATCTTTCGTATAAAATTGGGCGTGGACCTAACCCGATTTAAATAATTTTTTTTCGAAATATTGCTTGTATTAATATAAATATGTGTGCTGAATTTTATTTTGCTATCTTTAGCGGTTTTTGATTTATGACTAATAATATTTTCAAATTTGACTTAATCAAAAGAGGGCGGTGCCACGCCCCTTTTTAAAAATTTCTTCAAAAATTAATTTTTTGCCTTAACGCTAAAGTGCACACCAAATTTTATCCTTATAGGTTTATTATGTACTGAATAATCACTCTTTTTGTATTTTCGAAAATATTATATATATAGAAAGTGGGCGTGGCTTTTAACCGATTTTGCCTATTTTCAATAGCACTCCGAGATAAGTGAAAAGGAACCTGCATACCAAATTTCATTGAGATATCTCAAGATTTACTCAAGTTATCGTGTTCACAGACGGACGGACGGACGGACGGACATGGCTCAATCAATTTCTCTTTTCCTCCTGAACATTTTGATATATATAAGTCAATATCTATCTCGATTCGTTTATGCCGTTACATACTACCGTTAGGCCAATGAAGTTAATATACCTTGTGTGCGAAGCACTACTAGGTATAACTAGTAAGGAAGTCTAAGTTCGGGTGTAACCGAACATTAAATACCTAGTAGTGATCTGTTTTGGTATCCTAATTTACTCAGGTCTATTTTAATACATACCTGAAAATTTGTTATAAAGGCAACTGATTGTTTTCGATAAAAACATTTCTATTGTAAGTGGGAAATTAAACTATCACTAAATAACAAAATATAAATAGCTTTCCCCATGTTCATGAAAGGTATGAAAATAGAAAAAATTAATAAAAAAAAGGCAGTAGGGTGTTAACTACTTGTCAGTATATTCTGCGTGTTTGCTATCCGATTTGCGTAATTTTTGGCAGGAGTATACTATATACTATTGGGAAGCATCTCACTAACTTTCATTTAAATACCTTCTTGAAATTTCAAGCAATTGCTTTTGAAAATAGCTGACCTTTTATGCTAAAAAGTGGGCGGCGCCACGCCTACTTCACCAAAATCCACAAAATTTTTATACAGTTCAGTTTTGCTTAAAAAGCTTGTTATGTGTGTAAAATCTTATTTATATAACTTATACAATTAAGGAAATATCGCGATTTTAATTATACGAAGAAATTTTTTAGAACTGTGTTCAAAAAGTGGGCGTGTCCGTTCACCAATTTTGTTTATTTTTACAGCAAAGAGTTAGCTTTATATGTTGAACAATTTCTCTAAATATCGCTTCAATAAGTCAATTTTTACCGGAGTTATGGCATGAAAAGTTTTTTGGAATAATCCCCCATTAAGGGGCGGGGCCACGCCCATTTTCAAAAAATTTTGTGCTTTCGACTTTCTTTGCCCACGAACACTTTAGAAGTGAAATAGAAATGATACACAAGTAGTTTCAGCAAAGTTATAGCATATTCAATATATCTATGATCCTTTTCAAAATCTTTCGTATAAAATTGGGCGTGGACCTAACCCGATTTAAATAATTTTTTTTCGAAATATTTTTTTGATTTATGACTAATAATATTTTCAAATTTGACTTAATCAAAAGAGGGCGGTGCCACGCCCCTTTTTAAAAATTTCTTCAAAAATTAATTTTTTGCCTTAACGCTAAAGTGCACACCAAATTTTATCCTTATAGGTTTATTATGTACTGAATAATCACTCTTTTTGTATTTTCGAAAATATTATATATATAGAAAGTGGGCGTGGCTTTTAACCGATTTTGCCTATTTTCAATAGCACTCCGAGATAAGTGAAAAGGAACCTGCATACCAAATTTCATTGAGATATCTCAAGATTTACTCAAGTTATCGTGTTCACAGACGGACGGACGGACGGACGGACGGACATGGCTCAATCAATTTCTCTTTTCCTCCTGAACATTTTGATATATATAAGTCAATATCTATCTCGATTCGTTTATGCCGTTACATACTACCGTTAGGCCAATGAAGTTAATATACCTTGTGTGCGAAGCACTACTAGGTATAAAAAGGCAGTAGGGTGTTAACTACTTGTCAGTATATTTTGCGTGTTTGCTATCCGATTTGCGTAATTTTTGGCAGGAGTATACTATATACTATTGGGAAGCATCTCACTAACTTTCATTCAAATACCTTCTTGAAATTTCAAGCAATTGCTTTTGAAAATAGCTGACCTTTTATGCTAAAAAGTGGGCGGCGCCACGCCTACTTCACCAAAATCCACAAAATTTTTATACAGTTCAGTTTTGCTTAAAAAGCTTGTTATGTGTGTAAAATCTTATTTATATAACTTATACAATTAAGGAAATATCGCGATTTTAATTATACGAAGAAATTTTTTAGAACTGTGTTCAAAAAGTGGGCGTGTCCGTTCACCAATTTTGTTTATTTTTACAGCAAAGAGTTAGCTTTATATGTTGAACAATTTCTCTAAATATCGCTTCAATAAGTCAATTTTTACCGGAGTTATGGCATGAAAAGTTTTTTGGAATAATCCCCCATTAAGGGGCGGGGCCACGCCCATTTTCAAAAAATTTTGTGCTTTCGACTTTCTTTGCCCACGAACACTTTAGAAGTGAAATAGAAATGATACACAAGTAGTTTCAGCAAAGTTATAGCATATTCAATATATCTATGATCCTTTTCAAAATCTTTCGTATAAAATTGGGCGTGGACCTAACCCGATTTAAATAATTTTTTTTCGAAATATTGCTTGTATTAATATAAATATGTGTGCTGAATTTTATTTTGCTATCTTTAGCGGTTTTTGATTTATGACTAATAATATTTTCAAATTTGACTTAATCAAAAGAGGGCGGTGCCACGCCCCTTTTTAAAAATTTCTTCAAAAATTAATTTTTTGCCTTAACGCTAAAGTGCACACCAAATTTTATCCTTATAGGTTTATTATGTACTGAATAATCACTCTTTTTGTATTTTCGAAAATATTATATATATAGAAAGTGGGCGTGGCTTTTAACCGATTTTGCCTATTTTCAATAGCACTCCGAGATAAGTGAAAAGGAACCTGCATACCAAATTTCATTGAGATATCTCAAGATTTACTCAAGTTATCGTGTTCACAGACGGACGGACGGACGGACGGACGGACATGGCTCAATCAATTTCTCTTTTCCTCCTGAACATTTTGATATATATAAGTCAATATCTATCTCGATTCGTTTATGCCGTTACATACTACCGTTAGGCCAATGAAGTTAATATACCTTGTGTGCGAAGCACTACTAGGTATAAAAAGGCAGTAGGGTGTTAACTACTTGTCAGTATATTTTGCGTGTTTGCTATCCGATTTGCGTAATTTTTGGCAGGAGTATACTATATACTATTGGGAAGCATCTCACTAACTTTCATTCAAATACCTTCTTGAAATTTCAAGCAATTGCTTTTGAAAATAGCTGACCTTTTATGCTAAAAAGTGGGCGGCGCCACGCCTACTTCACCAAAATCCACAAAATTTTTATACAGTTCAGTTTTGCTTAAAAAGCTTGTTATGTGTGTAAAATCTTATTTATATAACTTATACAATTAAGGAAATATCGCGATTTTAATTATACGAAGAAATTTTTTAGAACTGTGTTCAAAAAGTGGGCGTGTCCGTTCACCAATTTTGTTTATTTTTACAGCAAAGAGTTAGCTTTATATGTTGAACAATTTCTCTAAATATCGCTTCAATAAGTCAATTTTTACCGGAGTTATGGCATGAAAAGTTTTTTGGAATAATCCCCCATTAAGGGGCGGGGCCACGCCCATTTTCAAAAAATTTTGTGCTTTCGACTTTCTTTGCCCACGAACACTTTAGAAGTGAAATAGAAATGATACACAAGTAGTTTCAGCAAAGTTATAGCATATTCAATATATCTATGATCCGTTTCAAAATCTTTCGTATAAAATTGGGCGTGGACCTAACCCGATTTAAATAATTTTTTTTCGAAATATTGCTTGTATTAATATAAATATGTGTGCTGAATTTTATTTTGCTATCTTGAGCGGTTTTTGATTTATGACTAATAATATTTCCAAATTTGACTTAATCAAAAGTGGGCGGTGCCACGCCCCTTTTTAAAAATTTCTTCAAAAATTAATTTTTTGCCTTAACGCTAAAGTGCACACCAAATTTTATCCTTATAGGTTTATTATGTACTGAATAATCACTCTTTTTGTATTTTCGAAAATATTATATATATAGAAAGTGGGCGTGGCTTTTAACCGATTTTGCCTATTTTCAATAGCACTCCGAGATAAGTGAAAAGGAACCTGCATACCAAATTTCATTGAGATATCTCAAGATTTACTCAAGTTATCGTGTTCACAGACGGACGGACGGACGGACGGACGGACATGGCTCAATCAATTTCTCTTTTCCTCCTGAACATTTTGATATATATAAGTCAATATCTATCTCGATTCGTTTATGCCGTTACATACTACCGTTAGGCCAATGAAGTTAATATACCTTGTGTGCGAAGCACTACTAGGTATAAAAAAGGCAGTAGGGTGTTAACTACTTGCCCGTAAATCTTGCTTGTTTGTTATTCGATTTGCGTAATTTTTGGCAGGAGTATACTACATACTATTGGGAAGCATCTCACAAAATTTCATTGAAATACATTCTTGAAATTCCAACCAATCGCTTTTGAAAATAGCAGAGCTTTTATGCTAAAAAGTGGGGGGCGCCACGCCTACTTCACCAAAATCCACAAAATTTTTTTACAGTTTAGTTTTGTTTAAAAAGGCTAATATGTGTGTAAAATCTTATTTATATAACTTATACAATTATGGAAATATCGCGATTTTAATTTTACGAAGAAATATTTTAGAACTATGTTCAAAAAGTGGGCGTGTCCGTTCACCGATTTTGTTTATTTTTTCAGCAAAGAGTTAGCTTTATATGTTGAACACTTTCTTCAAATATCGTTTTAATAAATCAATTTTTACCGGAGTTATGGCATGGAAAGTTTTGTGGAATAATCCCCCATAAAGGGGCGGGGCCACGCCCATTTTCCAAAAATTTTGTGCTTTCGACTTTCTTTGCCCACGAACACTTTAGAGGTGAAATAGAAATGATATACAGCTAGTTTAAGCAAAGTTATAGCATATTCAATATATCCATGATCCTTTTCAAAATCTTTCGTATAAAATTGGGCGTGGACCTAATCCGATTTCGCTAATTTTTTTTCGAAATATTGCCTGTATTAATATAAATATGTGTGCTGAATTTTATTTTGTTATCTTGAGCGGTTTTTGATTTATGATTAATAATATTTCCAAATTTGACTTAATCAAAAGTGGGCGGTGCCACGCCCTTTTTTAAAAATTTCTTCACAAATTTATTTTTTGCTTTAACGGTAAGGTACACACCAAATTTTATCCTTATAGGTGTATTATGTACTGAATAATCACTCTTTTTGTATTTTCGAAAATATTATATATATAGAAAGTGGGCGTGGCTTTTAACCGATTTTGCCTATTTTCAATACCGTTCAGAGATATGTAAAAAGGAACCTGCATACAAAGTTTCATTGAGATATCTCAAGATTTACTCAAGTTATCGTGTTCACAGACGGACGGACGGACGGACGGACGGACGGACATGGCTCAATCAATTTCTCTTCTCCTCCTGAACATTTTGATATAAATAAGTCAATATCTATCTCGATTCGTTTATGCCGTTACATACTACCGTTAGGCCAATGAAGTTAATATACCTTGTGTGCGAAGCACTACTAGGTATAAAAAAAAGGCAGTAGGGTGTTAACTACTTGTCAGTATATTTTGCGTGTTTGCTATCCGATTTGCGTAATTTTTGGCAGGAGTATACTATATACTATTGGGAAGCATCTCACTAACTTTCATTTAAATACCTTCTTGAAATTTCAAGCAATTGCTTTTGAAAATAACTGACCTTTTATGCTAAAAAGTGGGAGGCGCCACGCCTACTTCACCAAAATCCACAAAATTTTTTTACAGTTTAGTTTTGTTTAAAAAGGCTAATATGTGTGTAAAATCTTATTTATATAACTTATACAATTATGGAAATATCGCGATTTTAATTTTACGAAGAAATATTTTAGAACTATGTTCAAAAAGTGGGCGTGTCCGTTCACCGATTTTGTTTATTTTTTCAGCAAAGAGTTAGCTTTATATGTTGAACACTTTCTTCAAATATCGTTTTAATAAATCAATTTTTACCGGAGTTATGGCATGGAAAGTTTTGTGGAATAATCCCCCATAAAGGGGCGGGGCCACGCCCATTTTCCAAAAATTTTGTGCTTTCGACTTTCTTTGCCCACGAACACTTTAGAGGTGAAATAGAAATGATATACAGCTAGTTTAAGCAAAGTTATAGCATATTCAATATATCCATGATCCTTTTCAAAATCTTTCGTATAAAATTGGGCGTGGACCTAATCCGATTTCGCTAATTTTTTTTCGAAATATTGCCTGTATTAATATAAATATGTGTGCTGAATTTTATTTTGTTATCTTGAGCGGTTTTTGATTTATGATTAATAATATTTCCAAATTTGACTTAATCAAAAGTGGGCGGTGCCACGCCCTTTTTTAAAAATTTCTTCACAAATTTATTTTTTGCTTTAACGGTAAGGTACACACCAAATTTTATCCTTATAGGTGTATTATGTACTGAATAATCACTCTTTTTGTATTTTCGAAAATATTATATATATAGAAAGTGGGCGTGGCTTTTAACCGATTTTGTCTATTTTCAATACCGTTCAGAGATATGTAAAAAGGAACCTGCATACAAAGTTTCATTGAGATATCTCAAGATTTACTCAAGTTATCGTGTTCACAGACGGACGGACGGACGGACGGACGGACGGACATGGCTCAATCAATTTCTCTTCTCCTCCTGAATATTTTGATATATATAAGTCAATATCTATCTCGATTCGTTTATGCCGTTACATACTACCGTTAGGCCAATGAAGTTAATATACCTTGTGTGCGAAGCACTACTAGGTATAAAAAAAAGGCAGTAGGGTGTTAACTACTTGTCAGTATATTTTGCGTGTTTGCTATCCGATTTGCGTAATTTTTGGCAGGAGTATACTATATACTATTGGGAAGCATCTCACTAACTTTCATTTAAATACCTTCTTGAAATTTCAAGCAATTGCTTTTGAAAATAACTGACCTTTTATGCTAAAAAGTGGGAGGCGCCACGCCTACTTCACCAAAATCCACAAAATTTTTTTACAGTTTAGTTTTGTTTAAAAAGGCTAATATGTGTGTAAAATCTTATTTATATAACTTATACAATTATGGAAATATCGCGATTTTAATTTTACGAAGAAATATTTTAGAACTATGTTCAAAAAGTGGGCGTGTCCGTTCACCGATTTTGTTTATTTTTTCAGCAAAGAGTTAGCTTTATATGTTGAACACTTTCTTCAAATATCGTTTTAATAAATCAATTTTTACCGGAGTTATGGCATGGAAAGTTTTGTGGAATAATCCCCCATAAAGGGGCGGGGCCACGCCCATTTTCCAAAAATTTTGTGCTTTCGACTTTCTTTGCCCACGAACACTTTAGAGGTGAAATAGAAATGATATACAGCTAGTTTAAGCAAAGTTATAGCATATTCAATATATCCATGATCCTTTTCAAAATCTTTCGTATAAAATTGGGCGTGGACCTAATCCGATTTCGCTAATTTTTTTTCGAAATATTGCCTGTATTAATATAAATATGTGTGCTGAATTTTATTTTGTTATCTTGAGCGGTTTTTGATTTATGATTAATAATATTTCCAAATTTGACTTAATCAAAAGTGGGCGGTGCCACGCCCTTTTTTAAAAATTTCTCCACAAATTTATTTTTTGCTTTAACGGTAAGGTACACACCAAATTTTATCCTTATAGGTGTATTATGTACTGAATAATCACTCTTTTTGTATTTTCGAAAATATTATATATATAGAAAGTGGGCGTGGCTTTTAACCGATTTTGCCTATTTTCAATACCGTTCAGAGATATGTAAAAAGGAACCTGCATACAAAGTTTCATTGAGATATCTCAAGATTTACTCAAGTTATCGTGTTCACAGACGGACGGACGGACGGACGGACGGACGGACATGGCTCAATCAATTTCTCTTCTCCTCCTGAACATTTTGATATATATAAGTCAATATCTATCTCGATTCGTTTATGCCGTTACATACTACCGTTAGGCCAATGAAGTTAATATACCTTGTGTGCGAAGCACTACTAGGTATAAAAAAAAGGCAGTAGGGTGTTAACTACTTGTCAGTATATTTTGCGTGTTTGCTATCCGATTTGCGTAATTTTTGGCAGGAGTATACTATATACTATTGGGAAGCATCTCACTAACTTTCATTTAAATACCTTCTTGAAATTTCAAGCAATTGCTTTTGAAAATAACTGACCTTTTATGCTAAAAAGTGGGAGGCGCCACGCCTACTTCACCAAAATCCACAAAATTTTTTTACAGTTTAGTTTTGTTTAAAAAGGCTAATATGTGTGTAAAATCTTATTTATATAACTTATACAATTATGGAAATATCGCGATTTTAATTTTACGAAGAAATATTTTAGAACTATGTTCAAAAAGTGGGCGTGTCCGTTCACCGATTTTGTTTATTTTTTCAGCAAAGAGTTAGCTTTATATGTTGAACACTTTCTTCAAATATCGTTTTAATAAATCAATTTTTACCGGAGTTATGGCATGGAAAGTTTTGTGGAATAATCCCCCATAAAGGGGCGGGGCCACGCCCATTTTCCAAAAATTTTGTGCTTTCGACTTTCTTTGCCCACGAACACTTTAGAGGTGAAATAGAAATGATATACAGCTAGTTTAAGCAAAGTTATAGCATATTCAATATATCCATGATCCTTTTCAAAATCTTTCGTATAAAATTGGGCGTGGACCTAATCCGATTTCGCTAATTTTTTTTCGAAATATTGCCTGTATTAATATAAATATGTGTGCTGAATTTTATTTTGTTATCTTGAGCGGTTTTTGATTTATGATTAATAATATTTCCAAATTTGACTTAATCAAAAGTGGGCGGTGCCACGCCCTTTTTTAAAAATTTCTTCACAAATTTATTTTTGCTTTAACGGTAAGGTACACACCAAATTTTATCCTTATAGGTGTATTATGTACTGAATAATCACTCTTTTTGTATTTTCGAAAATATTATATATATAGAAAGTGGGCGTGGCTTTTAACCGATTTTGCCTATTTTCAATACCGTTCAGAGATATGTAAAAATAAACCTGCATACAAAGTTTCATTGAGATATCTCAAGATTTACTCAAGTTATCGTGTTCACAGACGGACGGACGGACGGACGGACGGACGGACGGACGGACGGACATGGCTCAATCAATTTCTCTTCTCCTCCTGAACATTTTGATATATATAAGTCAATATCTATCTCGATTCGTTTATGCCGTTACATACTACCGTTAGGCCAATGAAGTTAATATACCTTGTGTGCGAAGCACTACTAGGTATAAAAAGGCAGTAGGGTGTTAACTACTTGTCAGTATATTCTGCGTGTTTGCTATCCGATTTGCGTAATTTTTGGCAGGAGTATACTATATACTATTGGGAAGCATCTCACTAACTTTCATTTAAATACCTTCTTGAAATTTCAAGCAATTGCTTTTGAAAATAGCTGACCTTTTATGCTAAAAAGTGGGCGGCGCCACGCCTACTTCACCAAAATCCACAAAATTTTTATACAGTTCAGTTTTGCTTAAAAAGCTTGTTATGTGTGTAAAATCTTATTTATATAACTTATACAATTAAGGAAATATCGCGATTTTAATTATACGAAGAAATTTTTTAGAACTGTGTTCAAAAAGTGGGCGTGTCCGTTCACCAATTTTGTTTATTTTTACAGCAAAGAGTTAGCTTTATATGTTGAACAATTTCTCTAAATATCGCTTCAATAAGTCAATTTTTACCGGAGTTATGGCATGAAAAGTTTTTTGGAATAATCCCCCATTAAGGGGCGGGGCCACGCCCATTTTCAAAAAATTTTGTGCTTTCGACTTTCTTTGCCCACGAACACTTTAGAAGTGAAATAGAAATGATACACAAGTAGTTTCAGCAAAGTTATAGCATATTCAATATATCTATGATCCTTTTCAAAATCTTTCGTATAAAATTGGGCGTGGACCTAACCCGATTTAAATAATTTTTTTTCGAAATATTGCTTGTATTAATATAAATATGTGTGCTGAATTTTATTTTGCTATCTTTAGCGGTTTTTGATTTATGACTAATAATATTTTCAAATTTGACTTAATCAAAAGAGGGCGGTGCCACGCCCCTTTTTAAAAATTTCTTCAAAAATTAATTTTTTGCCTTAACGCTAAAGTGCACACCAAATTTTATCCTTATAGGTTTATTATGTACTGAATAATCACTCTTTTTGTATTTTCGAAAATATTATATATATAGAAAGTGGGCGTGGCTTTTAACCGATTTTGCCTATTTTCAATAGCACTCCGAGATAAGTGAAAAGGAACCTGCATACCAAATTTCATTGAGATATCTCAAGATTTACTCAAGTTATCGTGTTCACAGACGGACGGACGGACGGACGGACGGACATGGCTCAATCAATTTCTCTTTTCCTCCTGAACATTTTGATATATATAAGTCAATATCTATCTCGATTCGTTTATGCCGTTACATACTACCGTTAGGCCAATGAAGTTAATATACCTTGTGTGCGAAGCACTACTAGGTATAAAAAGGCAGTAGGGTGTTAACTACTTGTCAGTATATTTTGCGTGTTTGCTATCCGATTTGCGTAATTTTTGGCAGGAGTATACTATATACTATTGGGAAGCATCTCACTAACTTTCATTCAAATACCTTCTTGAAATTTCAAGCAATTGCTTTTGAAAATAGCTGACCTTTTATGCTAAAAAGTGGGCGGCGCCACGCCTACTTCACCAAAATCCACAAAACTTTTATACAGTTCAGTTTTGCTTAAAAAGCTTGTTATGTGTGTAAAATCTTATTTATATAACTTATACAATTAAGGAAATATCGCGGTTTTAATTATACGAAGAAATTTTTTAGAACTGTGTTCAAAAAGTGGGCGTGTCCGTTCACCAATTTTGTTTATTTTTACAGCAAAGAGTTAGCTTTATATGTTGAACAATTTCTCTAAATATCGCTTCAATAAGTCAATTTTTACCGGAGTTATGGCATGAAAAGTTTTTTGGAATAATCCCCCATTAAGGGGCGGGGCCACGCCCATTTTCAAAAAATTTTGTGCTTTCGCCTTTCTTTGCCCACGAACACTTTAGAAGTGAAATAGAAATGATACACAAGTAGTTTCAGCAAAGTTATAGCATATTCAATATATCTATGATCCTTTTCAAAATCTTTCGTATAAAATTAGGCGTGGACCTAACCCGATTTAAATAATTTTTTTTCGAAATATTGCTTGTATTAATATAAATATGTGTGCTGAATTTTATTTTGCTATCTTGAGCGGTTTTTGATTTATGACTAATAATATTTCCAAATTTGACTTAATCAAAAGTGGGCGGTGCCACGCCCCTTTTTAAAAATTTCTTCAAAAATTAATTTTTTGCCTTAACGCTAAAGTGCACACCAAATTTTATCCTTATAGGTTTATTATGTACTGAATAATCACTCTTTTTGTATTTTCGAAAATATTATATATATAGAAAGTGGGCGTGGCTTTTAACCGATTTTGCCTATTTTCAATAGCACTCCGAGATAAGTGAAAAGGAACCTGCATACCAAATTTCATTGAGATATCTCAAGATTTACTCAAGTTATCGTGTTCACAGACGGACGGACGGACGGACGGACGGACATGGCTCAATCAATTTCTCTTTTCCTCCTGAACATTTTGATATATATAAGTCAATATCTATCTCGATTCGTTTATGCCGTTACATACTACCGTTAGGCCAATGAAGTTAATATACCTTGTGTGCGAAGCACTACTAGGTATAAAAAAGGCAGTAGGGTGTTAACTACTTGCCCGTAAATCTTGCTTGTTTGTTATTCGATTTGCGTAATTTTTGGCAGGAGTATACTACATACTATTGGGAAGCATCTCACAAAATTTGATTGAAATACATTCTTGAAATTCCAACCAATCGCTTTTGAAAATAGCAGAGCTTTTATGCTAAAAAGTGGGGGGCGCCACGCCTACTTCACCAAAATCCAAAAAATTTTTTTACAGTTTAGTTTTGTTTAAAAAGGCTAATATGTGTGTAAAATCTTATTTATATAACTTATACAATTATGGAAATATCGCGATTTTAATTTTACGAAGAAATATTTTAGAACTATGTTCAAAAAGTGGGCGTGTCCGTTCACCGATTTTGTTTATTTTTTCAGCAAAGAGTTAGCTTTATATGTTGAACACTTTCTTCAAATATCGTTTTAATAAATCAATTTTTACCGGAGTTATGGCATGGAAAGTTTTGTGGAATAATCCCCCATAAAGGGGCGGGGCCACGCCCATTTTCCAAAAATTTTGTGCTTTCGACTTTCTTTGCCCACGAACACTTTAGAGGTGAAATAGAAATGATATACAGCTAGTTTAAGCAAAGTTATAGCATATTCAATATATCCATGATCCTTTTCAAAATCTTTCGTATAAAATTGGGCGTGGACCTAATCCGATTTCGCTAATTTTTTTTCGAAATATTGCCTGTATTAATATAAATATGTGTGCTGAATTTTATTTTGTTATCTTGAGCGGTTTTTGATTTATGATTAATAATATTTCCAAATTTGACTTAATCAAAAGTGGGCGGTGCCACGCCCTTTTTTAAAAATTTCTTCACAAATTTATTTTTTGCTTTAACGGTAAGGTACACACCAAATTTTATCCTTATAGGTGTATTATGTACTGAATAATCACTCTTTTTGTATTTTCGAAAATATTATATATATAGAAAGTGGGCGTGGCTTTTAACCGATTTTGCCTATTTTCAATACCGTTCAGAGATATGTAAAAAGGAACCTGCATACAAAGTTTCATTGAGATATCTCAAGATTTACTCAAGTTATCGTGTTCACAGACGGACGGACGGACGGACGGACGGACGGACATGGCTCAATCAATTTCTCTTCTCCTCCTGAACATTTTGATATATATAAGTCAATATCTATCTCGATTCGTTTATGCCGTTACATACTACCGTTAGGCCAATGAAGTTAATATACCTTGTGTGCGAAGCACTACTAGGTATAAAAAAAAGGCAGTAGGGTGTTAACTACTTGTCAGTATATTTTGCGTGTTTGCTATCCGATTTGCGTAATTTTTGGCAGGAGTATACTATATACTATTGGGAAGCATCTCACTAACTTTCATTTAAATACCTTCTTGAAATTTCAAGCAATTGCTTTTGAAAATAACTGACCTTTTATGCTAAAAAGTGGGAGGCGCCACGCCTACTTCACCAAAATCCACAAAATTTTTTTACAGTTTAGTTTTGTTTAAAAAGGCTAATATGTGTGTAAAATCTTATTTATATAACTTATACAATTATGGAAATATCACGATTTTAATTTTACGAAGAAATATTTTAGAACTATGTTCAAAAAGTGGGCGTGTCCGTTCACCGATTTTGTTTATTTTTTCAGCAAAGAGTTAGCTTTATATGTTGAACACTTTCTTCAAATATCGTTTTAATAAATCAATTTTTACCGGAGTTATGGCATGGAAAGTTTTGTGGAATAATCCCCCATAAAGGGGCGGGGCCACGCCCATTTTCCAAAAATTTTGTGCTTTCGACTTTCTTTGCCCACGAACACTTTAGAGGTGAAATAGAAATGATATACAGCTAGTTTAAGCAAAGTTATAGCATATTCAATATATCCATGATCCTTTTCAAAATCTTTCGTATAAAATTGGGCGTGGACCTAATCCGATTTCGCTAATTTTTTTTCGAAATATTGCCTGTATTAATATAAATATGTGTGCTAAATTTTATTTTGTTATCTTGAGCGGTTTTTGATTTATGATTAATAATATTTCCAAATTTGACTTAATCAAAAGTGGGCGGTGCCACGCCCTTTTTTAAAAATTTCTTCACAAATTTATTTTTTGCTTTAACGGTAAGGTACACACCAAATTTTATCCTTATAGGTGTATTATGTACTGAATAATCACTCTTTTTGTATTTTCGAAAATATTATATATATAGAAAGTGGGCGTGGCTTTTAACCGATTTTGCCTATTTTCAATACCGTTCAGAGATATGTAAAAAGGAACCTGCATACAAAGTTTCATTGAGGTATCTCAAGATTTACTCAAGTTATCGTGTTCACAGACGGACGGACGGACGGACGGACGGACGGACATGGCTCAATCAATTTCTCTTCTCCTCCTGAACATTTTGATATACATAAGTCAATATCTATCTCGATTCGTTTATGCCGTTACATACTACCGTTAGGCCAATGAAGTTAATATACCTTGTGTGCGAAGCACTACTAGGTATAAAAAAAAGGCAGTAGGGTGTTAACTACTTGTCAGTATATTTTGCGTGTTTGCTATCCGATTTGCGTAATTTTTGGCAGGAGTATACTATATACTATTGGGAAGCATCTCACTAACTTTCATTTAAATACCTTCTTGAAATTTCAAGCAATTGCTTTTGAAAATAACTGACCTTTTATGCTAAAAAGTGGGAGGCGCCACGCCTACTTCACCAAAATCCACAAAATTTTTTTACAGTTTAGTTTTGTTTAAAAAGGCTAATATGTGTGTAAAATCTTATTTATATAACTTATACAATTATGGAAATATCGCGATTTTAATTTTACGAAGAAATATTTTAGAACTATGTTCAAAAAGTGGGCGTGTCCGTTCACCGATTTTGTTTATTTTTTCAGCAAAGAGTTAGCTTTATATGTTGAACACTTTCTTCAAATATCGTTTTAATAAATCAATTTTTACCGGAGTTATGGCATGGAAAGTTTTGTGGAATAATCCCCCATAAAGGGGCGGGGCCACGCCCATTTTCCAAAAATTTTGTGCTTTCGACTTTCTTTGCCCACGAACACTTTAGAGGTGAAATAGAAATGATATACAGCTAGTTTAAGCAAAGTTATAGCATATTCAATATATCCATGATCCTTTTCAAAATCTTTCGTATAATTTTTTTTCGAAATATTGCCTGTATTAATATAAATATGTGTGCTGAATTTTATTTTGTTATCTTGAGCGGTTTTTGATTTATGATTAATAATATTTCCAAATTTGACTTAATCAAAAGTGGGCGGTGCCACGCCCTTTTTTAAAAATTTCTTCACAAATTTATTTTTTGCTTTAACGGTAAGGTACACACCAAATTTTATCCTTATAGGTGTATTATGTACTGAATAATCACGTGGGCGTGGCTTTTAACCGATTTTGCCTATTTTCAATACCGTTCAGAGATATGTAAAAATAAACCTGCATACAAAGTTTCATTGAGATATCTCAAGATTTACTCAAGTTATCGTGTTCACAGACGGACGGACGGACGGACGGACGGACGGACGGACGGACGGACGGACATGGCTCAATCAATTTCTCTTCTCCTCCTGAACATTTTGATATATATAAGTCAATATCTATCTCGATTCGTTTATGCCGTTACATACTACCGTTAGGCCAATGAAGTTAATATACCTTGTGTGCGAAGCACTACTAGGTATAATAAAAAAAATTAATTAAATTCAATAAAATATTAATAGGTGTAGCAAACTTTTTAATAGAATTCAAAAAACAAATTTAATAAACAGTTTTATTAAATTTAATCATCGATGTTAATTGTGACAATTAACTAATTTATTAGCTCATTTTTAATAAAATTTTATTTGTGACAATGTACTTTTTTATTGATATTACGTAACTTTTTTGTTCAGTACAGAGGAGAACTATTTCAGCTAAAGGCCTTAATAGATCAAGGATCACAGCGATCATTCATAGCATCTAAGGTCCAAAAAAGTTTAAATCTTCCAACCAAACGAGCCCACTTCGAAATTTCAAAACTCGAATAAAATCTGTTTCATGACCCTGGTTTCAACAAGCGGGGACCAAAGAATAGAAGCACAAGCTATAGTTCTGCCTCGACATACGAATATGCTACCAAGCTATAACATAAATAGCGAACACTGGCAAAAGTTTTCACATCCTGCCGATCCCAACTGCCATACACCCGATCAAATCGACATATTATTGGGAAGCGATCTAATGCCACAAATAATACTTCAAGGTGTTGAGAAAATCTCAAACAACCTACTAGCCCAAAATACCATCTTTGGATGGATTTTAAGCGGTCAAGTCAAAGAGCAAATCTCCAGCTTCACAACGCAAGTGGAAGATATTTCGAATGACTATCTTAACTCTCAACTAAAAAAATTTTGGAAAGTCGAAGAACTCCCTCCCATACCCGTTATCACCCCTGACGACAAGTATTGTGAAGACTTCTACGAAGCTACAACTACAAGATCAGAAAACGGGGGGTACGTCGCACGACTACCATTTAAACAACAATTTCCCGACATACTCGCTTTAGGTCACTCCCGAACCTCTGCGCTACAGCAGTTTTTAAGTATGGAAAGAAACCTACTCAAAAAAGGGAGGTAAAAACTTCATACGACAGCATCCTTGAGGAATATATAAAACTAGATGATATGGAATCAGTAAATTCCTATGAAAAAATAACAAAAGGCAAACACGCATCCATTTATCTACCACACCACGCGGTTATTAAACCAGAAAAACTTACAACAAAAGTAAGAGTGGTGTTCAATGCATCTAAATGCACGAGCTCAGGCAATTTTTTTAAATGACGTTTTATACACGGGTCCAACATTACAACCCGACTTAATGCTACCTACAGTGGCGGATATATAAATAAAAATGTACGGACAAATACTAGTACATGAAGACGGCCAAGACTACCAGCGCATTATATTCCGCAATTCAACTAGCAGTCCAATCCGCGACTACAAGCTAAAAACGGTGACTGTGCTCCTTTCCTTGCCATTGGAACACTACACAAACTGGTAAAAGATACGAAGGAAAAGTTACCTCTAGCTGCCCCGGTGCTAAGCTCTAAAACGTACGTAGACGACATACTGTCTGGAAGCCACAGCCCTCCTCTAGCGTGCGAATTCTTATTGCAAGTTATCCAAGCCCTTGACTCAGCTGGGTTCCCATTGAAAAAGATAACGTCCAACCATCCAGAAATACTGGCAAAAATAAAGAAAGGAAACTTGCTGGCTTCCAATTTTCTAATGTTTGAAAAAGAGAGCACCACTAAAACTCGGGCCATACAATGGAATGCATTATCAGACCAATTTTCTTACACTCTTGAGTCGATATCTGCAAAATCCGCAAAAACGAAAAGACAATTTTGTCATCCGTGGCAAAACTTTTCGATCCCGCAGGATGACTTGCACCAATAATGATTCAAGCAAAAATCCTCATTCAAGAATTATGGCTAGATGGGACCGATTGGGACGAAGTGGTGGCTTTTGCGATGCTTCTGAGAAATCATATTGCGCAGGCATTTAAATATGTGCGAACCCAGCACAGTGGCAAAAGTACAAGTAGAAAAACTATCTATTAGTGGCAAAGGCCAAGGTCGCACCCCTTAAGACCGTAAACCTCCCACTTCTCGAGCTATGCGGCGCACTCCTGCTCGCAAAACTAGCCTCGACCGTGCAAGCACATTTAAATCTGAGTGATCGGAAATTGTATCTACGGTCCGATTCAGAAATCGTGCTAGCATGGCTGGAAAAGCCACCACATATGTATGTGGAAAACATACTTGTCTAACCGCACAGCTCAAATCATTGACTTGGTTGGGCCAGCAACTTGGCGACTCATAGCCAGTGCTAATGACCCTGAGAATCTTGGAACAAGAGGCTGCAAGCCCCTGCACCTTACAACCAACGCACTATGGTGGAATGGTCCCAACTGGCTGGTCGAATCACCCGACGCATGGCCAAAGTCGCTTGCGCGCAATATAATAACCCCAGAAAGTCGAAGAATAGAAGGCTTTCATACAACTTTGGAGGACACAGACATCCTAGAGCGATTTTCGTCATTCCCCCGAGCCTTAAGAGCAATAGCGTATATGTTTCAATTGTAAATCGCTTAAAGAATAAGGTGAAAGGGATAGCCAATACCGAAAGCTATGCACTCACGCATCAAGACTTGCAACGGGCAAATATAGCCCTAATCGAGTCCAAGCAGACTCGCTATTACAGTAGTGAACAAACACTTTTAAGGGCGTCGAAGCCCATCCACAAAAAGAGCACACTCTTAGTACCTAACCCCTTTGTAAACTCTAAAAGACTGCTTCGTGCCAATGGCAGTCTTGCGAACTCCAGTCTGAGCTACAATGAGCGGCATCCAATCATAATACCGGAAAAATCCCCATTTTCCACAATGTTTATAAACTATCTCCACCTCGCTACACGCCGAGCACAAGCTAATACAACAAATGATCCGACAAGAGTTTTATATTCCTACACAAGCAAAATATTCGCACGCAGATCATGGCAGCTCTACCACCATAACGCAGCAATTTTTCTATGCCTTTCTCCATCACTGGTGTAGATTTTGGCGGACTTTTCCAGCTAAAGGCTTCGATGTTTAGGTCTTCTACCACAATGAAAGGATACATGGCTGTTTTTGTATGCTTCACGACAAAAGTCGTACATTTAGAATTATGTTCAGATCTGACAACGGCAGCTTTCCTCGCGGCATTTGCACGCTTTGTCGAACGGCGAGGGTTTCCCTCGAAAATCATGAGCGACAATGGCAAAACCTTTATCGGCGCCAATGAGCTACCGAAAAGGAGTTCATACAATTCCCCAAAGAAGTCTCGCCGCACAGCATTGAAAAATACGCACCTCGAGGCATTAATTGCCAACTTATCCCTCCAAGTGGCCCACAGTAATAAGTTTACAATTGAAGAGTTCACTGCGTTACTTATTCGAGTTGAAGCCGTGTTAAACTCACGGCCACTATCATCACTCTTGCAAGATCCCTCCGACTTTACAGCCCTCACCCCTGGGCATTTTCTTAGAGTAGCGCCACTTCTGGCCATACCAGAACAATTTGGTGGTATTTTCCCCCGGGCACGGAGTTTTCGAAGGGGCCCGTATTTTTCAAGAAATTAAGGGAATAGTTAAATTCCAATTTTTATGAAAGTCGATTAATTTAAACATTTATTTGAAAGTTGTAATAACCGATAAAGCACGTTCATGAGTGCGTGTACAAAAAAAAGTTAGGTACATTTGCAAAAACTGGCAAAGCAATGTAATAAGAGCAAGAAATATCGATAGACAGAATATTTCTTATAACATTAATAAAGGATAAAATTACCGAGTCGACTGTAGATGCTAAAAGCGGCGACACCTGTTTGTCACATTCAATAACCAGCTACACTTACTTACGTCCGAATAATTACATCGCTGATTAGTCGATTACGCAACCCTACGAAGGTAACCTGTCAAATTCAAATTGTTATAGTTTCGGTTTGAAAATCTCACCGGTAGTCGCCAATATTAAATGCAAAGAAATTTTCGGGCACTATAACAACATTTGTTTAGTATTTGTTATCAGAAATCGTGGAAAAATATTTTTAAAGTTTTAAAATTGATGCAGTAGATATTCGAAACTTTTATGTAGAATAGGGGCCCCACCCTTTTTACCCTGGGCCCGTATTTCCTCTCGGCGGCCCTGAGCGCAAACAACTTATAATCAATATAGAATCAAATACGGAGCAATTCATCCAACGAAGCGATGTTGCTATCCGAACCAAATACCTCACTCCTAAAGAGGTTGCTCGAAGGACTTTCGTTTCCTCGAACTAAACGTGAAATTATACCGCAAATAAAAACCAGTTTAAAAGATACAATAATCATATCAGATTTGAAACCATATGTTCATCAAGTGCTAAAATCAAGCACCCCTATACTTTATAAGACACTAAAGTCTATAATTTCTATCCAAACGGATTATCATGAATATGGACATCGAAGAAGTCGCCCCGACACCAACAATCCGATCTGCGGTTACCGGGCCACGAGCACGAGCAGTTCCTACTGCAGCACCGCGCACCTCAACTCCAAGAGCAGCAACGGCGTCCACCGTACCACCTGAACGACCACAAGCCACAAGGGCCAATGCATGGCCGGAAGCAGCGCCAAGGAACCGCGTGGTATCGCATGGCGTGCGTTGCCCGCTCTGCTGCAGTCCACATGCGCTCCGCCTATGCGCCATTTTTAAAGGCATGCAGTCGCCGCAACGTCACCAAGACGCGCAGGTACACGGGTACTGCCTAAACTGCTTGGCATTGTGGTATGCCACAATAGAGTGCACCTCGACGGTGATGTGCCACCTGTGTGACAGGAACCATCATACACTCTTACACCGGACATCCAGGCGCAGCGCCCCTGTGGCCCAGCCGTCACGCAACAACACGCGAACAAGATCGCAGCCAGCTCTCGTAGCACCACCACATCGGGCTACCTGGCCACAACAACAGCGTCCACGAATATGGACTCATCCTGCGGCCCGTTATTGCCCTCCAGCCGCATCCGCTCACCAGAGATAGCCAGCAAGTCTGGTGGAGACCCTGCAGCATCTACAAAGACTGCTAGGCTGATCACTCGGCTGGGGGGCCGGGATGGCTAGATTAGCCACAACACTGGCGGGTACAACCCTGCCGCCAGCATTCACCACACAACACACACACACTTACACAGTCACGCACCAACTAATTGTCAACACCAAACACACACACATTGTAAACAAAAATCACAATTTCGTAAATCTCGAGCAAAACGGTCATTAAGCGCCTGAGCCAATTTTTAAAAACAATAAATCTTCTATTTCTTTGAAAGTTCGGTAGTGAGTGCAAAGGTGAGTGGAGTGAAGTGTCCCGAATTATATACTGCTAACCTTACCAGCGAGCTTATAGTAGGGAAGCTTATTGAAACTTATTTGTTCTACACTCATTCTATCCAATGAACCAACAAGACTTTTTCGGAAAGGTGACTAAAAATAAAAATAGACATCAGACTTTTATTTTTTTAGTATAAAATTCGTAGAGCCCATTCGCCGCCTGTGTGAGACTTTGTATCGATTTTTAACCCTTTTTCCGTTATCCAATCCAGCTGAATTTTTCAGGCAGACTCGTGGAAATGTCTGTATCACGTCAAATTAAAAAAAAATGTTGATCAATTTTCCTGAATTAAAAAAAAGTTCACATTTTTGGGCGAGACAGAGAGTTCAAATTGTCGAACAGTGTTTAAAACAGCTGTTATCTATTATATTAATAATTTCGTTTTTGCGACCTTTCTGTTTTAAATTATTTTTTCCTTGCTGGCTTGAGGTCGGTTGAAATGAAGTAAACCAAGTATTTCATTAATTTTTTCCAATATATTTCGACTACCAACGGTAATCGTCATCATCGTAACAACTATAAAACATAAAACATTAAAATAGAATCACAATTTACATTTAAATTATTGATAAACATTAAACACATTAAAAACATTATAAACATAAAAACATTAAAAACATACATTTTTACACGTGGAGTTATTTACTTTCCGTCGGTTTGTCAACAAATGGCTGTACAAGTGAGCGCAGTTATTGGTGTCCGTTTTGTAATTCATTCTTATGCTGGCCGGTGTGTTACTTATATGCAGCATTTCTAATGTGAATATCTGAAACAACATTACAGATTCTTGTTGTAATATAGTGAGTGGTTATTAGTTGTACAGTGGGTCATAAGTGCTGTTTTTTGGTTATTTGTTTCGCAGCAGTATTTGAAGTCGGATTCATGTTGCGTGAGTCGAGATTTTAATTTTGCTTTCGTTGTTCCGATATATATGTTATTGCAAGATTCGTTATTATTTCCATTACAGGGGATTTTGTAGATAACGTTGCTTTTTCCCGTATGAAGTATGTTAGATTTTGTGTTGTTAAATCCATTATTTAATGTATTATTTGGTTTGTGCGCTGTTGTAAGGCAGTGCTGAATAGAGGAAACTACAAGGTAGTAATACATGATTACTTTAAAAGCATATAAAATAAAAGTGATGTTGCAATTTTTTCATTTCCTTTTCATTTCATTTTCTTTTTATTGCATCTAACTTCAATCTTTTCTACTACTTTTCTGCTACTATTTTACATTTTCCGTTTACTAAGCAATTACTCACTAGTTATGTAAGAATTTATGTAAATGTATACTTTTTGTAATATTATGCGTCTGATGCACTTTAAAAAGACTCTGTCTTAGATGTGCAATGCCTGTTTATCCTAAATAAATAAATAAATAAATAAATAAATTGTCACTTCGTCTTTGTTGTAGCAATCTGATTGTTAGGCGTTAGGCGTTCTGACAGTTTGGGTACGTACACTACTGACTTAAATATTTTTTGTTTCGGCTTGTCTGACGTATGACGATTCCCTCCTCTTAAGTATCTATTAATCAGGGATTTTATTAAATTGTAGGGAAAATCATTGTTTCTTAGTAGTTCTATTATTTCGTCTTTGATTTCGGTGTGGTAAGTGTCATCTGTTATGGTTAACATTCTTCGAATACAGCCCATTGCTGTATTAATTATCATTGTCTTGGGGTGTTTCTAGTAAAAGTTGATGATTCGTCCTGTGATGTTGGTTTCTTATACCACTTTAACTTCAAATTAATGAAATACTTGGTTTACTTCATTTCAACCGACCTCAAGCCAGCAAGGAAAAAATAATTTATTATATTAATATCAAAAAATCATTTCCCATGCCTTTAATTAAAAAACTTATCCATAAACATCACACACTTAACTCTAACAACAATAAAACCGAGAAAGACGATAAAATATACAAATCAATGACATATATCCCAAGGTTGTCTGAAAGGATCAAAGGTTCAAATTTATATAATAAGGAAAAATATCAAATTGCATTTACATACAACAACACTCTACGACCAATCTATAGCAATACGAAGGACAAAATTTCAATTTATGAGAAATCCGACGTGGTTTACCAAATTCCATGCAACGGCGACGGGTCCCACGTATGCGAAAAAGTATATGTAGGGACAACTAAACTTAAACTTACGACAAGGCTTTCTGCCCACAAATCCAACATTAAATTAAGACACAATAATCCAGAAAATAAAACAGCATTGGCAGCGCATTGCAAGGACACAGGACACCATCCAGATTTTGAAAACGTTTCCATTCTGGAACATGAGAAAAATTATAATAAGCGCTTTATTTTAGAAACTTTACATATTCTGAACACCCCTAATGAGGTAAAAATGAACTTTAAAACAGACACCGACAATTGTGCACAAACTTACAGGAATTTGGTTTTAAAACAACAACATCACACAGTGGTCAGTTAATCTTACTCATTAAGTTAGAACAATAACTCTCACAATGTTGAGAGCGTAACATGTATTGACAGCGAACATACATACGTACATATATATATATATAATTTTTAACTCTTGTTGATATGTAAATTTTTGTATACATATGTTTTTTGTTTACACTTGCGGTACATGAAAATTGTTTATATTTACGGGATTTTCAATCTATATGTAGTTATATTTTGTCGCTCTTTTGCCTTTACCAAAGTTATCTTTGTTATTTCTGTTTAGTCGATCATACATATCCATATGTGTAAGTCAGAATTTTGCTACGGACATATATGTTTAAAAATGTTTATGTTAATGTGTTTCCTTTTCGTAGTTTCCTGATGATGACTTCAGGCTGAAGTCGAAATATCGAACAAATAAATATTTGAATAGTACTAAAAAAGAAGTTTTATTCAAATTCTGGCCTAAAGCTCAACAAAAATTATCAAATTATATAAACCAAGGCTATTAAATTTATCAATAAAATGGAAAATCGGAGAGCACACCGAGAAAACAACAACACCCACAAAGTGTATAAAACCATCAAAGTCAAGTATGACACTCACACGAAAAGATCAATTAGGCGTTACCAACAAACCACACAACAAATCACCCGACTAGCAGAATCGACAAAATTTTTGGAGAGATGCAAAATAAGCGGTTTGGTTCCAAAGTTCATCACAGATGCAACCAAGAATATCACATACACCATCAACAACAATATCCACAACAATAAAATTCCACGTAAGTTCAACAAAGTAGTGTCAAGGTACATAGAGAATGGGCAAATAAAACTTCTCAACCTTATTATACGTATCAAACATGATCTAAGAAGACAAAAAGAAAAGGAGAAGAATAGACTAATAGCACAAATAACACTCAGCCTCGACTCAGATCACTCTAAGACATTTTTTGAGAGCGAAGATTTCCTAACAAATAATCTCAGCAAAAAAGTTAAAAATACACAAATCGCTAAATACGAAAAATTAAAAGAGAAAGAAAAAGAAAAATGTAACATTAGGGTGGTACCAGAATTTTTTTGCAACACCACATCTTTAGACATCCCTGAAGACATTCAATGGCTTTTATCTCTAGGCCCTAAGCACGTTTTACCATTAGAGAAAGAAAAATTCCCCCTTTTCAAGTTTATAGCCGACGGAGAGAATATTATTCAAACAGTGCAGAATAAAGAAAGGCAAGAAATAGAAAGAAACAATTTCACGGCATTGATACACGAACACATGAAAAAGAGTACAAACTCATCTTTTGACAAATTCATGTGTGAAACTTCAAATTCTACCAGAAAGTTTCTCAACAAAAATAAACAAATTTTAATACTCAATGCAGATAAGGGCAATGTTACTGTAGCAATGGAGAAAAATGATTATTCAATGAAGATGCAAACTATAGTGAACAACATTTCTGACTATAGGGTCCTAAAACGAGATCCGACAAACAAGATGCAGGACAGTAACAATGAATTAGTTATAAAAATGTTCAACAACGGCCACATTGAAGAAAAAGAAAAGAATTTTCTAACTTCTAAAAATGCAAACCCGCCTAGGATTTACGGTTTACCAAAAATCCATAAAGATAAAATACCTCTGCGGCCAATATGCTCATCTATCGGTTCCCCTTCCTATAACTTATGCAAATATATAGTTCGTATACTTAAAAATATTACAAAATCCTCAAAATACAATGTCAAAGATTCCACAGAGTTCAAAGAGAAAGTAAAAGACACCTATATTTACGATGATGAAAGTTTGGTGTCGTTCGACGTCGTTTCCCTGTTTCCCAGCATCCCCGTGGATGCGGCTATTGACATTATTGCTTCAAGGTGGACTGACATTAAAGAACACACAGGTTTGACAAAAGATTTATTCATGAGCATAGTAAAATTTTGTGTGAAAGACAATAGATATTTCAAATACAATGATAAAATTTACGAACAGCGATCAGGAATGCCAATGGGATCTCCAGCCTCTCCAGTGATAGCAGACATAGTTTTGGAAGAGCTGCTAACGAAATTCGAGATGGAATCAAAAAGCAAACCACGATTACTAACAAAATACGTTGACGACTTATTTGCCATCGTCAAAACGAGCGAAATGGAAAATATGCTAAAATTACTTAACACCTACTTCAAATCCATACAATTTACTATGGAAGTGGAGAAAGATAACAGACTCCCTTACCTTGACACACTTATAATTAACTAGTAAGGAAGTCTAAGTTCGGGTGTAACCGAACATTAAATACCTAGTAGTGATCTGTTTTGGTATCCTAATTTACTCAGGTCTATTTTAATACATACCTGAAAATTTGTTATAAAGGCAACTGATTGTTTTCGATAAAAACATTTCTATTGTAAGTGGGAAATTAAACTATCACTAAATAACAAAATATAAATAGCTTTCCCCATGTTCATGAAAGGTATGAAAATAGAAAAAATTAATAAAAACTAGTAAGGAAGTCTAAGTTCGGGTGTAACCGAACATTAAATACCTAGTAGTGATCTGTTTTGGTATCCTAATTTACTCAGGTCTATTTTAATACATACCTGAAAATTTGTTATAAAGGCAACTGATTGTTTTCGATAAAAACATTTCTATTGTAAGTGGGAAATTAAACTATCACTAAATAACAAAATATAAATAGCTTTCCCCATGTTCATGAAAGGTATGAAAATAGAAAAAATTAATAAAAAAAAGGCAGTAGGGTGTTAACTACTTGTCAGTATATTCTGCGTGTTTGCTATCCGATTTGCGTAATTTTTGGCAGGAGTATACTATATACTATTGGGAAGCATCTCACTAACTTTCATTTAAATACCTTCTTGAAATTTCAAGCAATTGCTTTTGAAAATAGCTGACCTTTTATGCTAAAAAGTGGGCGGCGCCACGCCTACTTCACCAAAATCCACAAAATTTTTATACAGTTCAGTTTTGCTTAAAAAGCTTGTTATGTGTGTAAAATCTTATTTATATAACTTATACAATTAAGGAAATATCGCGATTTTAATTATACGAAGAAATTTTTTAGAACTGTGTTCAAAAAGTGGGCGTGTCCGTTCACCAATTTTGTTTATTTTTACAGCAAAGAGTTAGCTTTATATGTTGAACAATTTCTCTAAATATCGCTTCAATAAGTCAATTTTTACCGGAGTTATGGCATGAAAAGTTTTTTGGAATAATCCCCCATTAAGGGGCGGGGCCACGCCCATTTTCAAAAAATTTTGTGCTTTCGACTTTCTTTGCCCACGAACACTTTAGAAGTGAAATAGAAATGATACACAAGTAGTTTCAGCAAAGTTATAGCATATTCAATATATCTATGATCCTTTTCAAAATCTTTCGTATAAAATTGGGCGTGGACCTAACCCGATTTAAATAATTTTTTTTCGAAATATTGCTTGTATTAATATAAATATGTGTGCTGAATTTTATTTTGCTATCTTTAGCGGTTTTTGATTTATGACTAATAATATTTTCAAATTTGACTTAATCAAAAGAGGGCGGTGCCACGCCCCTTTTTAAAAATTTCTTCAAAAATTAATTTTTTGCCTTAACGCTAAAGTGCACACCAAATTTTATCCTTATAGGTTTATTATGTACTGAATAATCACTCTTTTTGTATTTTCGAAAATATTATATATATAGAAAGTGGGCGTGGCTTTTAACCGATTTTGCCTATTTTCAATAGCACTCCGAGATAAGTGAAAAGGAACCTGCATACCAAATTTCATTGAGATATCTCAAGATTTACTCAAGTTATCGTGTTCACAGACGGACGGACGGACGGACGGACGGACGGACGGACATGGCTCAATCAATTTCTCTTTTCCTCCTGAACATTTTGATATATATAAGTCAATATCTATCTCGATTCGTTTATGCCGTTACATACTACCGTTAGGCCAATGAAGTTAATATACCTTGTGTGCGAAGCACTACTAGGTATAAAAAGGCAGTAGGGTGTTAACTACTTGTCAGTATATTCTGCGTGTTTGCTATCCGATTTGCGTAATTTTTGGCAGGAGTATACTATATACTATTGGGAAGCATCTCACTAACTTTCATTTAAATACCTTCTTGAAATTTCAAGCAATTGCTTTTGAAAATAGCTGACCTTTTATGCTAAAAAGTGGGCGGCGCCACGCCTACTTCACCAAAATCCACAAAATTTTTATACAGTTCAGTTTTGCTTAAAAAGCTTGTTATGTGTGTAAAATCTTATTTATATAACTTATACAATTAAGGAAATATCGCGATTTTAATTATACGAAGAAATTTTTTAGAACTGTGTTCAAAAAGTGGGCGTGTCCGTTCACCAATTTTGTTTATTTTTACAGCAAAGAGTTAGCTTTATATGTTGAACAATTTCTCTAAATATCGCTTCAATAAGTCAATTTTTACCGGAGTTATGGCATGAAAAGTTTTTGGAATAATCCCCCATTAAGGGGCGGGGCCACGCCCATTTTCAAAAAATTTTGTGCTTTCGACTTTCTTTGCCCACGAACACTTTAGAAGTGAAATAGAAATGATACACAAGTAGTTTCAGCAAAGTTATAGCATATTCAATATATCTATGATCCTTTTCAAAATCTTTCGTATAAAATTGGGCGTGGACCTAACCCGATTTAAATAATTTTTTTTCGAAATATTTTTTTGATTTATGACTAATAATATTTTCAAATTTGACTTAATCAAAAGAGGGCGGTGCCACGCCCCTTTTTAAAAATTTCTTCAAAAATTAATTTTTTGCCTTAACGCTAAAGTGCACACCAAATTTTATCCTTATAGGTTTATTATGTACTGAATAATCACTCTTTTTGTATTTTCGAAAATATTATATATATAGAAAGTGGGCGTGGCTTTTAACCGATTTTGCCTATTTTCAATAGCACTCCGAGATAAGTGAAAAGGAACCTGCATACCAAATTTCATTGAGATATCTCAAGATTTACTCAAGTTATCGTGTTCACAGACGGACGGACGGACGGACGGACGGACATGGCTCAATCAATTTCTCTTTTCCTCCTGAACATTTTGATATATATAAGTCAATATCTATCTCGATTCGTTTATGCCGTTACATACTACCGTTAGGCCAATGAAGTTAATATACCTTGTGTGCGAAGCACTACTAGGTATAAAAAGGCAGTAGGGTGTTAACTACTTGTCAGTATATTTTGCGTGTTTGCTATCCGATTTGCGTAATTTTTGGCAGGAGTATACTATATACTATTGGGAAGCATCTCACTAACTTTCATTCAAATACCTTCTTGAAATTTCAAGCAATTGCTTTTGAAAATAGCTGACCTTTTATGCTAAAAAGTGGGCGGCGCCACGCCTACTTCACCAAAATCCACAAAATTTTTATACAGTTCAGTTTTGCTTAAAAAGCTTGTTATGTGTGTAAAATCTTATTTATATAACTTATACAATTAAGGAAATATCGCGATTTTAATTATACGAAGAAATTTTTTAGAACTGTGTTCAAAAAGTGGGCGTGTCCGTTCACCAATTTTGTTTATTTTTACAGCAAAGAGTTAGCTTTATATGTTGAACAATTTCTCTAAATATCGCTTCAATAAGTCAATTTTTACCGGAGTTATGGCATGAAAAGTTTTTTGGAATAATCCCCCATTAAGGGGCGGGGCCACGCCCATTTTCAAAAAATTTTGTGCTTTCGACTTTCTTTGCCCACGAACACTTTAGAAGTGAAATAGAAATGATACACAAGTAGTTTCAGCAAAGTTATAGCATATTCAATATATCTATGATCCTTTTCAAAATCTTTCGTATAAAATTGGGCGTGGACCTAACCCGATTTAAATAATTTTTTTTCGAAATATTGCTTGTATTAATATAAATATGTGTGCTGAATTTTATTTTGCTATCTTGAGCGGTTTTTGATTTATGACTAATAATATTTCCAAATTTGACTTAATCAAAAGTGGGCGGTGCCACGCCCCTTTTTAAAAATTTCTTCAAAAATTAATTTTTTGCCTTAACGCTAAAGTGCACACCAAATTTTATCCTTATAGGTTTATTATGTACTGAATAATCACTCTTTTTGTATTTTCGAAAATATTATATATATAGAAAGTGGGCGTGGCTTTTAACCGATTTTGCCTATTTTCAATAGCACTCCGAGATAAGTGAAAAGGAACCTGCATACCAAATTTCATTGAGATATCTCAAGATTTACTCAAGTTATCGTGTTCACAGACGGACGGACGGACGGACGGACGGACATGGCTCAATCAATTTCTCTTTTCCTCCTGAACATTTTGATATATATAAGTCAATATCTATCTCGATTCGTTTATGCCGTTACATACTACCGTTAGGCCAATGAAGTTAATATACCTTGTGTGCGAAGCACTACTAGGTATAAAAAAGGCAGTAGGGTGTTAACTACTTGCCCGTAAATCTTGCTTGTTTGTTATTCGATTTGCGTAATTTTTGGCAGGAGTATACTACATACTATTGGGAAGCATCTCACAAAATTTCATTGAAATACATTCTTGAAATTCCAACCAATCGCTTTTGAAAATAGCAGAGCTTTTATGCTAAAAAGTGGGGGGCGCCACGCCTACTTCACCAAAATCCACAAAATTTTTTTACAGTTTAGTTTTGTTTAAAAAGGCTAATATGTGTGTAAAATCTTATTTATATAACTTATACAATTATGGAAATATCGCGATTTTAATTTTACGAAGAAATATTTTAGAACTATGTTCAAAAAGTGGGCGTGTCCGTTCACCGATTTTGTTTATTTTTTCAGCAAAGAGTTAGCTTTATATGTTGAACACTTTCTTCAAATATCGTTTTAATAAATCAATTTTTACCGGAGTTATGGCATGGAAAGTTTTGTGGAATAATCCCCCATAAAGGGGCGGGGCCACGCCCATTTTCCAAAAATTTTGTGCTTTCGACTTTCTTTGCCCACGAACACTTTAGAGGTGAAATAGAAATGATATACAGCTAGTTTAAGCAAAGTTATAGCATATTCAATATATCCATGATCCTTTTCAAAATCTTTCGTATAAAATTGGGCGTGGACCTAATCCGATTTCGCTAATTTTTTTTCGAAATATTGCCTGTATTAATATAAATATGTGTGCTGAATTTTATTTTGTTATCTTGAGCGGTTTTTGATTTATGATTAATAATATTTCCAAATTTGACTTAATCAAAAGTGGGCGGTGCCACGCCCTTTTTTAAAAATTTCTTCACAAATTTATTTTTTGCTTTAACGGTAAGGTACACACCAAATTTCATCCTTATAGGTGTATTATGTACTGAATAATCACTCTTTTTGTATTTTCGAAAATATTATATATATAGAAAGTGGGCGTGGCTTTTAACCGATTTTGCCTATTTTCAATACCGTTCAGAGATATGTAAAAAGGAACCTGCATACAAAGTTTCATTGAGATATCTCAAGATTTACTCAAGTTATCGTGTTCACAGACGGACGGACGGACGGACGGACGGACGGACATGGCTCAATCAATTTCTCTTCTCCTCCTGAACATTTTGATATATATAAGTCAATATCTATCTCGATTCGTTTATGCCGTTACATACTACCGTTAGGCCAATGAAGTTAATATACCTTGTGTGCGAAGCACTACTAGGTATAAAAAAAAGGCAGTAGGGTGTTAACTACTTGTCAGTATATTTTGCGTGTTTGCTATCCGATTTGCGTAATTTTTGGCAGGAGTATACTATATACTATTGGGAAGCATCTCACTAACTTTCATTTAAATACCTTCTTGAAATTTCAAGCAATTGCTTTTGAAAATAACTGACCTTTTATGCTAAAAAGTGGGAGGCGCCACGCCTACTTCACCAAAATCCACAAAATTTTTTTACAGTTTAGTTTTGTTTAAAAAGGCTAATATGTGTGTAAAATCTTATTTATATAACTTATACAATTATGGAAATATCGCGATTTTAATTTTACGAAGAAATATTTTAGAACTATGTTCAAAAAGTGGGCGTGTCCGTTCACCGATTTTGTTTATTTTTTCAGCAAAGAGTTAGCTTTATATGTTGAACACTTTCTTCAAATATCGTTTTAATAAATCAATTTTTACCGGAGTTATGGCATGGAAAGTTTTGTGGAATAATCCCCCATAAAGGGGCGGGGCCACGCCCATTTTCCAAAAATTTTGTGCTTTCGACTTTCTTTGCCCACGAACACTTTAGAGGTGAAATAGAAATGATATACAGCTAGTTTAAGCAAAGTTATAGCATATTCAATATATCCATGATCCTTTTCAAAATCTTTCGTATAAAATTGGGCGTGGACCTAATCCGATTTCGCTAATTTTTTTTCGAAATATTGCCTGTATTAATATAAATATGTGTGCTGAATTTTATTTTGTTATCTTGAGCGGTTTTTGATTTATGATTAATAATATTTCCAAATTTGACTTAATCAAAAGTGGGCGGTGCCACGCCCTTTTTTAAAAATTTCTTCACAAATTTATTTTTTGCTTTAACGGTAAGGTACACACCAAATTTTATCCTTATAGGTGTATTATGTACTGAATAATCACTCTTTTTGTATTTTCGAAAATATTATATATATAGAAAGTGGGCGTGGCTTTTAACCGATTTTGCCTATTTTCAATACCGTTCAGAGATATGTAAAAAGGAACCTGCATACAAAGTTTGATTGAGATATCTCAAGATTTACTCAAGTTATCGTGTTCACAGACGGACGGACGGACGGACGGACGGACGGACGGACGGACATGGCTCAATCAATTTCTCTTCTCCTCCTGAACATTTTGATATATATAAGTCAATATCTATCTCGATTCGTTTATGCCGTTACATACTACCGTTAGGCCAATGAAGTTAATATACCTTGTGTGCGAAGCACTACTAGGTATAAAAAGGCAGTAGGGTGTTAACTACTTGTCAGTATATTCTGCGTGTTTGCTATCCGATTTGCGTAATTTTTGGCAGGAGTATACTATATACTATTGGGAAGCATCTCACTAACTTTCATTTAAATACCTTCTTGAAATTTCAAGCAATTGCTTTTGAAAATAGCTGACCTTTTATGCTAAAAAGTGGGCGGCGCCACGCCTACTTCACCAAAATCCACAAAATTTTTATACAGTTCAGTTTTGCTTAAAAAGCTTGTTATGTGTGTAAAATCTTATTTATATAACTTATACAATTAAGGAAATATCGCGATTTTAATTATACGAAGAAATTTTTTAGAACTGTGTTCAAAAAGTGGGCGTGTCCGTTCACCAATTTTGTTTATTTTTACAGCAAAGAGTTAGCTTTATATGTTGAACAATTTCTCTAAATATCGCTTCAATAAGTCAATTTTTACCGGAGTTATGGCATGAAAAGTTTTTTGGAATAATCCCCCATTAAGGGGCGGGGCCACGCCCATTTTCAAAAAATTTTGTGCTTTCGACTTTCTTTGCCCACGAACACTTTAGAAGTGAAATAGAAATGATACACAAGTAGTTTCAGCAAAGTTATAGCATATTCAATATATCTATGATCCTTTTCAAAATCTTTCGTATAAAATTGGGCGTGGACCTAACCCGATTTAAATAATTTTTTTTCGAAATATTGCTTGTATTAATATAAATATGTGTGCTGAATTTTATTTTGCTATCTTGAGCGGTTTTTGATTTATGACTAATAATATTTCCAAATTTGACTTAATCAAAAGTGGGCGGTGCCACGCCCCTTTTTAAAAATTTCTTCAAAAATTAATTTTTTGCCTTAACGCTAAAGTGCACACCAAATTTTATCCTTATAGGTTTATTATGTACTGAATAATCACTCTTTTTGTATTTTCGAAAATATTATATATATAGAAAGTGGGCGTGGCTTTTAACCGATTTTGCCTATTTTCAATAGCACTCCGAGATAAGTGAAAAGGAACCTGCATACCAAATTTCATTGAGATATCTCAAGATTTACTCAAGTTATCGTGTTCACAGACGGACGGACGGACGGACGGACGGACATGGCTCAATCAATTTCTCTTTTCCTCCTGAACATTTTGATATATATAAGTCAATATCTATCTCGATTCGTTTATGCCGTTACATACTACCGTTAGGCCAATGAAGTTAATATACCTTGTGTGCGAAGCACTACTAGGTATAAAAAAGGCAGTAGGGTGTTAACTACTTGCCCGTAAATCTTGCTTGTTTGTTATTCGATTTGCGTAATTTTTGGCAGGAGTATACTACATACTATTGGGAAGCATCTCACAAAATTTCATTGAAATACATTCTTGAAATTCCAACCAATCGCTTTTGAAAATAGCAGAGCTTTTATGCTAAAAAGTGGGGGGCGCCACGCCTACTTCACCAAAATCCACAAAATTTTTTTACAGTTTAGTTTTGTTTAAAAAGGCTAATATGTGTGTAAAATCTTATTTATATAACTTATACAATTATGGAAATATCGCGATTTTAATTTTACGAAGAAATATTTTAGAACTATGTTCAAAAAGTGGGCGTGTCCGTTCACCGATTTTGTTTATTTTTTCAGCAAAGAGTTAGCTTTATATGTTGAACACTTTCTTCAAATATCGTTTTAATAAATCAATTTTTACCGGAGTTATGGCATGGAAAGTTTTGTGGAATAATCCCCCATAAAGGGGCGGGGCCACGCCCATTTTCCAAAAATTTTGTGCTTTCGACTTTCTTTGCCCACGAACACTTTAGAGGTGAAATAGAAATGATATACAGCTAGTTTAAGCAAAGTTATAGCATATTCAATATATCCATGATCCTTTTCAAAATCTTTCGTATAAAATTGGGCGTGGACCTAATCCGATTTCGCTAATTTTTTTTCGAAATATTGCCTGTATTAATGTAAATATGTGTGCTGTATTTTATTTTGTTATCTTGAGCGGTTTTTGATTTATGATTAATAATATTTCCAAATTTGACTTAATCAAAAGTGGGCGGTGCCACGCCCTTTTTTAAAAATTTCTTCACAAATTTATTTTTTGCTTTAACGGTAAGGTACACACCAAATTTTATCCTTATAGGTGTATTATGTACTGAATAATCACTCTTTTTGTATTTTCGAAAATATTATATATATAGAAAGTGGGCGTGGCTTTTAACCGATTTTGCCTATTTTCAATACCGTTCAGAGATATGTAAAAATAAACCTGCATACAAAGTTTCATTGAGATATCTCAAGATTTACTCAAGTTATCGTGTTCACAGACGGACGGACGGACGGACGGACGGACGGACGGACGGACATGGCTCAATCAATTTCTCTTCTCCTCCTGAACATTTTGATATATATAAGTCAATATCTATCTCGATTCGTTTATGCCGTTACATACTACCGTTAGGCCAATGAAGTTAATATACCTTGTGTGCGAAGCACTACTAGGTATAAAAAGGCAGTAGGGTGTTAACTACTTGTCAGTATATTCTGCGTGTTTGCTATCCGATTTGCGTAATTTTTGGCAGGAGTATACTATATACTATTGGGAAGCATCTCACTAACTTTCATTTAAATACCTTCTTGAAATTTCAAGCAATTGCTTTTGAAAATAGCTGACCTTTTATGCTAAAAAGTGGGCGGCGCCACGCCTACTTCACCAAAATCCACAAAATTTTTATACAGTTCAGTTTTGCTTAAAAAGCTTGTTATGTGTGTAAAATCTTATTTATATAACTTATACAATTAAGGAAATATCGCGATTTTAATTATACGAAGAAATTTTTTAGAACTGTGTTCAAAAAGTGGGCGTGTCCGTTCACCAATTTTGTTTATTTTTACAGCAAAGAGTTAGCTTTATATGTTGAACAATTTCTCTAAATATCGCTTCAATAAGTCAATTTTTACCGGAGTTATGGCATGAAAAGTTTTTTGGAATAATCCCCCATTAAGGGGCGGGGCCACGCCCATTTTCAAAAAATTTTGTGCTTTCGACTTTCTTTGCCCACGAACACTTTAGAAGTGAAATAGAAATGATACACAAGTAGTTTCAGCAAAGTTATAGCATATTCAATATATCTATGATCCTTTTCAAAATCTTTCGTATAAAATTGGGCGTGGACCTAACCCGATTTAAATAATTTTTTTTCGAAATATTGCTTGTATTAATATAAATATGTGTGCTGAATTTTATTTTGCTATCTTTAGCGGTTTTTGATTTATGACTAATAATATTTTCAAATTTGACTTAATCAAAAGAGGGCGGTGCCACGCCCCTTTTTAAAAATTTCTTCAAAAATTAATTTTTTGCCTTAACGCTAAAGTGCACACCAAATTTTATCCTTATAGGTTTATTATGTACTGAATAATCACTCTTTTTGTATTTTCGAAAATATTATATATATAGAAAGTGGGCGTGGCTTTTAACCGATTTTGCCTATTTTCAATAGCACTCCGAGATAAGTGAAAAGGAACCTGCATACCAAATTTCATTGAGATATCTCAAGATTTACTCAAGTTATCGTGTTCACAGACGGACGGACGGACGGACGGACGGACGGACGGACGGACATGGCTCAATCAATTTCTCTTTTCCTCCTGAACATTTTGATATATATAAGTCAATATCTATCTCGATTCGTTTATGCCGTTACATACTACCGTTAGGCCAATGAAGTTAATATACCTTGTGTGCGAAGCACTACTAGGTATAAAAAGGCAGTAGGGTGTTAACTACTTGTCAGTATATTTTGCGTGTTTGCTATCCGATTTGCGTAATTTTTGGCAGGAGTATACTATATACTATTGGGAAGCATCTCACTAACTTTCATTCAAATACCTTCTTGAAATTTCAAGCAATTGCTTTTGAAAATAGCTGACCTTTTATGCTAAAAAGTGGGCGGCGCCACGCCTACTTCACCAAAATCCACAAAACTTTTATACAGTTCAGTTTTGCTTAAAAAGCTTGTTATGTGTGTAAAATCTTATTTATATAACTTATACAATTAAGGAAATATCGCGGTTTTAATTATACGAAGAAATTTTTTAGAACTGTGTTCAAAAAGTGGGCGTGTCCGTTCACCAATTTTGTTTATTTTTACAGCAAAGAGTTAGCTTTATATGTTGAACAATTTCTCTAAATATCGCTTCAATAAGTCAATTTTTACCGGAGTTATGGCATGAAAAGTTTTTTGGAATAATCCCCCATTAAGGGGCGGGGCCACGCCCATTTTCAAAAAATTTTGTGCTTTCGACTTTCTTTGCCCACGAACACTTTAGAAGTGAAATAGAAATGATACACAAGTAGTTTCAGCAAAGTTATAGCATATTCAATATATCTATGATCCTTTTCAAAATCTTTCGTATAAAATTGGGCGTGGACCTAACCCGATTTAAATAATTTTTTTTCGAAATATTGCTTGTATTAATATAAATATGTGTGCTGAATTTTATTTTGCTATCTTGAGCGGTTTTTGATTTATGACTAATAATATTTCCAAATTTGACTTAATCAAAAGTGGGCGGTGCCACGCCCCTTTTTAAAAATTTCTTCAAAAATTAATTTTTTGCCTTAACGCTAAAGTGCACACCAAATTTTATCCTTATAGGTTTATTATGTACTGAATAATCACTCTTTTTGTATTTTCGAAAATATTATATATATAGAAAGTGGGCGTGGCTTTTAACCGATTTTGCCTATTTTCAATAGCACTCCGAGATAAGTGAAAAGGAACCTGCATACCAAATTTCATTGAGATATCTCAAGATTTACTCAAGTTATCGTGTTCACAGACGGACGGACGGACGGACGGACGGACATGGCTCAATCAATTTCTCTTTTCCTCCTGAACATTTTGATATATATAAGTCAATATCTATCTCGATTCGTTTATGCCGTTACATACTACCGTTAGGCCAATGAAGTTAATATACCTTGTGTGCGAAGCACTACTAGGTATAAAAAAGGCAGTAGGGTGTTAACTACTTGCCCGTAAATCTTGCTTGTTTGTTATTCGATTTGCGTAATTTTTGGCAGTAGTATACTACATACTATTGGGAAGCATCTCACAAAATTTCATTGAAATACATTCTTGAAATTCCAACCAATCGCTTTTGAAAATAGCAGAGCTTTTATGCTAAAAAGTGGGGGGCGCCACGCCTACTTCACCAAAATCCACAAAATTTTTTTACAGTTTAGTTTTGTTTAAAAAGGCTAATATGTGTGTAAAATCTTATTTATATAACTTATACAATTATGGAAATATCGCGATTTTAATTTTACGAAGAAATATTTTAGAACTATGTTCAAAAAGTGGGCGTGTCCGTTCACCGATTTTGTTTATTTTTTCAGCAAAGAGTTAGCTTTATATGTTGAACACTTTCTTCAAATATCGTTTTAATAAATCAATTTTTACCGGAGTTATGGCATGGAAAGTTTTGTGGAATAATCCCCCATAAAGGGGCGGGGCCACGCCCATTTTCCAAAAATTTTGTGCTTTCGACTTTCTTTGCCCACGAACACTTTAGAGGTGAAATAGAAATGATATACAGCTAGTTTAAGCAAAGTTATAGCATATTCAATATATCCATGATCCTTTTCAAAATCTTTCGTATAAAATTGGGCGTGGACCTAATCCGATTTCGCTAATTTTTTTTCGAAATATTGCCTGTATTAATATAAATATGTGTGCTGAATTTTATTTTGTTATCTTGAGCGGTTTTTGATTTATGATTAATAATATTTCCAAATTTGACTTAATCAAAAGTGGGCGGTGCCACGCCCTTTTTTAAAAATTTCTTCACAAATTTATTTTTTGCTTTAACGGTAAGGTACACACCAAATTTTATCCTTATAGGTGTATTATGTACTGAATAATCACTCTTTTTGTATTTTCGAAAATATTATATATATAGAAAGTGGGCGTGGCTTTTAACCGATTTTGCCTATTTTCAATACCGTTCAGAGATATGTAAAAAGGAACCTGCATACAAAGTTTCATTGAGATATCTCAAGATTTACTCAAGTTATCGTGTTCACAGACGGACGGACGGACGGACGGACGGACGGACATGGCTCAATCAATTTCTCTTCTCCTCCTGAACATTTTGATATATATAAGTCAATATCTATCTCGATTCGTTTATGCCGTTACATACTACCGTTAGGCCAATGAAGTTAATATACCTTGTGTGCGAAGCACTACTAGGTATAAAAAAAAGGCAGTAGGGTGTTAACTACTTGTCAGTATATTTTGCGTGTTTGCTATTCGATTTGCGTAATTTTTGGCAGGAGTATACTATATACTATTGGGAAGCATCTCACTAACTTTCATTTAAATACCTTCTTGAAATTTCAAGCAATTGCTTTTGAAAATAACTGACCTTTTATGCTAAAAAGTGGGAGGCGCCACGCCTACTTCACCAAAATCCACAAAATTTTTTTACAGTTTAGTTTTGTTTAAAAAGGCTAATATGTGTGTAAAATCTTATTTATATAACTTATACAATTATGGAAATATCACGATTTTAATTTTACGAAGAAATATTTTAGAACTATGTTCAAAAAGTGGGCGTGTCCGTTCACCGATTTTGTTTATTTTTTCAGCAAAGAGTTAGCTTTATATGTTGAACACTTTCTTCAAATATCGTTTTAATAAATCAATTTTTACCGGAGTTATGGCATGGAAAGTTTTGTGGAATAATCCCCCATAAAGGGGCGGGGCCACGCCCATTTTCCAAAAATTTTGTGCTTTCGACTTTCTTTGCCCACGAACACTTTAGAGGTGAAATAGAAATGATATACAGCTAGTTTAAGCAAAGTTATAGCATATTCAATATATCCATGATCCTTTTCAAAATCTTTCGTATAAAATTGGGCGTGGACCTAATCCGATTTCGCTAATTTTTTTTCGAAATATTGCCTGTATTAATATAAATATGTGTGCTAAATTTTATTTTGTTATCTTGAGCGGTTTTTGATTTATGATTAATAATATTTCCAAATTTGACTTAATCAAAAGTGGGCGGTGCCACGCCCTTTTTTAAAAATTTCTTCACAAATTTATTTTTTGCTTTAACGGTAAGGTACACACCAAATTTTATCCTTATAGGTGTATTATGTACTGAATAATCACTCTTTTTGTATTTTCGAAAATATTATATATATAGAAAGTGGGCGTGGCTTTTAACCGATTTTGCCTATTTTCAATACCGTTCAGAGATATGTAAAAAGGAACCTGCATACAAAGTTTCATTGAGATATCTCAAGATTTACTCAAGTTATCGTGTTCACAGACGGACGGACGGACGGACGGACGGACGGACATGGCTCAATCAATTTCTCTTCTCCTCCTGAACATTTTGATATACATAAGTCAATATCTATCTCGATTCGTTTATGCCGTTACATACTACCGTTAGGCCAATGAAGTTAATATACCTTGTGTGCGAAGCACTACTAGGTATAAAAAAAAGGCAGTAGGGTGTTAACTACTTGTCAGTATATTTTGCGTGTTTGCTATCCGATTTGCGTAATTTTTGGCAGGAGTATACTATATACTATTGGGAAGCATCTCACTAACTTTCATTTAAATACCTTCTTGAAATTTCAAGCAATTGCTTTTGAAAATAACTGACCTTTTATGCTAAAAAGTGGGAGGCGCCACGCCTACTTCACCAAAATCCACAAAATTTTTTTACAGTTTAGTTTTGTTTAAAAAGGCTAATATGTGTGTAAAATCTTATTTATATAACTTATACAATTATGGAAATATCGCGATTTTAATTTTACGAAGAAATATTTTAGAACTATGTTCAAAAAGTGGGCGTGTCCGTTCACCGATTTTGTTTATTTTTTCAGCAAAGAGTTAGCTTTATATGTTGAACACTTTCTTCAAATATCGTTTTAATAAATCAATTTTTACCGGAGTTATGGCATGGAAAGTTTTGTGGAATAATCCCCCATAAAGGGGCGGGGCCACGCCCATTTTCCAAAAATTTTGTGCTTTCGACTTTCTTTGCCCACGAACACTTTAGAGGTGAAATAGAAATGATATACAGCTAGTTTAAGCAAAGTTATAGCATATTCAATATATCCATGATCCTTTTCAAAATCTTTCGTATAAAATTGGGCGTGGACCTAATCCGATTTCGCTAATTTTTTTTCGAAATATTGCCTGTATTAATATAAATATGTGTGCTGAATTTTATTTTGTTATCTTGAGCGGTTTTTGATTTATGATTAATAATATTTCCAAATTTGACTTAATCAAAAGTGGGCGGTGCCACGCCCTTTTTTAAAAATTTCTTCACAAATTTATTTTTTGCTTTAACGGTAAGGTACACACCAAATTTTATCCTTATAGGTGTATTATGTACTGAATAATCACTCTTTTTGTATTTTCGAAAATATTATATATATAGAAAGTGGGCGTGGCTTTTAACCGATTTTGCCTATTTTCAATACCGTTCAGAGATATGTAAAAATAAACCTGCATACAAAGTTTCATTGAGATATCTCAAGATTTACTCAAGTTATCGTGTTCACAGACGGACGGACGGACGGACGGACGGACGGACGGACGGACGGACATGGCTCAATCAATTTCTCTTCTCCTCCTGAACATTTTGATATATATAAGTCAATATCTATCTCGATTCGTTTATGCCGTTACATACTACCGTTAGGCCAATGAAGTTAATATACCTTGTGTGCGAAGCACTACTAGGTATAAAAATAACAACAAATTATACATTGATTGGTATAAGAAACCAACAGCTTCCGGTAGATTAATCAACTATAATTCTAAGCACTCACGAAACACTATTTTAAACACAGCAAAAAATTTTATAAAAAGGGTTCTTAACATCAGTGATAAGATGCTTCACAACAAAAACATAGGAATAATTAGAAAAACCCTGGAACAGAACTCATTTCCCATGCCTTTAATTAAAAAACTTATCCATAAACATCACACACTTAACTCTAACAACAATAAAACCGAGAAAGACGATAAAATATACAAATCAATGACATATATCCCAAGGTTGTCTGAAAGGATCAAAGGTTCAAATTTATATAATAAGGAAAAATATCAAATTGCATTTACATACAACAACACTCTACGACCAATCTATAGCAATATGAAGGACAAAATTTCAATTTATGAGAAATCCGACGTGGTTTACCAAATTCCATGCAACGGCGACGGGTCCCACGTATGCGAAAAAGTATATGTAGGGACAACTAAACTTAAACTTAAGACAAGGCTTTCTGCCCACAAATCCAACATTAAATTAAGACACAATAATCCAGAAAATAAAACAGCATTGGCAGCGCATTGCAAGGACACAGGACACCATCCAGATTTTGAAAACGTTTCCATTCTGGAACATGAGAAAAATTATAATAAGCGCTTTATTTTAGAAACTTTACATATTCTGAACACCCCTAATGAGGTAAAAATGAACTTTAAAACAGACACCGACAATTGTGCACAAACTTACAGGAATTTGGTTTTAAAACAACAACATCACACAGTGGTCAGTTAATCTTACTCATTAAGTTAGAACAATAACTCTCACAATGTTGAGAGCGTAACATGTATTGACAGCGAACATACATACGTACATATATATATATATAATTTTTAACTCTTGTTGATATGTAAATTTTTGTATACATATGTTTTTTGTTTACACTTGTGGTACATGAAAATTGTTTATATTTACGGGATTTTCAATCTATATGTAGTTATATTTTGTCGCTCTTTTGCCTTTACCAAAGTTATCTTTGTTATTTCTGTTTAGTCGATCATACATATCCATATGTGTAAGTCAGAATTTTGCTACGGACATATATGTTTAAAAATGTTTATGTTAATGTGTTTCCTTTTCGTAGTTTCCTGATGATGACTTCAGGCTGAAGTCGAAATATCGAACAAATAAACATTTGAATAGTACTAAAAAAGAAGTTTTATTCAAATTCTGGCCTAAAGCTCAACAAAAATTATCAAATTATATAAACCAAGGCTATTAAATTTATCAATAAAATCAAAAATTATTACGTTTAAAATTTCAATGCTTTTAAAGAAACTTAGGCCTTTTATTTTTGCGTTTGTAAGCATTTGTGTCAGTAAGTGCGACAAATAGACCAACAGTATTCGCCAATCATATGCGTAATGTCTTCTCCTTTAAAGCGCTTTTCAATAGCCGCAATGTCCTGATGAAACCTTTCGTCATCAAGGAAAAAATCTAAATGTTTGTGAATGAAATGGATCTTAAGCGACATTCATATGTCCATTTCGCCATATCCCGAAATCATTTCTGCAACAATATTTTTATAACGGCAACTGTGCCTTTCCATGCACGTTGTTCGATAGAATTCAATTTTGAGGAAATTGATTACTTGCAACTATCAGCAAAATTCTAAATAATTTTCCCGTAAGAGATTTTTCTTTTTCCTCTTTAATCCAATTCTAAACGTCTTCGAAAGTTTTCGAACATAAAAAGTAGCTATCACGAATGCAAAAAAAATGCGGACAAGTCTGGTAGTCCCCAGGAGTTTTTTCACTTTAAAATTGCAAGTATGAAAAATGTAAGGATTTTAATTAAATTATGAAAAATATTAAATATTGGTTGTTTTAGCACTAATAAAACAACAAATAAAACGCAAGTGCAACTGCTTGTTGCTGTAATGGAATCTCACCCCGCTATAGCACTAGGGTTCTTCAAAGGTGAGAGGGAGGAAGGTGGAGCCGGAACTCAACGCGGCAGGGCCACCTACAAAAAGTATACTGGAGTGGAAGAAGGTAAGATATCTGTAGTTGTTTATTTTTGTGAATTTTAGCGACCTTTCTTCCTTAACTATTTGTTTTTTTGCTGGCTTGAGGTCCGTGTTTAATTATTATAATAAAAACTAGTAAGGAAGTCTAAGTTCGGGTGTAACCGAACATTAAATACCTAGTAGTGATCTGTTTTGGTATCCTAATTTACTCAGGTCTATTTTAATACATACCTGAAAATTTGTTATAAAGGCAACTGATTGTTTTCGATAAAAACATTTCTATTGTAAGTGGGAAATTAAACTATCACTAAATAACAAAATATAAATAGCTTTCCCCATGTTCATGAAAGGTATGAAAATAGAAAAAATTAATAAAAAAAAGGCAGTAGGGTGTTAACTACTTGTCAGTATATTCTGCGTGTTTGCTATCCGATTTGCGTAATTTTTGGCAGGAGTATACTATATACTATTGGGAAGCATCTCACTAACTTTCATTTAAATACCTTCTTGAAATTTCAAGCAATTGCTTTTGAAAATAGCTGACCTTTTATGCTAAAAAGTGGGCGGCGCCACGCCTACTTCACCAAAATCCACAAAATTTTTATACAGTTCAGTTTTGCTTAAAAAGCTTGTTATGTGTGTAAAATCTTATTTATATAACTTATACAATTAAGGAAATATCGCGATTTTAATTATACGAAGAAATTTTTTAGAACTGTGTTCAAAAAGTGGGCGTGTCCGTTCACCAATTTTGTTTATTTTTACAGCAAAGAGTTAGCTTTATATGTTGAACAATTTCTCTAAATATCGCTTCAATAAGTCAATTTTTACCGGAGTTATGGCATGAAAAGTTTTTTGGAATAATCCCCCATTAAGGGGCGGGGCCACGCCCATTTTCAAAAAATTTTGTGCTTTCGACTTTCTTTGCCCACGAACACTTTAGAAGTGAAATAGAAATGATACACAAGTAGTTTCAGCAAAGTTATAGCATATTCAATATATCTATGATCCTTTTCAAAATCTTTCGTATAAAATTGGGCGTGGACCTAACCCGATTTAAATAATTTTTTTTCGAAATATTGCTTGTATTAATATAAATATGTGTGCTGAATTTTATTTTGCTATCTTTAGCGGTTTTTGATTTATGACTAATAATATTTTCAAATTTGACTTAATCAAAAGAGGGCGGTGCCACGCCCCTTTTTAAAAATTTCTTCAAAAATTAATTTTTTGCCTTAACGCTAAAGTGCACACCAAATTTTATCCTTATAGGTTTATTATGTACTGAATAATCACTCTTTTTGTATTTTCGAAAATATTATATATATAGAAAGTGGGCGTGGCTTTTAACCGATTTTGCCTATTTTCAATAGCACTCCGAGATAAGTGAAAAGGAACCTGCATACCAAATTTCATTGAGATATCTCAAGATTTACTCAAGTTATCGTGTTCACAGACGGACGGACGGACGGACGGACGGACGGACATGGCTCAATCAATTTCTCTTTTCCTCCTGAACATTTTGATATATATAAGTCAATATCTATCTCGATTCGTTTATGCCGTTACATACTACCGTTAGGCCAATGAAGTTAATATACCTTGTGTGCGAAGCACTACTAGGTATAAAAAGGCAGTAGGGTGTTAACTACTTGTCAGTATATTTTGCGTGTTTGCTATCCGATTTGCGTAATTTTTGGCAGGAGTATACTATATACTATTGGGAAGCATCTCACTAACTTTCATTCAAATACCTTCTTGAAATTTCAAGCAATTGCTTTTGAAAATAGCTGACCTTTTATGCTAAAAAGTGGGCGGCGCCACGCCTACTTCACCAAAATCCACAAAATTTTTATACAGTTCAGTTTTGCTTAAAAAGCTTGTTATGTGTGTAAAATCTTATTTATATAACTTATACAATTAAGGAAATATCGCGATTTTAATTATACGAAGAAATTTTTTAGAACTGTGTTCAAAAAGTGGGCGTGTCCGTTCACCAATTTTGTTTATTTTTACAGCAAAGAGTTAGCTTTATATGTTGAACAATTTCTCTAAATATCGCTTCAATAAGTCAATTTTTACCGGAGTTATGGCATGAAAAGTTTTTTGGAATAATCCCCCATTAAGGGGCGGGGCCACGCCCATTTTCAAAAATTTTTGTGCTTTCGACTTTCTTTGCCCACGAACACTTTAGAAGTGAAATAGAAATGATACACAAGTAGTTTCAGCAAAGTTATAGCATATTCAATATATCTATGATCCTTTTCAAAATCTTTCGTATAAAATTGGGCGTGGACCTAACCCGATTTAAATAATTTTTTTTCGAAATATTGCTTGTATTAATATAAATATGTGTGCTGAATTTTATTTTGCTATCTTGAGCGGTTTTTGATTTATGACTAATAATATTTTCAAATTTGACTTAATCAAAAGAGGGCGGTGCCACGCCCCTTTTTAAAATTTCTTCAAAAATTAATTTTTTGCCTTAACGCTAAAGTGCACACCAAATTTTATCCTTATAGGTTTATTATGTACTGAATAATCACTCTTTTTGTATTTTCGAAAATATTATATATATAGAAAGTGGGCGTGGCTTTTAACCGATTTTGCCTATTTTCAATAGCACTCCGAGATAAGTGAAAAGGAACCTGCATACCAAATTTCATTGAGATATCTCAAGATTTACTCAAGTTATCGTGTTCACAGACGGACGGACGGACGGACGGACGGACGGACGGACATGGCTCAATCAATTTCTCTTTTCCTCCTGAACATTTTGATATATATAAGTCAATATCTATCTCGATTCGTTTATGCCGTTACATACTACCGTTAGGCCAATGAAGTTAATATACCTTGTGTGCGAAGCACTACTAGGTATAAAAAGGCAGTAGGGTGTTAACTACTTGTCAGTATATTTTGCGTGTTTGCTATCCGATTTGCGTAATTTTTGGCAGGAGTATACTATATACTATTAGGAAGCATCTCACTAACTTTCATTCAAATACCTTCTTGAAATTTCAAGCAATTGCTTTTGAAAATAGCTGACCTTTTATGCTAAAAAGTGGGCGGCGCCACGCCTACTTCACCAAAATCCACAAAATTTTTATACAGTTCAGTTTTGCTTAAAAAGCTTGTTATGTGTGTAAAATCTTATTTATATAACTTATACAATTAAGGAAATATCGCGATTTTAATTATACGAAGAAATTTTTTAGAACTGTGTTCAAAAAGTGGGCGTGTCCGTTCACCAATTTTGTTTATTTTTACAGCAAAGAGTTAGCTTTATATGTTGAACAATTTCTCTAAATATCGCTTCAATAAGTCAATTTTTACCGGAGTTATGGCATGAAAAGTTTTTTGGAATAATCCCCCATTAAGGGGCGGGGCCACGCCCATTTTCAAAAAATTTTGTGCTTTCGACTTTCTTTGCCCACGAACACTTTAGAAGTGAAATAGAAATGATACACAAGTAGTTTCAGCAAAGTTATAGCATATTCAATATATCTATGATCCTTTTCAAAATCTTTCGTATAAAATTGGGCGTGGACCTAACCCGATTTAAATAATTTTTTTTCGAAATATTGCTTGTATTAATATAAATATGTGTGCTGAATTTTATTTTGCTATCTTTAGCGGTTTTTGATTTATGACTAATAATATTTTCAAATTTGACTTAATCAAAAGAGGGCGGTGCCACGCCCCTTTTTAAAAATTTCTTCAAAATTAATTTTTTGCCTTAACGCTAAAGTGCACACCAAATTTTATCCTTATAGGTTTATTATGTACTGAATAATCACTCTTTTTGTATTTTCGAAAATATTATATATATAGAAAGTGGGCGTGGCTTTTAACCGATTTTGCCTATTTTCAATAGCACTCCGAGATAAGTGAAAAGGAACCTGCATACCAAATTTCATTGAGATATCTCAAGATTTACTCAAGTTATCGTGTTCACAGACGGACGGACGGACGGACGGACGGACGGACATGGCTCAATCAATTTCTCTTTTCCTCCTGAACATTTTGATATATATAAGTCAATATCTATCTCGATTCGTTTATGCCGTTACATACTACCGTTAGGCCAATGAAGTTAATATACCTTGTGTGCGAAGCACTACTAGGTATAAAAAGGCAGTAGGGTGTTAACTACTTGTCAGTATATTTTGCGTGTTTGCTATCCGATTTGCGTAATTTTTGGCAGGAGTATACTATATACTATTGGGAAGCATCTCACTAACTTTCATTCAAATACCTTCTTGAAATTTCAAGCAATTGCTTTTGAAAATAGCTGACCTTTTATGCTAAAAAGTGGGCGGCGCCACGCCTACTTCACCAAAATCCACAAAATTTTTATACAGTTCAGTTTTGCTTAAAAAGCTTGTTATGTGTGTAAAATCTTATTTATATAACTTATACAATTAAGGAAATATCGCGATTTTAATTATACGAAGAAATTTTTTAGAACTGTGTTCAAAAAGTGGGCGTGTCCGTTCACCAATTTTGTTTATTTTTACAGCAAAGAGTTAGCTTTATATGTTGAACAATTTCTCTAAATATCGCTTCAATAAGTCAATTTTTACCGGAGTTATGGCATGAAAAGTTTTTTGGAATAATCCCCCATTAAGGGGCGGGGCCACGCCCATTTTCAAAAATTTTTGTGCTTTCGACTTTCTTTGCCCACGAACACTTTAGAAGTGAAATAGAAATGATACACAAGTAGTTTCAGCAAAGTTATAGCATATTCAATATATCTATGATCCTTTTCAAAATCTTTCGTATAAAATTGGGCGTGGACCTAACCCGATTTAAATAATTTTTTTTCGAAATATTGCTTGTATTAATATAAATATGTGTGCTGAATTTTATTTTGCTATCTTGAGCGGTTTTTGATTTATGACTAATAATATTTCCAAATTTGACTTAATCAAAAGTGGGCGGTGCCACGCCCCTTTTTAAAAATTTCTTCAAAAGTTAATTTTTTGCCTTAACGCTAAAGTGCACACCAAATTTTATCCTTATAGGTTTATTATGTACTGAATAATCACTCTTTTTGTATTTTCGAAAATATTATATATATAGAAAGTGGGCGTGGCTTTTAACCGATTTTGCCTATTTTCAATAGCACTCCGAGATAAGTGAAAAGGAACCTGCATACCAAATTTCATTGAGATATCTCAAGATTTACTCAAGTTATCGTGTTCACAGACGGACGGACGGACGGACGGACGGACATGGCTCAATCAATTTCTCTTTTCCTCCTGAACATTTTGATATATATAAGTCAATATCTATCTCGATTCGTTTATGCCGTTACATACTACCGTTAGGCCAATGAAGTTAATATACCTTGTGTGCGAAGCACTACTAGGTATAAAAAAGGCAGTAGGGTGTTAACTACTTGCCCGTAAATCTTGCTTGTTTGTTATTCGATTTGCGTAATTTTTGGCAGGAGTATACTACATACTATTGGGAAGCATCTCACAAAATTTCATTGAAATACATTCTTGAAATTCCAACCAATCGCTTTTGAAAATAGCAGAGCTTTTATGCTAAAAAGTGGGGGGCGCCACGCCTACTTCACCAAAATCCACAAAATTTTTTTACAGTTTAGTTTTGTTTAAAAAGGCTAATATGTGTGTAAAATCTTATTTATATAACTTATACAATTATGGAAATATCGCGATTTTAATTTTACGAAGAAATATTTTAGAACTATGTTCAAAAAGTGGGCGTGTCCGTTCACCGATTTTGTTTATTTTTTCAGCAAAGAGTTAGCTTTATATGTTGAACACTTTCTTCAAATATCGTTTTAATAAATCAATTTTTACCGGAGTTATGGCATGGAAAGTTTTGTGGAATAATCCCCCATAAAGGGGCGGGGCCACGCCCATTTTCCAAAAATTTTGTGCTTTCGACTTTCTTTGCCCACGAACACTTTAGAGGTGAAATAGAAATGATATACAGCTAGTTTAAGCAAAGTTATAGCATATTCAATATATCCATGATCCTTTTCAAAATCTTTCGTATAAAATTGGGCGTGGACCTAATCCGATTTCGCTAATTTTTTTTCGAAATATTGCCTGTATTAATATAAATATGTGTGCTGAATTTTATTTTGTTATCTTGAGCGGTTTTTGATTTATGATTAATAATATTTCCAAATTTGACTTAATCAAAAGTGGGCGGTGCCACGCCCTTTTTTAAAAATTTCTTCACAAATTTATTTTTTGCTTTAACGGTAAGGTACACACCAAATTTTATCCTTATAGGTGTATTATGTACTGAATAATCACTCTTTTTGTATTTTCGAAAATATTATATATATAGAAAGTGGGCGTGGCTTTTAACCGATTTTGCCTATTTTCAATACCGTTCAGAGATATGTAAAAAGGAACCTGCATACAAAGTTTCATTGAGATATCTCAAGATTTACTCAAGTTATCGTGTTCACAGACGGACGGACGGACGGACATGGCTCAATCAATTTCTCTTCTCCTCCTGAACATTTTGATATATATAAGTCAATATCTATCTCGATTCGTTTATGCCGTTACATACTACCGTTAGGCCAATGAAGTTAATATACCTTGTGTGCGAAGCACTACTAGGTATAAAAAAAAGGCAGTAGGGTGTTAACTACTTGTCAGTATATTTTGCGTGTTTGCTATCCGATTTGCGTAATTTTTGGCAGGAGTATACTATATACTATTGGGAAGCATCTCACTAACTTTCATTTAAATACCTTCTTGAAATTTCAAGCAATTGCTTTTGAAAATAACTGACCTTTTATGCTAAAAAGTGGGAGGCGCCACGCCTACTTCACCAAAATCCAC
>OX608080.1:70269473-70357473 GCA_951509765.1 Sphenella marginata | reverse complement strand
AACGTATTGGAAAAGTTTAAAACAGATCAACCATAAACTTTGGACATTATTGAAGTACAAACAAAGCACTGAATACAAAAAATGTGGGCGTGGCACGGCCCACATTTCCCAAATTATATAATTCTTGACCAAGGGACACACATATCCAAAAATCATTAGCTTAGACCAAAAATATTCAAAGTTATGATGATTTAAATTTTATATAGCCTGGGGGCGCGGCACTGGCTACTTTTCCAAAAATTCATATAGCCTCAATCGTACACAACAATTTTCTTAACCAATCTTGAAAGTTTAAAAGAGATCGACCATAAACTTTCGACAATATTGAAGTACAAACAAAACACACAAAAAGGGGCGTGGCACCGCCCACTTTTCCAAAATTACATAAATCTTGACCAAAGGACACACATATCCAGAAATCATTAATTTAGACCAAATATGTTCAGAGCTATGAAGAATTTAAATTTCATATAGCCTTGGGGCGTGGCACCGCCTACTTTTCCAAAAATTGATATAGCCTTAATCGTACACAACAATTTTCTTAACCAATCTTGAAAGTTTAAAAGAGATCGACCATAAACTTTGGACATTATTGAAGTACAAACAAAACACAAAAAATGTGGGCGTGGCACCGCCCACTTTTCCAAAATTACATAAATCTTGACCAAAGGACACACATATCCAGAAATCATTAATTTAGACCAAATATGTTCAGAGCTATGAAGAATTTAAATTTTATATAGCCTTGGGGCGTGGCACCGCCTACTTTTCCAAAAATTGATATAGCCTTAATCGTACACAACAATTTTCTTAACCAATCTTGAAAGTTTAAAAGAGATCGACCATAAACTTTGGACATTATTGAAGTACAAACAAAACACAAAAAATGTGGGCATGGCACCGCCCACTTTTCCAAAACTATATACATCTTGACTAAAGGACACACATATCCAAAAATCTTTAATTTAGACCTAATATGTTCAGAGTTATGAAGAATTTAAATTTTATATAGCCTGGGGGCGCGGCACTGGCTACTTTTCCAAAAATTCATATAGCCTCAATCGTACACAACAATTTTCTTAACCAATCTTGAAAGTTTAAAAGAGATCGACCATAAACTTTCGACAATATTGAAGTACAAACAAAACACACAAAAAGGGGCGTGGCACCGCCCACTTTTCCAAAATTACATAAATCTTGACCAAAGGACACACATATCCAGAAATCATTAATTTAGACCAAATATGTTCAGAGCTATGAAGAATTTAAATTTTATATAGCCTTGGGGCGTGGCACCGCCTACTTTTCCAAAAATTGATATAGCCTTAATCGTACACAACAATTTTCTTAACCAATCTTGAAAGTTTAAAAGAGATCGACCATAAACTTTGGACATTATTGAAGTACAAACAAAACACAAAAAATGTGGGCGTGGCACCGCCCACTTTTCCAAAATTACATAAATCTTGACTAAAGGACACACATATCCAGAAATCATTAATTTAGACCAAATATGTTCAGAGCTATGAAGAATTTAAATTTTATATAGCCTGGGGGCGTGGCACCGCCTACTTTTCCAAAGATTGATACAGCCTAAATCGTACACAACAATCTTCTGAACCAATCTTGAAAGTTTAAAAGAGATCGACCATAAACTTTGGACATTATTGAAGTACAAACAAAACACAAAAAATGTGGGCGTGGCACCGCCCACTTTTCCAAAATTACATAAATCTTGACCAAAGGACACACATATCCAAAAATTATTAATTTAGACCAAATATGTTCAGAGCTATGAAGAATTTAAATTTTATATAGCCTGGGGGCGTGGCACCGCCTACTTTTCCAAAAATTGATATAGCCTGAATCGTACACAACAATTTTCTTATCCAATCTTGAAAGTTGAAAAGAGATCGACCATAAACTTTGGACATTATTGAAGTACAAATAAAACACAAAAAATGTGGGCGTGGCACCGCCCACTTTTCCAACATTACATAAATCTTGACTAAAGGACACACATATCCAGAAATCATTAATTTAGACCAAATATGTTCAGAGCTATGAAGAATTTAAATTTTATATAGCCTGGGGGCGTGGCACCGCCTACTTTTCCAAAAATTGATATAGCCTAAATCGTACACAACAATCTTCTGAACCAATCTTGAAAGTTTAAAAGAGATCGACCATAAACTTTGGACATTATTGAAGTACAAACAAAACACAAAAAATGTGGGCGTGGCACCGCCCACTTTTCCAAAATTACATAAATCTTGACCAAAGGACACACATATCCAAAAATCATTAATTTAGACCAAATATGTTCAGAGTTATGAAGAATTGTAGTTTTATATGGCCTGGGGGCGTGGCACCGCCCACTTTTCCAAAAATTAATATAGCCTATGCTTTAACCCATGATCTCAAGAATATACTGTGAAAATTTCATAAAAATCGGTTGAGTACTTTGGACGCCCATAAAGGACACACAGACACACAGACACACAGACACACATTCATTTTTATTTATAACTAGCAGACCCGGCAGACGTTGTTCTGCCTGACCAGTGACTTCCCTAGAAATACATTTTCAAATATTTTTCTTTAACTTTTAACATTCCATTTATTGCAGTGCTTTAGGATATACAATGTTTGTGGCTTTAAAGTCTTTGGTATAAACAAATAAATTTTTTGGATGTCCAACTCAAAAAACGGATCTTTTGAACTCAATGGGTATGACAAAAACCATTATGCGCGGCTGAGCAGATGTATAGTTAGTACTTATTTAATTATATTCAATATCTACCTATAATACTCTGGATATGTATGAACGGCAATAACAAACAAAAAAAATTAAGTGCGTTGATTAAGATTTAAGAACGTTAAAATGTCACTATAGCAAATACATTCAGGGATATAACGAATTGAAATATTACTTAGCTTGTGGTCTTGGAACTGCCCACTTTTCCAAAGAATTTACAAATGTAGCCTATGTACATATGTCGTACCCAACGAAGATTTTAACGTATTGGAAAAGTTTAAAAAAGATCAACAGGTGCCACGCCCACATTTCCCAAATTGTATAATTCTTGACCAAGGGACACACATATCCAAAAATCATTAGTTTAGACCAAAAATATTCAAAGTTATAATGATTTAAATTTTATATAGCCTGGGGGCGTGGCACAACAATCTTCTGAACCAATCTGGAAATTAAGAGAAGATCGACCATAAACTTTGAACTTATTGAAGTACAAACAAAACACAAAACATGTGGGCGTGGCACCACCCACTTTTCCAAAATTATATACATCTTGACTCAAGGATACACATATCCAAAAATCTTTAATTTAGGCCCAATATGTTCAGAGTTATGAAGAATTTAAATTTTATATAGCCTGGGAGCGTGGCACCGCCTACTTTTCCAAAAATTGATATAGCCTGAATCGTACAAAACAATTTTCTTAACCAATCTTGAAAGTTTAAAAGAGATCGACCATAGACTTTGGACATTATTGAAGTACAGACAAAACACAAAAAATGTGGGCGTGGCACCGCCCACTTTTCCAAAATTACATAAATCTTGACCGAAGGACACACATATCCAGAAATCATTAATTTAGACCAAATATGTTCAGAGCTATGAAGAATTTAAATTTTAAATAGCCTGGGGGCGTGGCACCGCCTACTTTTCCAAAAATTGATATAGCCTAAATCGTACACAACAATTTTCTTAACCAATCTTGAAAGTTTAAAAGAGATCGACCATAAACTTTGGACATTATTGAAGTACAAACAAAACACAAAAAATGTGGGCGTGTCACTGCCCACTTTTCCAAAATTACACAAATCTTGACTACAGGACACACATATCCAGAAATCATTAATTTAGAATAAATATGTTCAGAGCTATGAAGAATTTAAATTTTATATAGCCTGGGGGCGTGGCACCGCCTACTTTTCCAAAAACTGATATAGCCTAAATCGTACACAACAATCTTCTGAACCAATCTTGAAAGTTTAAAAGAGATCGACCATAAACTTTGGACATTATTGAAGTACAAACAAAACACAAAAAATGTGGGCATGGCACCGCCCACTTTTCCAAAACTATATACATCTTGACTAAAGGACACACATATCCAAAAATCTTTAATTTAGACCAAATATGTTCAGAGTTATGAAGAATTTAAATTTTATATAGCCTGGGAGCGTGGCACTGGCTACTTTTCCAAAAATTGATATAGCCTGAATCGTACAAAACAATTTTCTTAACCAATCTTGAAAGTTTAAAAGAGATCGACCATAGACTTTGGACATTATTGAAGTACAGACAAAACACAAAAAATGTGGGCATGGCACCGCCCACTTTTCCAAAAATTAATATAGCCTATGCTTTAACCCATGATCCCAAGAATATACTGTGAAAATTTCATAAAAATCGGTTGAGTACTTTGGACGCCCATAAAGGACACACAGACACACAGACACACAGACACACAGACACATAGACACACAGACACGCAGACACACAGACACACAGACACACATTCATTTTTATTTATAAGATATTGTACAACACGCTCGCGGATGGTTTGTTGCTTCGAAGCCATTTTCAGCAAAACTATTAATTTTTTTATAATGGAAGCTACGTATGTAGTTTAGAAATGAATGACAGCGACACTGAAGACATCGCCTCCTGATTCGGTGCGATAAATTTTAAAATAAAGTAGTTTAACGAAAGTCTCATTTTTTTGTCATCACCCGTTATATATAATAACTTGGGATTTTTTTGTCTTCACTTTCAATATTTCAGCATTAAAATCCGATTGCTTTGTTATTGCATACAACGTACCCTGTGTGGTTTGTGTGTGTGGGCTGATTCGGAGTAAGTATAAAAAAAATAAAAATAAAAAAAAACCAATGGAGGACAACGATTTATGTAAGTCAATACCTAATTAAATGAAACACAAAGTATCTTTTTTACTTTGGTTTGAAAAACTCAAGTGGTTTTGGAGCTTCTGCCAGAATAATATTGTTTTCTACTATCCATGGTACAAAACAAATCGCAAACAAACCGCCAAGGCATTTTACTTCCTTTTAATTAGTTTGGATTAATGTCTTTGTGCTATTTTCAGTACAAAATTAGTGAATCTTTGCAAAATACTTTTCAGTAACTTCCTTATGCCTACATAATATGTAAGGTGCTTAGTTTGATGACATTTTCATATAAGAAGTGCGCACTTCGGCTACGACTATCAAACACAGCAACTCTTGTAAATAAAATTGGTAATTAGCAGGCTTACGCTCTAGGCCCACGGTATACTGTTTTGTACCATGTATTGGGGGAAACAATACAAACTTTTTTTTTTTTTATTGTACGGACGTACACTCTGCACAGAAGTAAACTGTTTAATTACCGGTTTCGGGTCAATGATTCCAAAGTCAAAAGGCCACTTTTGATACGTCCCCAACATTTTTAGACATGTTTTAGCAGTTGTGAACCAAAGTAAAGAAATACCAAAGATTCAAACTCTTGCTAAAAACTGTTTCTAATTTAATTAGGCGATGTTTCACTTGAAGATGTACTACAGGCAAATTTAAACGACCTTGAATGACCAGGAGCTGAATGCAAGTTTAGAAGACAACGAGGATGAAACTGATGTTGGTGGTTGTTCATCTTCTGAAGCGGTAATCGTTTACGTGGGCTACCGAGCGCTAATACACAACCAAAAATGTTGGGATATGTATCAGGAGACGCGCTTTGGTCCCAGGAGCATGAATATAACTCCGCTGAAAAAATATTTTCAGAAGTGTGCGTGATATTTGCAATCAAAGTTCACAGTTTTCTGGATCATTTTTCGCAAATAATGAAAATATTGATTCAGCGGAGTTATATTCATGCTCCTGGCACCGAAAGGCGTCTTTTGATACCCCTGCCGACATTTTTGGAGGCGTATTAGCACTCGGTAGTCCACGTAAACGATTACCCTTCAACAAATCGTACCAATTTCTGAGTCCACCGAAAACGCGAACAGCTCGATTTGAAGTTTTTTATTATACAGTAGAATCGCGCAAAAGTTAACTCGCGAGAAAGTTAAACCTTCGGCTAAGTTGACCGATTTTGAGCGTCCACGTACCGCTCTAAAAAGTTAACTTTTCGTCAACTTTTTCGAGCTTATCTATTTTTTCAAATCCAACCGTTTGTTTGGCAAGAAAAACAAGCTCGGGTATTCCCCTTATTGCTATGTATTCTCCGAATTTGTATGTAAAAAATTATTGTCGGTGTCGGTTGGTACATACGTAGTTTGTCATGAACGTTTGAGCTTGTGAGTTGTTTAAAGTTAGTGTGTTAAAAAATGTCAACTAAGCAGAAAAAATCATTGCAAATCAGATTAAATTTGCATCAAAAAGCTGAGATTTTAAGAAAAATCGATGAAGGTATTCGTGGAAACCGATTGGCAAATCAGATATCAGATCTTATTAATATGCGCACGAAAATTGTCAGGAGCTATTACACAAAAGAAAAGAAACAAACAAGTCTAGACCGCTTCTTTAAACCAGCCCTTACAAATTAATATGTACATATATGTATGTAAAATGTGAAAAAGTACAAACTAAATCTAAGTTTCTGTTTTGTTACGAGTAAAAGTGAGTCTTGCAAATAAATTGAACCTAAATTTTATATTCCCAAAATTATGTTTATTTCCGTGTTTTTTTTCAAATTCGAGAACCCTTTGGAAAAGTTAATATTTCGGAAAAGTAAAACACCCTTGGAACGGTTTGGTTAACTTTTTCGCGATTCTACTGTACTTTAAAGTTAAATTAAATATATTTAATGTATTCTTCACATGTCTTGCAAATACATATATACATCATATCCTTGGGTAAATTCTCGTTGTTGTTGTTTTTGTTGTTAGCAGTGCTTCGCTCTGCCCAAAGGGCCAGTTCACCAGAGTAATAATGGTGTTAGAAGAGTGTGTTCAGTAGAACCGGAGAAGCGATGTTGTGTGTCATGAGGGACCATACCGCATGCAGGGCATAAGTTCGGTATGGTGGGGTTCAATCTGGATAAATAGGAGTTCAGCCTATTGCAATATCTAGACCGGAGTTGTGCCAGCATGAATTTAGTAAAAAGTAAAAAACACCAAACGGAGGAGGTTAACACCATGTTGTCGGAAAATAAAGGAAAGGGAATGAAATGAAATGAAGAGAAAATAAAGGATATACGGAAAGGGCCGGAAAGGGGTCGAAACGAAAGGAAATAAGGGAAAGCGAAGGAAAGGAAAGGTAAATAAAGGAAAAGGAAGTAAAGTAGAGGAAAGGGAAAGAAGAGTAAAGGAAAGAAAAGGAATCGAAAAGAAAAAAAAAAAATAAGGGATAAGAACGGAAAGGTAAAGAAAGGAAAGGAAAATAAAGGAGAGTAATGTAAAGAAATGTAAACAAAGCATAGGAATGGAATGGGAAGGAAAGCAACGAATAGAAAAGGAGAGGAAGGGACAGTAATGGAAAGGAAAAGGGAGTGAAGGAAGAGAAAGGTAAATAAATGAAAAGGAAGTAAAGGCAAGGAATGGAAAAGAAAGGGAGGTAAAGGACAGGAAGGGAGAGCAAAGGAAAGGTAAGGAAAGAAAAGGGAAATTTGTTTTTTTTTGGCAGACCTACAATTTCTTCCAGTTGGTGTCGTGAAGGTTTGGCATAGTCAATAACCGGTCGGCCAATAGGCTTATATGTGTCAAGCAAATTTTCTTTGTCTTTGCCCCAAGTACTGCCGGCCAATGAGGTTCTTGTTGCGGCTATTGTCGAATGTAACCTCTAAGATTTTGGGGTGGTTGACTATAGGTAGTGGAACACCATCTACGTGGACATTCAACTCCTGCCCCATCTGTGCAGTCCATGTAGTGAAAAGCGTCGGTGTCGATTTAGTCGGGGACAGTGTCAGGTTCCGCTGGAAAAATCCCGTAGGTAGCAGTTTAGTCTTGTGCACAGTTCGTCCGTGGAAGGTCCCTTGCCCGTGGCCATCACCGTGCAGTCGTCAGCGTACAGAACGATGGAGACCCTCTGGTGGGGGAGGGAGACTCGATATGTAGAAGTTAAACAGGAGGGGGAAACGACACCACCCTGCGGAACCCCTTTTCTGATTCTTCTAGGTCTACATCTCTCGTTTCGGAACTTCACTGACGCTAGCCGGCCGTTTAGATAGTTGGCGGTCCATCGTTTAAGGCCGGCAGGAAGCGGTGTCTCCTCCAGGTCTCTAAGGAGCGTGGCATGGTTGACCGTGTCGAAAGCTTTAGACAGGTCGAGTGCCACGAGAACCGTCCTGTGGTTTGGTGGGTGTTGATGCAAACCGCAATTGATCTGCGTCGTGATGGCATTTAACGCCGATGTTGTGCTGTGATTTTTCCGGAAGCCATGTTGATGGTTGGCCAGCTGCAGGTTTGCAGTATAGTATGGGAGCAAGATAGCCTCTAACAACTTCACTACCGGCGAGAGGAGATATATCGGGCGATAAGAATCTCCTTGATTAGCCGGCTTTCCAGGTTTTAGAGGGGGGCCACAGTCGCATGTTTCCAGATATCTGGTATGACGAATGTGGTCAGTGAGAGGTTGAATAGAGCCGCCAAGTACTTGTGCCCCTCGTGGCCGAGGTGTTTCAGCATCTTCATGGCAATTCCGTGGGGTCCAAGTGATCTATAGGGTTTTGCCTTACCTATAGCTTCCTTAACCTCTGCGACGGAGACGACAATGGGCGCGGTTGCGGTAGGAGGATGCAGTAAGAATTTCCGGCAGAATGAGATAGCGCATTTCCTGGGGTCCGATTTGACGCTGTCGCCGAATGCAATTCCGACCTTGTCGTTGTATTTGGTCGGGTTTGATAGGTAGGGCCTTGACAGTTGACCATAATTTGCCGACCCCGATTTTGTTCACTGATAGCTTTTTTTTTTTGTAATAAAACAGAGCTTAGAGGGGGGGAAAATATCTGCAAAAAAACAAAAAGGTTTCGAGATGCTTCCTCGCAAAGTACAAATTTTTTTATATTTTTACAAAAAAAATTTTTAAAATCCGTAATGATTGTTCACTATGTTTGAATCTGCAGGACCTAGCAAAAAGTGTTGTATGTACTGATTATTGTAAATTTTATAAGCTTTCAAATTTTCCAAACCGTTTTCGAATAGCTCAATTTGTTCTTGAGATATACACGATTAAGTGGAGCCATCTTTTTTGTTTTTTGAAATAACGGTAAATTGTAAATATCTCAAAAACGGTACCATTCAAGTAAAAATAACTTTGAATTTCGGAATTAGGAGGTGATTTTACATAGGAATTTCACTATGGCGTCTCTGGTGCAGAAAAAAAGTAGACCCACATGGTGGTATCCTTTCCACACTATTGTTTATCTTCGACATATCAAAGCTCCCTTCCCCACCAGAACGTTAACGAGCTAGTAGACGAAATCCGCACGCAATCCAACTTTGTCACCGACCAAGTCCACGGCGACACTGTTCACGAAATGGAATAAACACATGACCCTGGAGCTGGACATCCACGTCGATGGTGTCACAGCCTAAAATCTTGGGCGTGACGTTCAAAAACAGCCTCACCTTTCATGCATATTTCAGTATTTCTGCATTGGCAGCGCTTCAAAAAAATACCCTTTCCTTTTCTTCTCTCCTTTCCTTTCCATCGCTTTCCTTTCCTTTTCGTTTACCTCCCTTTTCTTTCCTTCCCTTTCTTTTCCATTCCTTGCCTTTCCTTTCCTTTCCTTTACATCCTTTTATTTTCTTTTCCTTTACTTAGCTTTCTCTTCATTCACTCTCTTTTCCTTTCGTTTCCTTTCCCTTCTTCCCTTTCTATTACTTCCCTTTTTTTCCTTTCATTTCTTTAACTTTACTTTCCTTTCCTTTCTTTTAATTTCGACTCCCTTCTTTCCTTCCTTCCCTTTCCAATAATATCCTTTATTTTCCTTTCATTTCTTTTCCTTTCCTTCCCTTTCTTTTACCCTCTAACTCTTCCTTTCCTTCCCTTTCATTTCCTTTCTCTCCCGTTCCATTGTTATCCCTTACGAGGGTTGCTCCAGTGTCTCATGTTACTGGCTGGTATCGAATCCAACCCCGGGACAAGAGACTGGATCTACTGCGTCTGCTGGAAGAAAATATGTGTTAATCGTTCGCATTATTTTCAATGCAGTAAATTCAAGCTATGGCTTCACAGATCTGGATGCTCAGGGCTTAACCCTGCCATCCCCAGATCCCGAACTTTCTTCAGTACTTATGAGGCACCATGTTGTTCACAGTAGTGGCCCAGTTTCCACGACTAGCAGCTCTGCTGCTCCCGCCTCACCTACTCCCGACTGTCGCTCACGCTCACCAGCGCTTCCATCTGGCACGGCCATCCAACACTCCTCCGGAATAGGCAAGTTGTGAACAACGCCGAGCGTCAGTCCCCACTCTCTCTGCTCTCCTGGTCCCCCCTACTTCCAGCACTCACGTGGGTCAGAAACATAACCTCCCCGTACCTTTCACCACATGCACTGTCTGTCGGCAAAGACTATTTGTAGCCCCTTGCTGCAGAACTCAGCCGCCCTCCACGCCACACAACATCGGCCAAGGCGCGCTGAACCCCAGACTGCTTCATAGCCTTGGACTAAGCCTACCTCCATTTAGGCAACCACACCCGTCCACCACGCCCAGCATGCCTTCACCTTCTCTAACGACACACTTCAAAATCACAGCTGAACTGCAACGGATTAACTGGAAAGATAGCGTAGATAACCGACTTTATGAAGTCGAACAACATTAAACTCGCGGCGATTCAGGAGACCAAACTGAACGCAAACTCGGACTAACGTACTCGTGATGGGTACAATGTGCATCGGAAAGACCGTCCCAGCGGTCATGGGGGCCTTGCATTCATCACACACCACACTGTGCAGTATAACCTATTTGCCCCGGACATCGACACCAGGGGCTCTACCATTGAATGCCAGGGTATAGCAGTCCGGACAGGCGACGTTGACCTGCGAGTGATAAATATATACATTTCCTCTGTTACGTGCTGTCTCCGCGATTATCGCCCTAATATTAGTGCGTTGCTAAGGGGTGATAACTGCCTTATCCTAGGTGACGTCAACGCACACCACGATCTCTGGTACTCCAACTTGCCAGCAGACAGCAGAGGGCACGCACTCGCAGTGCAAATAGACAACCGGTATTTTGTACACTGAATGGAGATGCCCCCACTAGGGTGGCTGGTAACTGCCACAGCTCGCCAGACATCTCCATTTCAAGCGCGGGCCTAATCAACCACGTAAACTGGCAACCAATGCTTACATTAGCATCAGACCACCTACCCATCCTACTTTACATCGAACGACCGTTTGACTTCATAACGACTGAAAAACGAACGTACATTAACTTTAGTAAAGGGGACTGGGACCGCTTCACGGACTTTACAGAGCACTCCTTCGCTGAACTACCCACACCGACGGACGTACGCAAAGGTGAGAAAGAGTTTCGCAAAGTCATCGATTGAGCCTCCGGCCGCTTCATCCCTGCTGGCAGAATCCCGGAAATTCAGCTTAATTTCCCCGCAGAAGCAGCGGCAATGGCAAGAGAACGTGACCAAGTGAGACTCGTAAATCCCGCAGATCCAAGAATAAAAGATCTCAACGCGGAAATCCGTCGGACAATCAATGACCACAAGTTGACAAAGTGGAAAGAACACCTAGAGTCATGCAACCTCTCCGGCGGGGTCGGCAAATTATGGTCAACTGTCAAGGCCCTACCTATCAAACCCGACCAAATACAACGACAAGGTCGGAATTGCATTCGGCGACAGCGTCAAATCGGACCCCAGGAAATGCGCTATCTCATTCTGCCGGAAATTCTTACTGCATCCTCCTACCGCAACCGCGCCCATTGTCGTCTCCGTCGCAGAGGTTAAGGAAGCTATAGGTAAGGCAAAACCCTATAGATCACTTGGACCCGACGGAATTGCCATGAAGATGCTGAAACACCTCGGCCACGAGGGGCACAAGTACTTGGCGGCTCTATTCAACCTCTCACTGACCACATTCGTCATACCAGATATCTGGAAACATGCGACTGTGGCCCCCCTCTAAAACCTGGAAAGCCGGCGAATCAAGGAGATTCTTATCGCCCGATATATCTCCTCTCGCCGGTAGTGAAGTTGTTAGAGGCTATCTTGCTCCCATACTATACTGCAAACCTGCAGCTGGCCAACCATCAACATGGCTTCCGGAAAAATCACAGCACAACATCGGCGTTAAATGCCATCACGACGCAGATCAATTGCGGTTTGCATCAACACCCACCAAACCACAGGACGGTTCTCGTGGCACTCGACCTGTCTAAAGCTTTCGACACGGTCAACCATGCCACGCTCCTTAGAGACCTGGAGGAGACACCGCTTCCTGCCGGCCTTAAACGATGGACCGCCAACTATCTAAACGGCCGGCTAGCGTCAGTGAAGTTCCGAAACGAGAGATGTAGACCTAGAAAAATCAGAAAAGGGGTTCCGCAGGGTGGTGTCGTTTCCCCCTCCTGTTTAACTTCTACATATCGAGCCTCCCTCCCCCACCAGAGGGTCTCCATCGTTCTGTACGCTGACGACTGCACGGTGATGGCCACGGGCAAGGGACCTTCCACGGACGAACTGTGCACAAGACTAAACTGCTACCTACGGGATTTTTCCAGCGGAACCTGACACTGTCCCCGACTAAATCGACACCGACGCTTTTCACTACATGGACTGCACAGATGGGGCAGGAGTTGAATGTCCACGTAGATGGTGTTCCACTACCTATAGTCAACCACCCCAAAATCTTAGAGGTTACATTCGACAATAGCCGCAACAAGAACCTCATTGGCCGGCAGTACTTGGGGCAAAGACAAAGAAAAGTTGCTTGACACATATAAGCCTATTGGCCGACCGGTTATTGACTATGCCAAACCTTCACGACACCAACTGGAAGAAATTGTAGGTCTGCCAAAAAAAAAACAAATTTCCCTTTTCTTTCCTTACCTTTCCTTTGCTCTCCCTTCCTGTCCTTTACTTCCCTTTCTTTTCCATTCCTTGCCTTTACTTCCTTTTCATTTATTTACCTTTCTCTTCCTTCACTCCCTTTTCCTTTCCATTACTGTACCTTCCTTTCCTTTTCTATTCGTTGCTTTCCTTCCCATTCCATTCCTATGCTTTGTTTACATTTCTTTACATTACTCTCCTTTATTTTCCTTTCCTTTCTTTACCTTTCCGTTCTTATCCCTTATTTTTCTTTCTTTTCGATTCCTTTTCTTTCCTTTACTCTACTTTCCCTTTCCTCTACTTTACTTCCTTTTCCTTTATTTACCTTTCCTTTCCCTCCCTTTCCCTTATTTCCTTTCCTTTCGACCCCTTTCCGGCCCTTTCCGTATATCCTTTATTTTCCTTTCATTTCATTTCATTCCCTTTCCTTTATTTTCCGACAACATGGTGTTAACCTCCTCCGTTTGGTGTTTTTTACTTTTTACTAAATTCATGCTGGCACAACTCCGGTCTAGATATTGCAATAGGCTGAACTCCTATTTATCCAGACTGAACCCCACCATACCGAACTTATGCCCTGCATGCGGTATGGTCCCTCATGACACACAACATCGCTTCTCCGGTTCTACTGAACACACTCTTCTAACACCATTATTACTCTGGAAAATGTCGGCAGGGGTATCAAAAGACGCCTTTCGGTGCCAGGAGCATGAATATAACTCCGCTGAATCAATATTTTCATTATTTGCGAAAAATGATCCAGAAAACTGTGAACTTTGATTGCAAATATCACGCACACTTCTGAAAATATTTTTTCAGCGGAGTTATATTCATGCTCCTGGGACCAAAGCGCGTCTCCTGATACATATCCCAACATTTTTGGTTGTGTATTAGCGCTCGGTAGCCCACGTAAACGATTACCGCTTCAGAAGATGAACAACCACCAACATCAGTTTCATCCTCGTTGTCTTCTAAACTTGCATTCAGCTCCTGGTCATTCAAGGTCGTTTAAATTTGCCTGTAGTACATCTTCAAGTGAAACATCGCCTAATTAAATTAGAAACAGTTTTTAGCAAGAGTTTGAATCTTTGATATTTCTTTACTTTGGTTCACAACTACTAAAACATGTCTAAAAATGTGGGGGACGTATCAAAAGTGGCCTTCTGACTTTGGTATCTTATTAGTTCAGCAGGGTTATATTCATGCTCCTGGACCGAAACCCGTCTTTTGATACCCCTCATACATACATGGTACAAAACAGGGTATTTGTTTTCTTTGGCACTCAACTACTAATAAATTAGCGTTTTGACCTCGGTATCAATTATGCGAACTCGAAATTAAATTTTTTTGTTTTAGTGAAAAGTTATTAGCAAAAAACCAAAAAATTACCCACTTCAAATCCTGATTTAGGAGCCCGATCCATGTTTTTTATATGCAGAACACCTTTCCGCGTAGGCGGCCTTCGGCCGCGCTTCAAAAAAATAACCCTCAGCCGGTCCAACGGCTTCGTGATCCCAATTATTTCCGCGCAGAACACACTTTTGCATTTTTTTCTCACAGTGTGATCTGTGATTACAACAACCACATGAAAATGACAGAAAATTGTGAACTTTAAGTGCTAATATCTCTTCACAAAAAAAAAAAATTAGATTTCGAGTTCGCAGAACTGATACCGAGGTCAAAACGCATCTTTTGATACCCCTATTATATTATAAGCTAATTTATTAGTAGTTGAGTGCCAAAGGAAACAAATACCCAAAACAGTATAGGTACCGTAGGCTTAGAGCGTAAGCCTGCTAAATACCATTTTCATTTACAAGAGTTGCTGTGTTTGATAGCCGTAGCCGAAGTGCGCACTTCTTATGCGAAAATGTCATCAAACTAAGCACATTACGTGTTATTTTTATTTACAAGAGTTGCTGTGTTTGACAGCCGTAGCCGAAGTGCGCACTTCTTATACGAAAATGTCATCAAACTAAGCACCTTACATATTATGTAGGCATAAAGAAGTTACTGAAAAGTATTTTGCAAAGATTCACTAATTTTGTACTGAAAATCGCACAAAGACATAAATCCAAACTAATTAAAAGGAAGTAAAATACCTTGGCGGTTTGTTTGCGATATTTTTTGGATAATAGAAAACAATATTATTCTGGGAGAAGCTCCAAAACCACTTGCGTTGGTCAAACCAAAGTAAAAACTAGTAAGGAAGTCTAAGTTCGGGTGTAACCGAACATTAAATACCTAGTAGTGATCTGTTTTGGTATCCTAATTTACTCAGGTCTATTTTAATACATACCTGAAAATTTGTTATAAAGGCAACTGATTGTTTTCGATAAAAACATTTCTATTGTAAGTGGGAAATTAAACTATCACTAAATAACAAAATATAAATAGCTTTCCCCATGTTCATGAAAGGTATGAAAATAGAAAAAATTAATAAAAAAAAGGCAGTAGGGTGTTACTTGTCAGTATATTCTGCGTGTTTGCTATCCGATTTGCGTAATTTTTGGCAGGAGTATACTATATACTATTGGGAAGCATCTCACTAACTTTCATTTAAATACCTTCTTGAAATTTCAAGCAATTGCTTTTGAAAATAGCTGACCTTTTATGCTAAAAAGTGGGCGGCGCCACGCCTACTTCACCAAAATCCACAAAATTTTTATACAGTTCAGTTTTGCTTAAAAAGCTTGTTATGTGTGTAAAATCTTATTTATATAACTTATACAATTAAGGAAATATCGCGATTTTAATTATACGAAGAAATTTTTTAGAACTGTGTTCAAAAAGTGGGCGTGTCCGTTCACCAATTTTGTTTATTTTTACAGCAAAGAGTTAGCTTTATATGTTGAACAATTTCTCTAAATATCGCTTCAATAAGTCAATTTTTACCGGAGTTATGGCATGAAAAGTTTTTTGGAATAATCCCCCATTAAGGGGCGGGGCCACGCCCATTTTCAAAAAATTTTGTGCTTTCGACTTTCTTTGCCCACGAACACTTTAGAAGTGAAATAGAAATGATACACAAGTAGTTTCAGCAAAGTTATAGCATATTCAATATATCTATGATCCTTTTCAAAATCTTTCGTATAAAATTGGGCGTGGACCTAACCCGATTTAAATAATTTTTTTTCGAAATATTGCTTGTATTAATATAAATATGTGTGCTGAATTTTATTTTGCTATCTTTAGCGGTTTTTGATTTATGACTAATAATATTTTCAAATTTGACTTAATCAAAAGAGGGCGGTGCCACGCCCCTTTTTAAAAATTTCTTCAAAAATTAATTTTTTGCCTTAACGCTAAAGTGCACACCAAATTTTATCCTTATAGGTTTATTATGTACTGAATAATCACTCTTTTTGTATTTTCGAAAATATTATATATATAGAAAGTGGGCGTGGCTTTTAACCGATTTTGCCTATTTTCAATAGCACTCCGAGATAAGTGAAAAGGAACCTGCATACCAAATTTCATTGAGATATCTCAAGATTTACTCAAGTTATCGTGTTCACAGACGGACGGACGGACGGACGGACGGACGGACATGGCTCAATCAATTTCTCTTTTCCTCCTGAACATTTTGATATATATAAGTCAATATCTATCTCGATTCGTTTATGCCGTTACATACTACCGTTAGGCCAATGAAGTTAATATACCTTGTGTGCGAAGCACTACTAGGTATAAAAAGGCAGTAGGGTGTTAACTGCTTGTCAGTATATTTTGCGTGTTTGCTATCCGATTTGCGTAATTTTTGGCAGGAGTATACTATATACTATTAGGAAGCATCTCACTAACTTTCATTCAAATACCTTCTTGAAATTTCAAGCAATTGCTTTTGAAAATAGCTGACCTTTTATGCTAAAAAGTGGGCGGCGCCACGCCTACTTCACCATAATCCACAAAATTTTTATACAGTTCAGTTTTGCTTAAAAAGCTTGTTATGTGTGTAAAATCTTATTTATATAACTTATACAATTAAGGAAATATCGCGATTTTAATTATACGAAGAAATTTTTTAGAACTGTGTTCAAAAAGTGGGCGTGTCCGTTCACCAATTTTGTTTATTTTTACAGCAAAGAGTTAGCTTTATATGTTGAACAATTTCTCTAAATATCGCTTCAATAAGTCAATTTTTACCGGAGTTATGGCATGAAAAGTTTTTTGGAATAATCCCCCATTAAGGGGCGGGGCCACGCCCATTTTCAAAAAATTTTGTGCTTTCGACTTTCTTTGCCCACGAACACTTTAGAAGTGAAATAGAAATGATACACAAGTAGTTTCAGCAAAGTTATAGCATATTCAATATATCTATGATCCTTTTCAAAATCTTTCGTATAAAATTGGGCGTGGACCTAACCCGATTTAAATAATTTTTTTTCGAAATATTGCTTGTATTAATATAAATATGTGTGCTGAATTTTATTTTGCTATCTTTAGCGGTTTTTGATTTATGACTAATAATATTTTCAAATTTCTTCAAAAATTAATTTTTTGCCTTAACGCTAAAGTGCACACCAAATTTTATCCTTATAGGTTTATTATGTACTGAATAATCACTCTTTTTGTATTTTCGAAAATATTATATATATAGAAAGTGGGCGTGGCTTTTAACCGATTTTGCCTATTTTCAATAGCACTCCGAGATAAGTGAAAAGGAACCTGCATACCAAATTTCATTGAGATATCTCAAGATTTACTCAAGTTATCGTGTTCACAGACGGACGGACGGACGGACGGACGGACATGGCTCAATCAATTTCTCTTTTCCTCCTGAACATTTTGATATATATAAGTCAATATCTATCTCGATTCGTTTATGCCGTTACATACTACCGTTAGGCCAATGAAGTTAATATACCTTGTGTGCGAAGCACTACTAGGTATAAAAAGGCAGTAGGGTGTTAACTACTTGTCAGTATATTTTGCGTGTTTGCTATCCGATTTGCGTAATTTTTGGCAGGAGTATACTATATACTATTGGGAAGCATCTCACTAACTTTCATTCAAATACCTTCTTGAAATTTCAAGCAATTGCTTTTGAAAATAGCTGACCTTTTATGCTAAAAAGTGGGCGGCGCCACGCCTACTTCACCAAAATCCACAAAATTTTTATACAGTTCAGTTTTGCTTAAAAAGCTTGTTATGTGTGTAAAATCTTATTTATATAACTTATACAATTAAGGAAATATCGCGATTTTAATTATACGAAGAAATTTTTTAGAACTGTGTTCAAAAAGTGGGCGTGTCCGTTCACCAATTTTGTTTATTTTTACAGCAAAGAGTTAGCTTTATATGTTGAACAATTTCTCTAAATATCGCTTCAATAAGTCAATTTTTACCGGAGTTATGGCATGAAAAGTTTTTTGGAATAATCCCCCATTAAGGGGCGGGGCCACGCCCATTTTCAAAAAATGTTGTGCTTTCGACTTTCTTTGCCCACGAACACTTTAGAAGTGAAATAGAAATGATACACAAGTAGTTTCAGCAAAGTTATAGCATATTCAATATATCTATGATCCTTTTCAAAATCTTTCGTATAAAATTGGGCGTGGACCTAACCCGATTTAAATAATTTTTTTTCGAAATATTGCTTGTACTAATATAAATATGTGTGCTGAATTTTATTTTGCTATCTTGAGCGGTTTTTGATTTATGACTAATAATATTTCCAAATTTGACTTAATCAAAAGTGGGCGGTGCCACGCCCCTTTTTAAAAATTTCTTCAAAAATTAATTTTTTGCCTTAACGCTGAAGTGCACACCAAATTTTATCCTTATAGGTTTATTATGTACTGAATAATCACTCTTTTTGTATTTTCGAAAATATTATATATATAGAAAGTGGGCGTGGCTTTTAACCGATTTTGCCTATTTTCAATAGCACTCCGAGATAAGTGAAAAGGAACCTGCATACCAAATTTCATTGAGATATCTCAAGATTTACTCAAGTTATCGTGTTCACAGACGGACGGACGGACGGACGGACGGACATGGCTCAATCAATTTCTCTTTTCCTCCTGAACATTTTGATATATATAAGTCAGTATCTATCTCGATTCGTTTATGCCGTTACATACTACCGTTAGGCCAATGAAGTTAATATACCTTGTGTGCGAAGCACTACTAGGTATAAAAAGGCAGTAGGGTGTTAACTACTTGTCAGTATATTTTGCGTGTTTGCTATCCGATTTGCGTAATTTTTGGCAGGAGTATACTATATACTATTGGGAAGCATCTCACTAACTTTCATTCAAATACCTTCTTGAAATTTCAAGCAATTGCTTTTGAAAATAGCTGACCTTTTATGCTAAAAAGTGGGCGGCGCCACGCCTACTTCACCAAAATCCACAAAATTTTTTTACAGTTTAGTTTTGTTTAAAAAGGCTAATATGTGTGTAAAATCTTATTTATATAACTTTTACAATTATGGAAATATCGCGATTTTAATTTTACGAAGAAATATTTTAGAACTATGTTCAAAAAGTGGGCGTGTCCGTTCACCGATTTTGTTTATTTTTTCAGCAAAGAGTTAGCTTTATATGTTGAACACTTTCTTCAAATATCGTTTTAATAAATCAATTTTTACCGGAGTTATGGCATGGAAAGTTTTGTGGAATAATCCCCCATAAAGGGGCGGGGCCACGCCCATTTTCCAAAAATTTTGTGCTTTCGACTTTCTTTGCCCACGAACACTTTAGAGGTGAAATAGAAATGATATACAGCTAGTTTAAGCAAAGTTATAGCATATTCAATATATCCATGATCCTTTTCAAAATCTTTCGTATAAAATTGGGCGTGGACCTAATCCGATTTCGCTAATTTTTTTTCGAAATATTGCCTGTATTAATATAAATATGTGTGCTGAATTTTATTTTGTTATTTTGAGCGGTTTTTGATTTATGATTAATAATATTTCCAAATTTGACTTAATCAAAAGTGGGCGGTGCCACGCCCCTTTTTAAAAATTTCTTCAAAAATTAATTTTTTGCCTTAACGCTGAAGTGCACACCAAATTTTATCCTTATAGGTTTATTATGTACTGAATAATCACTCTTTTTGTATTTTCGAAAATATTATATATATAGAAAGTGGGCGTGGCTTTTAACCGATTTTGCCTATTTTCAATAGCACTCCGAGATAAGTGAAAAGGAACCTGCATACCAAATTTCATTGAGATATCTCAAGATTTACTCAAGTTATCGTGTTCACAGACGGACGGACGGACGGACGGACGGACATGGCTCAATCAATTTCTCTTTTCCTCCTGAACATTTTGATATATATAAGTCAATATCTATCTCGATTCGTTTATGCCGTTACATACTACCGTTAGGCCAATGAAGTTAATATACCTTGTGTGCGAAGCACTACTAGGTATAAAAAGGCAGTAGGGTGTTAACTACTTGTCAGTATATTTTGCGTGTTTGCTATCCGATTTGCGTAATTTTTGGCAGGAGTATACTATATACTATTGGGAAGCATCTCACTAACTTTCATTTAAATACCTTCTTGAAATTTCAAGCAATTGCTTTTGAAAATAACTGACCTTTTATGCTAAAAAGTGGGAGGCGCCACGCCTACTTCACCAAAATCCACAAAATTTTTTTACAGTTTAGTTTTGTTTAAAAAGGCTAATATGTGTGTAAAATCTTATTTATATAACTTATACAATTATGGAAATATCGCGATTTTAATTTTACGAAGAAATATTTTAGAACTATGTTCAAAAAGTGGGCGTGTCCGTTCACCGATTTTGTTTATTTTTTCAGCAAAGAGTTAGCTTTATATGTTGAACACTTTCTTCAAATATCGTTTTAATAAATCAATTTTTACCGGAGTTATGGCATGGAAAGTTTTGTGGAATAATCCCCCATAAAGGGGCGGGGCCACGCCCATTTTCCAAAAATTTTGTGCTTTCGACTTTCTTTGCCCACGAACACTTTAGAGGTGAAATAGAAATGATATACAGCTAGTTTAAGCAAAGTTATAGCATATTCAATATATCCATGATCCTTTTCAAAATCTTTCGTATAAAATTGGGCGTGGACCTAATCCGATTTCGCTAATTTTTTTTCGAAATATTGCCTGTATTAATATAAATATGTGTGCTGAATTTTATTTTGTTATCTTGAGCGGTTTTTGATTTATGATTAATAATATTTCCAAATTTGACTTAATCAAAAGTGGGCGGTGCCACGCCCTTTTTTAAAAATTTCTTCACAAATTTATTTTTTGCTTTAACGGTAAGGTACACACCAAATTTTATCCTTATAGGTGTATTATGTACTGAATAATCACTCTTTTTGTATTTTCGAAAATATTATATATATAGAAAGTGGGCGTGGCTTTTAACCGATTTTGCCTATTTTCAATACCGTTCAGAGATATGTAAAAAGGAACCTGCATACAAAGTTTCATTGAGATATCTCAAGATTTACTCACGGACGGACGGACGGACGGACATGGCTCAATCAATTTCTCTTCTCCTCCTGAACATTTTGATATATATAAGTCAATATCTATCTCGATTCGTTTATGCCGTTACATACTACCGTTAGGCCAATGAAGTTAATATACCTTGTGTGCGAAGCACTACTAGGTATAAAAAAAAGGCAGTAGGGTGTTAACTACTTGTCAGTATATTTTGCGTGTTTGCTATCCGATTTGCGTAATTTTTGGCAGGAGTATACTATATACTATTGGGAAGCATCTCACTAACTTTCATTTAAATACCTTCTTGAAATTTCAAGCAATTGCTTTTGAAAATAACTGACCTTTTATGCTAAAAAGTGGGAGGCGCCACGCCTACTTCACCAAAATCCACAAAATTTTTTTACAGTTTAGTTTTGTTTAAAAAGGCTAATATGTGTGTAAAATCTTATTTATATAACTTATACAATTATGGAAATATCGCGATTTTAATTTTACGAAGAAATATTTTAGAACTATGTTCAAAAAGTGGGCGTGTCCGTTCACCGATTTTGTTTATTTTTTCAGCAAAGAGTTAGCTTTATATGTTGAACACTTTCTTCAAATATCGTTTTAATAAATCAATTTTTACCGGAGTTATGGCATGGAAAGTTTTGTGGAATAATCCCCCATAAAGGGGCGGGGCCACGCCCATTTTCCAAAAATTTTGTGCTTTCGACTTTCTTTGCCCACGAACACTTTAGAGGTGAAATAGAAATGATATACAGCTAGTTTAAGCAAAGTTATAGCATATTCAATATATCCATGATCCTTTTCAAAATCTTTCGTATAAAATTGGGCGTGGACCTAATCCGATTTCGCTAATTTTTTTTCGAAATATTGCCTGTATTAATATAAATATGTGTGCTGAATTTTATTTTGTTATCTTGAGCGGTTTTTGATTTATGATTAATAATATTTCCAAATTTGACTTAATCAAAAGTGGGCGGTGCCACGCCCTTTTTTAAAAATTTCTTCACAAATTTATTTTTTGCTTTAACGGTAAGGTACACACCAAATTTTATCCTTATAGGTGTATTATGTACTGAATAATCACTCTTTTTGTATTTTCGAAAATATTATATATATAGAAAGTGGGCGTGGCTTTTAACCGATTTTGCCTATTTTCAATACCGTTCAGAGATATGTAAAAATAAACCTGCATACAAAGTTTCATTGAGATATCTCAAGATTTACTCAAATTATCGTGTTCACAGACGGACGGACGGACGGACATGGCTCAATCAATTTCTCTTCTCCTCCTGAACATTTTGATATATATAAGTCAATATCTATCTCGATTCGTTTATGCCGTTACATACTACCGTTAGGCCAATGAAGTTAATATACCTTGTGTGCGAAGCACTACTAGGTATAAAGATACTTTGTGTTTCAATTTATGGTAAAACTTTCCATCCAACGATAAGTGTAAATACACGTCCAAAAATCTAGGTAGAGGTCTCATATATTCAGAAAGAACTAATTGATCTAAAGAATGTATTCGACAAGCAAGAAAATGCTGCAGTTGCCTGTGATATACGACTATATGGTGTACCTGTACATGAAAATGACGATGTAAATCAAATTTTTAACAAGCTTTGTGAAACAATTAATTTTAAACGTCCAGTAGTAAAGTCAATATTTCGGCTTAAGAAAAATAAATCTGGCATGAATAATACTGATCCTGCAATAATCGTTAGACTCGGAACCCCATTTGAAAGAAACGGCTTGTTAAAATCAATTTCAAGACTAACTCGATCACGCAAAGGTCCGTTACGCTTGAATGACATCGGAATTGCATCGGATATCCCTTTTAGAGTAAAGGAGAACTTAACACCTCGGAATTTTGGAGTATATATTGAAGCTGTCAAGCTCTGGAAGGAAAGAAAGCTGGCCTCAGTTTTCACAACACGTGGTGTTGTGTATGCCAAATTCAACCAGTCCGATGAGCCTTACCGTCTTAACACGATCGGTGATGTTTATAACTTATTTCGTCCGCAAGATGGTAATATTTAGGCTGTATATTAAGTTACTTCTGTTTTACAGTTTCAATATTCTATTATTTTTTTCCCCCTTATACTTGTATTTGGCCACTCGACCTCCATATCTAAAATTACCATCAAAACTAATTTTGTCACATCTAATATTTCTATTAAAATTTCTTTGTAATACAACCAATTGTCGTAATACTAAACATGAAACCAAATTTAATGTACAAAACACATTTGCTTGCGTCGCAATCCGTTCTTTATCTCATGTTGAGCAATTTAAATAATACGAGGGTATATTCCAAATTCAATATATATAGCATGGTTCGCGTTTTTAATAAACTTAAAATTGGCTTAAGCGTTGTTCATATTAATGCTCAAAGTTTAAAAATTAAAATAGATGAGTTTCGTCATATTTTCGAGTGCTCCAATGTGGAGATAGTGTGTGTCTCTGAAACATGGTTTAATGACAAAGTCGATGATGTATGCTATAAATTGCAGGGATACAAACTCTTCAGGGCTGATAGAAAGCAAAAAAATGGTAAAAAGGACAAAAAAGCTGGCGGTGTTGCCATCTATGTTAAAAATAATATTAAATGCAAACTCAAAGCAAAATCAAAAGAAGGTGACCAAATTGAATTCATTTTCTTGGAATTATATAATGGAAACGAAAAATTACTGATTGGCAATGTATATAGGCCAAACAAAAATATTAATTCAGAGGTATTTTTCTCGGAGCTGTCCAACATCACAGTGGGATATAATAATATTATAATATCAGGTGATTTTAATAGCAACATTCTCGTAGATTCTTCATTCTCAGATGAAATGAAATATATTGGCCTAGATGTTGTTAATAAAATCTTACCTACACACTACACCTCTAACTCAAATTCGCTTCTCGATATATTTTTTACCAATACATTGTCAAAAATTCTATTGTTTGAGCAAATATCTGCCCCCGTGTTTTCTAAACATGATCTCCTATTTCTAACCTACGATTTTAAATTAAAAAAGGTTAATGAAAACTATAGATATCGGGATTTTAAGAATATAGATCTGTCTGCTTTATACGATAAAATTTCGAATGTTGATTGGGGTTGCACATACTATATGCCGTCCGTAGATGATCAACTTCAGTTTATCCAAGAAAATATTGAACAACTTTTCGAAGAATTTGTTCCAATGAAAACAAAAAGGAAAACAACAAATTACAATCCTTGGTTTACGTCTGAAATTAAATGTTTACTTGAACAACGTAATATAGCTTATGCAAGATGGAAGAGGTTTAAAACCTCTGAACTACTTTCTGCTTTTCGCACTATGCGAAATAAAGTTAACACAAGTATTAAAACTGCCAAAAGATTATACTATAAAACACAATTTGAAAACTGTCTAGATAGTAAGGCAAGATGGAATGAAATACGTAAGGTTGGAATCATTGGAAAAGCAGTAGACAGTTCAGAGGATTTAGATGTTAATGATTTAAACTGCAAATTTACGAACCTACCATCGTCTACGGCTGATGTTACTTATTACAAGAACCATGCCACTCTAAATGACCAAAATTCATTTTATTTTAGATGTTTTACTGAGGTTGAAATATTTCAAAGTTTTTTAAGCATTAAGTCCAATGCTATTGGCTCTGATGGAGTCCATCCAAAATTTACAAAAATTTTATTTCCTGCAATTTTACCATATATCACTCACCTGTTTAATTCTATAATAACCAAATCAGATTATCCTACTCTATGGAAGCATGCTAAAATCATACCTATACCCAAAACAGACACTGAGTTTCGGCCAATTGCTATACTTCCCTTTCTGTCTAAGATACTTGAACGCTTAATGCATAAGCAAATCAGCAAATATTTTCAGGACAACAATTTGCTTACTCCTAGACAATCTGGCTTTCGACCACAACATAGTTGTGTAACTGCTCTGATTGATGTTACGGAATATTTAAGATCACAAATTGATAATGATAAAATATCTTTTCTTATTCTCTTGGACCACTCAAAGGCTTTTGATACCGTTAATAGCGAAATTCTAGTATTAAAACTGACCAGGTTACTTAATTTTTCGTCTACAGCTGCGAAACTGATGACTTCTTATTTAACAGGCAGATCACAATCAGTTTTTCATGGGAGTAAAAAGTCCAGTAGTGTCGACCTTACAAGAGGTGTCCCTCAAGGATCTATTTTAGGCCCATTACTCTATTCGGCTTATGCAAATGATCTTCCGGGTCAGTTACAATACTGTAATGTTCAAATGTATGCTGATGATGTACAACTCTATATAAGCTGCAAAGCATCAGAGCTCGATGACTGCGTACGTAAAATTAATGTTGACTTGGATAATGTAAGAACTTGGGCTGCAACTAACGGCTTATGTCTCAATCCAAGCAAATCCAAATATATGTTGGTAACCAAAAAAACACAAATTGTAACATCTTTTCCCGATTTAGTTCTGGGTGAGTCTAAAATTGAATACGTGGATAAAGTAAAAAATCTTGGTATCACATATAATAAACACCTTCACTGGAATGATCACGTTATCATCACAACCGGCAAAGTATACGGGATGTTAAGAAGTTTATGGTGTAGCCAATGGTTCATACCACTTGAAGTCAGAATGCTTCTGGCTAAATCATACCTAATACCGACGTTACTATATGGTTGTGAATTGTTTTCTAGCTGTGACGTAACCAGTAGGCGGAAATTAAACGTGGCTTTTAATGGTATTGCAAGATATATATTTGGCATACGTCGATTTGACCGAATATCTCATTACTCCAAACTTATTTTTGGTGTTACCTTCGAGAATCTTTTAAATTGTAAAACTGTAATTTACCTTCATAGAATAATATACACACAACAGCCGCATTATCTTTACCAAAAATTAAACTTCTTCAGGTCAGAAAGAGGAAACCGTATTATTCAAATAGAACATAACACTGCTTTTTCAGATCAACATTTCTATATAAACGCTATACGAATTTGGAATCGATTACCCCCTTACTTGCAATTAGTCAGCAACGCAATGCAATTTAAAAAGTTAATATATGAACATTTTAAATAACACTGTTAAACATCACTGTTATATTTTTAACTTTAAAACTTAAACTCTTGACTTTTTGTTATCTGTTTTTTAATATTTTATATTGTAAATTAAATCTAAGTTGTTGTCTTAGTTTTATTTTATTATTATATTTATTTTTTTGGCATAATATTTTTTATTTTTAATATGACTATAATACTATTCAGTGCTGTTATATAAGATTAAATCTTTGTACTGAATTATAAGCATACAAATAAACAAATAAATAAATAAATAAAATATCAATAGACGCGTCTTCACCTCAATAACAATAATCTGGAGGCGAAAATCCGATATTTTTGGAATTTTGCGAATTATTTGCAGTTAAAGTTCACATCTTTTTCTGTCATTTTCATGTGGTTATTGTAATCACAAATTACCCTATGAGAAAAGTGGCACGCGGAGGGATATCACCGTGGCGGTATCCCGCAGGATTTTTCGGGAATATTATTGGATATTCTCCTATTCTGGGCAGAGAAGAATCTGAATTGGTGTCAATCCTCCAAATCGGTGGAGGCGTTCTTGAGTTATGAGCGTTTGAACGCTCTTTTATATATATATATATCCCATACAAACGATCGTTCAGATACGAGGATTTTTATATGAACTTACTTTTTCCTGAAATAAAAATTATCAACACCATAAAACAGCCGAAGACAGACCGTCCTTACTTGTTTTCCTTTGCCAGAAGGAACGGTGGGCACTTTGATGACAGTCACGGAACAGCAACAGGTGAAGTGTCATCAAACTATTCACTTTAAGCTAAAGTGCTTTGTTTGATAACCGTCACCAAACACGTCACCTTAGGTAAGATGGGTAGTTTAATAACCGTCACCAAACAACTCAGTTTATCCTTCGATTTTACTTTTGATGACTGTGACCAAACTAAGCACTTTACATAAAGAGCTAATGGTGACGGTCACCGAAGTATCCAGAAGTAGTCGAAGTGCGCACTTCTTATCTCAAAAGGTCATCAAACTAAGCACCCTACAAACATATATTCATATGTGCCTAGCTCTGTGTTCATATATCTCAGTGCAGTCACCAACGTACACACAAACATATCTATAGCGGGACTGAGAAATGCAGTCGCATACATATATACATGTACCAAGCGTGGAGCTGCCAGTGATGCAGTCACACACATTCACAAATATGTGACCAGCATATGTCAACTAATACAACTCCATCGCTTGTGCCGCTCATGTACTTTTGGGTAGCGTGAGAAACTCAACGTGATTAGAAATACATTGACACAGCGGAATGTTTGGAAGTCGGCGTGTGTCATTGCTATTGTTGGCTACTTGCTCTGATATACTACACCTCCTTTCCTAAAAAAAAATCGTGAATAATATGAACGATTTTAAAGCTGCGATGTGCTTAAGTGGTTTTATTTTTCTTTGTACATTTTTACAATTAGTTTATGATCATCAATTTCATTTGACACTCAAAGATTTTTATTGTTTGCTGTTTGTTTACAACATTTGTATGTTCTGTCTGGTTATTACTTATGTTACAATGTTTGTTTATTTTATTTTCAAGTGGGTAATACAATAACTTATTGGAAAAAAATTTTAGCATTTTGACAAATGTTGGTTCATGTTTATGAAATAGTTGTATTTTAATAATTTGAGCCTTTTTGGGTACAATAAATATTTGTTTGTTTATAATTTTGAATTTGAGATTACGTAAGTGTGGTTTTATTTTATTTTTGTGTTTTTCTTTTGTACACAATGACATCTAATTTTGCATATAAAATTACTTTCGAATGTTTTTGTATTTGCTTAGGGAAAAACGCTAAGTACTTATTCTATTAATTTAAGTATATTTTTATGTACCATGATTTTCTTATTTTCATTGCTTAAAGTGGAATTATTTATCCTATTAATATTTTCTACTCTATAGGGAATTAAACTGTAGTTATTTTTCTTATCAATATTTGTTACTCTAAGGGGCCCCTTATACCTATTGTCTAGCTTATGACCTGCTTCATTTTTTACTAATACTATGTCTCCTATATTTATCTCCTTATATTGTACTTTCCTATCATAACTAATTTTCTGCATTTCCTTAGCTTCTTTTACTAATTTATAAGCTCTTTGTTGAGCTACTTGTTGCCTATATTTGATTTCTTTGGCATATGACTCATAGTTATATAATGGGCTGTCTGTATTTTCTAGTAGGAATTCGTAAGTCTGATGTTTTTTACCAAAAATCAATTCAAAAGGGCAATAATGTACTGTAGATGGTGTTGTATTATAACAATACGCAAAATATTTAAGATATTTGTCCCAATTGTTTTTGTTGTTGTTGTGAGCAGTGCTTCGCCCTGCCCAAAGGGCCAGTACACTCTTAATTGTCATCGGGCTCTTCTAACGGAAGTCCAAGGAAACGCGCAGTTTCGACAGGGTTGGACCAAAGTGATAAAGGTGTAAGAAGAGTGTGTTCAGAAGAACAGGAAAAGAGATGTTGTGTGTCGTGGGGGGCCATACCGCTTGCAGGGCATGTGTTCGGTATGGTGGGATTCAGTCTGGATAGGAGTTCATCCTATTGCAGTATCCAGACCGAAGTTGTGCCATTATGACTCTAGTCTCCCTCGGAAGCACACGTTCCTCCTCAGCAAGAACAGGCGGTTGGGTACCAATAACGGAGCTCACAGGCCGGGATCTGTCTACCGACCCGGTGTGGAGGTCCTTTAGGGCCCGCCTGTGGTTCCGCAGATCAAACGGCAACGAGATTTGATGCCGAATCTCATCATAATGCTTTCGGATAGTTGTTGATTTGGATGGCTGGGTCTATGACAGTTCAGAAGGAACTGCCTACTTAAAAGATCCGCATGCTCGCGAACGTTGAGCATTTTAGCCTCCTGGTGAAGGTGAGACTCAGGTGACATAAGCAAACAGCCCGTCGCAGTTCTGATTGCGGTGTTTTGGCAGACCTGCAATTTCCTCCAGTTGGTGTCGTGAAGGTTTGTCGACCATATGGACGCAGCATAATCAGTAACCGGTCGGCCAATAGCCTTCTAGGTGGCCAGCAACGTTTCTTTGTCTTTGCCCCAAGTACTGCCGAATGTGACCCCTAGAATTTTGGGGTGGTTGACTGTAGGTAGTCTGACACCATCTACGTGGACATTCAACTCCTGCCCCATCTGCGCATTCCACGTAGTGAATAGGGTCGCTGTGGATTTAGTCGGGAACAGTGTCAGGTTCCGCTCTGCGAAGAAGCTGGAAAGATCGCAAGTAGTAGTTCAGTCTTGTACATAGTTCGTCCGTGGAAGGAACTTTGCCCGTGGCCATCACGGTGCAGTCGTCAGCGTACGAAACGATGGAAACCCCCTCTGGTGGGGCAGGGAGGCTCGAGATGTAGAAGTTAAACAGAAGGGGTTAAAGGACACCACCCTGCGGAACCTCTTGTCTAATTCTTCTAAGTCTACATCTCTCGTTTCGAAACTTCACTGACACCAGCCGACCGTTTAAATAGTTTTCTATCCATCGTTTTAGGCCGGCAGGAAGCGGTGTCTCCTCCATTGTGTGGAAGGCTTCCGACAGGTCGAGTGCCACGAGAACCGTCCTGTGGTTTGGTTGGTGTTGGTTCAAACCGAAGTTAATCTGCGTCGTGATGGCATTTAATGCCGATGTTGTGCTATGATTTTTCGGGAAGCCATGTTGATGATTGGCCAGCTGCAGATTTGCAGTATAGTATGGGAGCAAGATAGCCTCTAACAACTTCACTACCGGCGAGAGGAGAGATATCGGACGATAAGAATCTTCTTGATTCGCCGGCTTCCCAGGTTTTAGGAGGGGGACCACAGTCACGTGCTTCCAGGTATCTGGTATAACGAATGTGGTCAGTGAGAGGTTGAATAGAGCCGCCAAGTACTTGTGCCCCTCGTGGCCGAGGTGTTTCAGCATCTTCATGGCAATTCCGTCGGGTCCGAGTGATCTAGAATAGTCGGTGAGCTGGCGACAAAAATCGACAAGAGTTTAGTAATGGCCCATAACTTAATATGGCGTAGTATTGAGGGTGTACATGAGTCAGCACCCACTCGTAAGGTCAGGTAGTGGAACACCTGGCGGCGGCACGCTTTGAAGTATGTAAAATTACACCATCCTCTACAAGTGTTTAGTAATATTTGAAAATTTGCAAAAAATTAGTTTGTAGTATAAAAAAAGTGGTCAAAGTGGTCAGACCGCATTATTGTGGAACGCCGCCAGTCAGCACCCTGTATAAGTTGTCGCCGGAACGATGTTGGTGCAAGAGCTTAGTAATAACTGAAAATGGTCCTACTGCTTTATTATTATATATAATTTAATAAAAAAACAGTCAGATCGCAAATTAATGGAACAGAGGTAGTCAGCACTAGCTTAAAGTGCGGATATCGAACATCGCGTTTTCGGAGCGGGTAGGGCTATATTATTTGTTTGCTTTATAAAATTACAAATTGTAATTGAAAACATTTTTTTTAATATCAATATAATACACCATGTTATATACTAAATAATGAATCACCCTAATGTACATATATATATATATATATACAATATATAAACATATATACATAAGCACTTACAAACATACCTACATATTTATGTACTTACATATTCCTTTTCTTTATTATATTTTATTAATTACAATAACTAAAACATAATATACTTACCTGTAGTTATACCTACTTATGTATATTCGTACAAGCAAATATGCATAAGCAAGCCGCAATGCAATTATCAGCTGATTAGGAAGAACAGCCAAATCACTTGATCTCACTAGCTACCTATCACCTACCTAGTACCTATTATTTGATTTATTTAACTCGTGCGTGTAAAATGCCTCCTATCTGCGTTATTTGCTTGCAAAAAGATAACAATGTTATACTTTTTGTTGAGAAAAGTCTTGCAAAATGCAAAGCAATATTAAGTATTCGTTGTGATAATAATTTAAATTATGATAGTGTAGTATTGCAGTCAACCCCAAATAAAATTGAAGGTTACCATGTACAGTGCTACAGAAAATTCACAGCTTTGGGAAAGCGTTTCAGAAAATCAAGTTCAGGCAGTCAGCCTTCTGAATCACAGTAAGTTTATATTAGGTGTTTCTGAAGCTTCATGCAGTCAAGGCAAAAAAATTCAACATGTCAAAATACGAAATTTTTTATGAAATTCAAAGGAATAAACGCCGCTTAGCTAAGCACCTTAATTTATAGGTGCTTATAATTTCACTCGCTTGTCAAATTTTGTTTTTGCTTTTCCATTGAAATTTACTCTTGACAAGCAGAAAAAAATTATGCAGCTAAGAAGAAAAAACACCTATTTTAATAGTAAATATTACTACACATTCAATAAAAAAAATTAATTATACAATTCAATACACAGAGTGTTCAACAGCTCTCATAGTTTTATTACATATCGAGCCGTGTGAATAAAAAATAAGCAAGTGCAAGTTTCCTAGTTTTTACTTAAACTTTGAAAAAATGTTTGCAATTACAATTTGTAATTTTATAAAGCAAACAAATCAATATAGCCCTACCCGCTCCGAAAACGCGCGGTTCGATATCCGCACTTTAAGCGAGTGCTGACTACCTCTGTTACATTAATTTGTGATCTGACTGTTTTTTTTATTAAATTATGTATAATAATAAAGCAGTAGGACAATTTTCAGTTATTACTAAGCTCTTGCACCAACATCGTTCCGGCGACAACTTATACAGGGTGCTGACTGGCAGCGTTCCACAATAATGCGGTCTGACCACTTTGACCACTTTTTTTATACTACAAACTACTTTTTTGCAAATTTTCAAATATTACTAAACACTTGTAGAGGATGGTGTAATTTTACATACTTCAAAGCGTGCCGCCGCCAGGTGTTCCACTACCTGACCTTACGAGTGGGTGCTGACTCATGTACACCCTCAATACTACGCCATATTAAGTTATGGGCCATTACTAAACTCTTGTCGATTTTTGTCGCCAGCTCTTGGACTAGAAGGTTTCGCCTTCCTTATAGCTTCCTTAACCTCTGCGACGGAGACGACAATGGGCGCGGCTGTGTGTTTGTGCGCATGTCGAATGGCTTTTCTCTTAGCCCTATCCGCAGGAGAATGTAGTATAAATTTCCGGCAAAATGAGCTCGCGCATTTCCTGGGGTCCGATTTGACGCTGTCGCCGAAAGCAATGTCTTTGTCAATGGATATGTAGGAACGCATACCGTGCCTAACGTTTGGTGATGATAAGGTTTTGAAGTTTTATGTCCGATTTTCAAAAGTTGACACAATTCCTCAAACACGCTATTTTTATATTCGGATCCCATAACCGTCATAATGGTTTTCATACATCAGGATAAATTTTTCGAATATAGCTTTGGCAACTACCTTTGCGTGCTTGCTTGGTATTGGTATCGCAACCAAATACTTAGTTAGGTTACATACAATAGTCACCGCATATCCATTGTCATTTATTGACCTTGGGAGAGGTACTATGGTATCTATTTGTACTGTATAGAACGCTTTTGTTGGCGTTTCTGTTATGGTCAGCGACTCCATTAGATTTCTATGTATTTTATTTTTATTACACTCATCGCATTTCTTAATGTATTTTCTTATGTCATTTTTCATATTTTTCCAGTAGTATGTTTGTCCGATTTTATTTAAAGTACGATTTATTCCTGGGTGGCCACCAAAAACAGGATCGTCGTGATACTTTTGAAGAATTTTTTAATATTTTCTTTTTCTGTCACATGCATAACTTCCGGAGTCGATGCAATTGTTAAATTTTTGAGAACTTTGGTACCAATTTCTTTGAATTCATTTACTCGAGTATGATTCTATTTAAACAATTTGTCTCCTAAGGACAACGGTTTTTTTCAAATTCCTAAATTGCCGGCTTCTCTGCTAAGCCTGGTAAAGAATTGACCTAAATCAATCTTCGCCTCAACAATTAGGTCGGTAGTATTTATTTCACTACAAATTTTCTTTCTTTTTCAAATATAATTTCGGTGGATCGAAAACGAGCTGGGCTAGCTTTTTAACTTCGTATTTGTATAGCACTAAATCATCCATATACAGAAATGCTTGGGATGGTTTCAAACCTGCAAAGGCCAAGGTCATCATTCTTTGGACGGGAGTTTGCTGCTACCTTAAGACCATAAGGCAATCTTTTAAAGCGATATGTGCCGTTATCAACTGTAAATGACGTAATGTCTCTTGATTCTGGACTTAATTCTATCTGGTGAAATCCAGACATTAAATCTAAACATGTAAAATATTTTGCTCTACCTAGTTGGTCTAGAAGGTGCAGTGAAATAACGCCTATAACCTCCGGAGCCCATGGGCGTTATTTCCCACTCAAAAGAAAAAATGGTGTTATCACCTTTTGCTGATGGGTGTTATTTCCTTTTTCGAAGAGAAATAAAGCCCACGGACGTTAAAAACGAATTAAAACAAGCTGATTCAAGAATTAAGTATATGGTTTTCTTTATATGTATTAAATTTTAAATGCAGAATACCGCAACCTCTAGAATTAAAAATTATTCCCTTTATGTTATCTTTATTGCCAATTCAAAAAGGTGTTCTACACAAAAATAACATGGATCCCGCCCATAGAGTGGGAACGGTGGCATGTTGCCAACGCAGAAGGGTGTTCTACGCAGAAGGAATTAGCATGGTGTTGTTTTTAAAATTAAATTTTAAATTTTGCACATACGCGGTTTTGCACCCATAGAAGTGATATCTCAAATGAAAGGTAATTTAGTTACCTATCCAATGCAAACAAAATTTAAAAAATCGGTTATATAGTATTGAAGATATTTTGATTTAAATTGCTAATCAACCGTTCGTGTTGCTCGCGTTATTTCTCTTTTAAAAAGGAAATAAGAGCCATGGGCTTTATTTCTTTTTGCAGATGGGCGATATTTCCATTTAAAAAGGAAATAACGCCCATGGGCGTTATATCACTGCATCGGTCTAGAATATCGTCTATTCTTGGTAACGAAAATTTATCTGCCGTTAATTTTTTATTTACCTGTCTGTAATCAATAACTAATGTCCATCTTTTCTCTTTATTACCGGGGAGAGATTTCTTGGGATCTAAGAGAATTGGACTATTATATTCTGAAATTAAAGGTTCTTTTATATCATCTTGAATTAATTTAGTGACTTGTTTGCTAATTTCGCCTTTATGTGCTTCTAGGAGTCTATAGTTTTTTATATAAACAGGGCTATCATCTTTCATATGTAATTTTTGTTTGTAAAAATTGTTAGATGTAATCGGTTCTGATTCTAATGAAAATATGTCGATAAATTCTGAGCATAACGCGTTAAGCGATTGGTTAGCGAATGGTGGAAAATTTTTATCCAATCTTTCTAACTTTTCTTTACTATTAATATCATGTTCTAAATTTTCATTCTTTATAAATGTGTAATTGTCTAAGTTTTCATACTTTATCCTACAATATTTGATTAATGCATTATTATTTGTTGTATTTATGAATCTTACAAATGAATGATGAGAATTTACTGTAGTGTTTGCAATAAAAATTCCTTTTTCTATTTCTTGTTGTGGTATTAATAATTCGGGATTTTGATTTAATATGTATATTTGTGTAAAGACTTCCGATCTAGCGGGTACTGTAATTCTATTGATAGAAGGTTTATTTGTCATCTCAATAACTACATTGTCTTTGTAGTCATTTGGGCGTAATATTAGATCGTCTCCATTTTTATTACACTCCAAAATGCAATTGTATTCCTTTATAAAATCGAGTCCTAAAATTCCATCTCATGGGATTGGGAAATTATCTTCAACTATGTGGAATTTGTGCTTAATTAGCAGATAATCATCTTTTAATAGCTGTATTCTGTAAGTCTGTCTCATCTCAAGTCACTAAATTTGAGATTTTTCATTAGAGACAATTTTTGTGACTTTCGATGATTTCGGTATTCTGTAAGAGGAAATCACAAAAATTTCACCATTGATATGTGGTGGAAACAGATATGCATAAATCTTAAGTACAGCATTTGGCAGCGCGAATATAAATATTGCAATAGCGGAGGTAGTAAGTGTCTCGAGGTACAACGTGTGAGAAACAGGTTCGAACCCGGGATCGAGGACAAATTTTTTGTCTGTTTTTTCTTTTTTTTGTTAGTTAATTATTATTTTTTTAAACATTTATAAATGATTTCAAACTTAAAATTTTTTTTTTTTCAATTTATTTAATTTTTATCCCTATATTTTCTTGTTTGTGACCTGCCTACAACCAGCTGACAAATTAGTGACTCTTTTTTGAGACATGAGATGTGAGACAGCTTACTGAATACCAAATTGTCTCAAAATTGAAATTGACCACAAATTGCCTCTATTAGTGACTAGAGACAGCTTACAGAATTTGCCTGTAAATCTGCCTCAACTGTTCCTAATGTAGTTGTTATGCCTTGACCAATGCCTTTTAAATCTGTTGTACATGAAGTATTAATGGTGATATTGTGACGGACTTTTCCTTTAAGCCGGGGTTAAGCTCAGTCCGTCCAGGGTTCCTGTGGATTAGAGAAGTCCCTAACGTCTCCTTTTAAAGAGAAAAACCCTGGTTTCGTTTAAAATATATAAAATTCAGTTTATTAAATAAAATTTCAATCTCTTATGCTAAGATAGCGGAGTTAGCAAACCACCGCTTATCTTCTAGACGGCGGAGGTAGGAAACCACCGTCGTATATAACTTAAATATTCCTGCGCTCTTAAAGACTGCGGAGGTGGGAAACCACCACTAATCTTCGGAAATAAGCTAGTAAAAGCTGCGGAGGTGGGAAACCACCACTAACTTTCGGACAGCGGAGGTAGGAAACCACCACTGTATATAATCTTGAAAACTCGTGAGCTTGCAAATCCCAGGAGTTCCTTCACTGTTGAACAAGGCGTCAACAAGCTACTATGCCTACCTAACGTCTGAATCTTATTGGCAAAATGCTCTTCTTTTATACTATTTTGAGCACAGGCGGACAGTTATTTTACAATAAAAATCCTTAATGTATGCTAATATCCTATTTACATGATTTGTATGTAAATATATATTACATCGATATAACTACACATTATGTTCTAAGTCCCTAACAGCATTTGCTACGTGCTCGCTTGCATCCGAAATGCCCCCATTGTGATCAGCTGCCCACTTGCACTCCATCGATCAGCTGGACATGCTATTGACATCAATATGTATGCTGGCTGTTTTGCTGAACTCCCACCGCCTATTGTCTTTGCTATGCTAGCAATGCATTTTCCATTTCTTCTTTGTGCGATGTCCGCTCGCATTACCCGTGTCGGTAGCCTATGTGCTTATTGTGTATATATGTATGTATGTTGGTTTGTTAGCAAAGCACCGCTGCCTTGAGTTGGCTGACCGACCCTTTTCATGCTGGAATGCCGGTTGCTTGCAATTGTTTGTGTGCTATTTTGTTACTTGGAACTAAAATATGGCTTGGTTAGCGGCTCATCTAATTTTTACAAAATTAGTTAAAGTGTGTATTAGGGTGTTCCAAAAAAATGTGTAAATTAGCGCATCCAAAAATATATATATTTGTGACAATTTATATGTGGTATAATGGTTAGTTATTTATATATATAAATACGTATGTAAATGTGTACAGTAGGGTGTTCAAAAATATATTCTTTTTTTTTATAAATTCAAAAATTCAAAAATTCAAAGTAACTCCATTGTAAAGTCGGGACGAGTGGGTTCGCGTGTGGGGCTCCAAAACCGGTGGTTTTGGGGTCCTCACAATATTACTATCAATTTGACTTTTTTTAATAATAGAGATATCTGCTCCTGTGTCTATTAGGATAGTTGAAAAAGAGTTATTGAGAGTTGTTCTGGAAGATATGTAGCTGTTTAGATGTAAATTAAATGTATATATTAGTTTACCTATTGTTGGAGTGGAGCTGGTTGGTTTTCCTGTTGGTTGCAATTGCGTAAATTGCGTGTGTTATTCTGATTGGTTCGGCATTGATTTCCAAAAGTTCTATTCCGATTTTGGAAATTATTACTTTGTCTATTACGCGTAGAATTATTGTAATATCTACGATTTTGATTTCTTCTGTAACTGTTACTTCGGTAGCCTCTTCGAAAACTACCACGATAATTATTTTGTGTGCGAGTTAAATGCAACACAGAATTTGGATTACCGGTTACTTCAGTACAGCTATTGGTGAACTTAGAAATGGCTTCGTTCATAGAGGTGAACGTACCAGCTTGCATAATAACCTTAACCTTTTCGTTAGAGCAGTTCTTGCATATGGCTTTTACCGCTGATTGTGTAGCGTATTTAGTTGCTAACTCTGGTGAAAGTCCGTCAGATATGTATGCTCCTTCCACGGATTTTGTGAGCTTTTCAATTTCAGTAGTGTATTGATTTGCGGTTTTACTGCGTTGTTGGATGCTCAGGAGTTTTGCTGACAAAACTTCGACTGATTCTCCTTTAATAACTGTCCGTAGCTTTCTTTTAATGTCTATAATCAATGATTCTGTGCTTATATAATTTCTTGCGGTACCTTTTGGCTTTGTTTTAATCATTGATACTGCAATGGCTCTCTATGGGCTTCCAGTATATTTGAAAATTCCTCTAGTGGAAAGCTGTCAAAATCAATTTGAATACAGTTATACAATCATTCTCGTAGTGTGCAGACGTGTTTTTTAAGCTCCGCTAATTTTTTCCAATTTTTACTATAGTTAATACGTTCATTAAAGTATATAGTATATAAAAGTCTTGTAATTTGCGTGTTAATAGCACTAATGACAAATACTTTTGTTAATAATTTCAATATAAACAATTCATCTACAGACATTCGTAATACAAATCACAAGTAATTAAATAATTTCCATATATTTCGATCCATTGAAACATACACAAACAACAAACAATGCCTTGTATTTGTGGACATAAAGTGGAACGTCATGCAGTTAACAAAGTGCAGTGTGGTAATTGCAATGACTTTTGTCATATGCATTGTGTTGGTGTTGTCACCGATGACATCGAGTTTTTGGCAAGTGAGAACAAAAAATTCTTCTGCAAAAGCTGCTCGGCTGTTCGTCGAAAATCTATTTGTTCCAACAACAGCGATGCTACCAACAACGTTCACCCACTGCACCCTATAACCTCGACTGAGCTCAGTAACAAAAACAACAACAACAACAACAACTTTGCCGAACAGTTGAACTCAGCATCAATAGCCAGCTCACCTCGTGATAAAAACTCTAATACATACTCGTTAATCGTTGCACTAGAAGCAGACAACAAAAACCTACATACGAAAATGAATAGCATGCTTGATGCTCTCACTTCTCTACAACGAAGTACTGCTGAAAAAGACAATTTGATCGCGTCGCTATCCAAAGAGGTCAAAGAACTTGATGCTCGTTTTGTTGAGCTAAATGGTACATATTCCAACAACAACAACACGTCTTTGACTTTTCCTGCATTACCTTTTCCTTCTACACAGCCGACCACTTCTTATCGTTCAGAGTCTTTGTTTACTTCTTCTGTTTCTCAAGAATCTGAATGTGTGGAAATTAATGAAGAAACAAGTACTGAAATCTCACGTGCCAGTAAAAGCAATAACCCTGCTGGTAATTTCTGCGAACAAGATGCTGCGCGTAATATGAGTGTTTACACCTCTATAAATCGAGTGGTGGGTTGCAATAAGTCAACAGATTTAGACGTCGTAGTTATCAATCGGAAATGGGTACATTTATCCTCATTTAAACCGTCGGTATCGGAAGCTGATATAATTGCGTATGTCAGAAAACATTCCGGCATTGATGATCAACTTTTTTCATGCCACAAGTTAGTGAAGAAGGGCACTCCACCCGAGAGTCTGGGGAAAGTAAATTTTAAACTTGGGGTCTCTCCGGCTTTCTATGAACAACTTTTAGATCCCACTCTTTTTCCAGTTGGGATTAACGTCCAGCCATTTCGTTACATTCCAAGGAACAAGGGTGAACGATAATAAAAACGTCAATACTAATGGTCGTAATTCTAAATCTAGTTCTTGTCCTAATTCTATTTCTAACTCTGATATTGAAAATCTTAAAATTTATTTCCAAAATATCTCTGGAATGCGTACTAAGGCGAAATAAGTATTTTTATTTACGTCGCGGTGTGAGTTTGATGTTTTTGTTTTAGTAGAAACATGGCTTAATAGTGACTTTTTTGATTCTGAGTTCTTCGACCCGAACATTTATCAAATTTATCGTAAAGATCGTGATACTCTTAAAACAGGTTTAAGTAGGGGTGGGGGCGTCCTTATTGCGGTTAAACGTGGGTTGAGGTCGTCAGTTTTCACGCTGTTTAACCACGATTCTTTCTTTGATCAGCTCTGTGTCCGCATTTTTGGTACGTTTGGTAGTTTGTTTATTTGCGTATCCTACATTCCGCCAGACAGTTCAGATTATCTGTACGAGGAGCATACCAAAAATATTTTAAATATATTTGAAAATCACGTAGATGACCATTTCTGCGTTCTTGGTGATTTCAATTTAAACAAGCTCAAGTGGTCTAACATAAATAGTAATAATTATTTAACAGCCACTAATGTAAGTCTTCCACATGAAATACATTTTTTGGATAGTCTTTCCAGTATTAATCTTAATCAAATTAATCATATTCCCAACTCGCTAGGTAATTTTCTCGATCTCCTATTTATTGATGAAAATCTTGTTAAGACCAAATATGGCCGCAAATTTGGCCCACACAAATATCAACGGCATAACACCAAAATAACTAAACGGAACAAACCAACCAACATACAACAGCAACATCAGACAAACCAACTCCAACACGAATCGGCACAACAAGTCGCTAGAACATGACAACAGCGAACCACAATAAGTCGTATCAACACGGTCACAACATGTAATCATGCGCACAAGCAACAATACGAAGACGTGTATATAACAAGCAACACGAGGAGAAAAGAGTCAGTCAGCACGGAACTGCGGTAGTGACAAGATCTACGCGGAAGGGTGATAACTAGTACATGGGAGCTTACCAATGCTAGTGATCATCGCTTAACGGACTAAGCTGTACTTGAGGTGTGCTGGATTTACCCCGCCCATTATACGCTTAAGGCTGCGATAACCTGATCTGCCGCGGCAAGCCGTGGATACGCACATTACAACGCGAGTGCAGTTGCGACAGCATATCAGTGGGTACGAGGTCGCGACGTCGACGCAATCACAACGGTACGATCTCACGCTAGCGAAGCAGTAACAGAGATAGCGGAACTAGCGGAACGCATATAAACCGCAAGCCCGCCAGCGCCATACCATCTGCATAGCGTGGACCAGTACGGAGTCACGGCCAAGATCGGATCTACGGTGGCGCGAACTAAAGTCAACGGAATTAACGTCAGTGACGTTAATTCCGTTGACGTTAGTTCGCGCCACCGGATCTACGCTGGGTAGTGATAAGTTAGTAAGTGGGGTTTACCAATACTAAACATTACGATCCAGAGTAGACGTGGACTAAGTTGTACTTGAGGTGTGCTGGATTTACCCCGCCCATTATACACATAAGGCCGCGCTCCGCCGATCAGCCAGCACTCGCCGTAGGGACGCGCAGTAGAGGCAGCCAGACAACGTCGCTGCCAAGTCACATAGCCGCTAACACGCGCGACCACACGCCGACAGAGGGACTCCACCGCAAGCAGCACGGATCAACGCCAGCAGACGTACGCCGACGCCAACCGCTCAGAGCATCGCTAACCGAGGTATAACGGGATACGACGAACCATTACCGAGCCAAGAGGTGCATTATCGCGCCAGACAACGTCGCTGCCAAGTCACATAGCCGCTAACACGCGCGACCACACGCCGACAGAGGGACGCCACGGCAAGCAGCTCGGAGCAACGCTAGCAGACGTACGCCGACGCCAACAGCACAGAGCGTCGCTAACCGAGGTATAACGGGATACGACAAACCATTACCGAGCCAAGAGGCGCATTATCGCGCCAGACAACGTCACTGCCAAGTCACATAGCCGATAACACGCGCGACCACACGCCGCCAGAGGCACGCCACGGCAAGCAGCACGGAGCAACGATAGCAGACGTACGCCGACGCCAACCGCACAGAGCGTCGCTAACCGAGGTACAACGGGATACGGTGAGCCGTTACCAAACCAAGAGGCCCGTTATCACGCCGGACAACTAGGCACCGAGCCAACAATATGAGCAGAAATCATTGAGTTACTTAAGATTATTGAATTATAAGTATAATTAAGTTGAACAGAATTGAATAAAGTTAAGAACACGACTTGCAAAAGGGCCCCAAAGTATAAATTTATTGTACAAGGACCCCGGACACGGCGAGTATACCCCAGCACCAGATAACAAGCATAGGGGCAGGGAAAAGCTTCGTTACAATTGGCGCCAGAGCAGGGACCCTGCAAGTCGTATATCCAACTTATCAGACGGAAAATTCCTGATAAAACCTACAGAATGAATGAGCCACTGAATACAACGTGGCTAGATAGCGTCTCCAAAGAGCAACTGGTATCCATCGCGCAAGAGCTAGGTATCGAGCATACCGGTACCACCCGTGAAATCAGCAAGCGCATAGCGGCATGGGCCTCCAAGGCGCCCATCGACCCAGAGATACACGCCAAATTCCGGTTAATGGAGAACACTTGCAAAACCACAGTGAACACTATAAACTATGAAGACGGGCCAAAGACGCCGATCCCGCCGAACTTCGGTGAGGGAGCCAGTAACGCCCCTCAAGGACCACCAGAGAGGAATTTTTTGACGATCCCAACGCAGAACCTGCAAGCCCCACATCAGTACACACCATTAGCCAACGCCGTGCCCAGCAATTACACGATAGCCCAAGGCGATCAAGTATCGGGCCTGGTAATCGGACCTGTCATCGATCAGGTACGAAAGTGGTCGGTAAAGTACGATGGTGGGCGGGACCCCCTAGCATTCGTAGAACGGCTGGAAGAATGGGCCGAAGTATACATGGTAAACAGAGACCTCCTCCCAAAAACTATGCCCGAATTATTGTGGCACACCGCCCTACAGTGGTATCGCAACAACAACGAGCACTGGGACAACTGGGCGGCTTTCAAGCGAGACTTCCTGCGATTTTTCTTACCGGCCAGATATTTCGAGCGCCTAGAAGACGACATACGACAGCGGAGACAACACGCACGGGAGAAATACAAGGACTACGTGTTGGCGATACAAAACTTAATGCGGCACGCCGGGTACAGTAGCGAGCAACGACTGGAACGGATATTTCGCAACAGCCATCCGGACTATTTACTGTATATCCGCAGACGAGATTTTAGTAGCTTAACGGAACTCCTTGCCCTCGCTGAAGACTATGAGGGAATCCACGAAGGACACCGACGCACGTCGGAAGTACCACGACACGAAACGGCGCGACACGTAGTGGGTGAGAAAGCCCAGGACCCAACAACGAGTCGGTCGCCCCACCAGCAGCGTCCACGAGAAACAACTCCGGACGCCCAGTGCTACCCCCCGTCTAACACACCTAACAACCGGTGCAGGAGGTGCGGCCTGGAAGATCACTACGCTGATAGGTGTCGAAATCCGAGCAAGTTATTCTGTTGGGAGTGTGGCCGGCCCGATATACGAACAATAGAGTGCTGCCGTCGACGTTCGGGAAACGAAATGGGGAGTCACCAAGGACAAGGCGCGGTGAACCCACAGAACCCAGCGCCGAAGTACTAGTAATAATCATGCGTCAGGATCATGGCCGCCTCTACGCCCTCGTCGAACTTGGTGGGCAGCCCGCAGAGGCCATCAAGAATTGGACTATTATATTCTGAAATTGAAGATTCTATTATATCATCTTGAATTAATTTAGTGACTTGTTTGCTAATTTCGCCTTTATGTGCTTCTAGGAGTCTGTAGTTTTTTATATAAACAGGGCTATCATTTTTCATATGTAATTTTTGTTTGTAAAAATTGTTAGATGTAATCGGTTCTGATTCTAATGAAAATATGTCGATAAATTCTGAGCATAACGCGTTAAGCGATTGGTTGGCGAATGGTGGAAAATTTTTATCCAATCTTTCTAACTTTTCTTTACTATTAATATCATGTTCTAAATTTTCATTCTTTATAAATGTGTAATTGTCTAAGTTTTCATACTTTATACTACAGTATTTGATTAATGCATTATTATTTGAATCTTACAAATGAATGATGAGAATTTACTGTAGTGTTTGCAATAAAAATTCCTGTACTGGGTACTGTAATGCTATTGATAGACGGTTATTTGTCATCTCAATAACTATATTGTCTTTGTAGTCATTTGGGCGTAATATTAGATCGTCTCCATTTTTATTACACTCCAAAATGCAATTGTATTTCTTTATAAAATCGAGTCCTAAAATTCCATCTCATGGGATTGGGAAATTATCTTCAACTATGTGGAATTTGTGCTTAATTAGGAGATAATCATCTTTTAAATCTGCCTCAACTGTTCCTAATGTAGCTGTTATGCCTTGACCAATGCCTTTTAAATCTGTTGTACATGAAGTATTAATGGTGATATTACTATCAATTTGACTTTTTTTAATAATAGAGATATCTGCTCCTGTGTCTATTAGGAGAGTTGAAAAAGAGTTATTCAGAGTTGTTCTGGAAGATATGTAGCTGTTTAGATGTAAATTAAATGTATAAGTTATCGGCGAGAATGATTTAAAGCCGAAAAAATTTAGTTTTTGGTCAGTAGACCTTTATTTCACAAAATCGATAATACAACTGAACTTAATTCTACTTTTCCCTACTTAATTATACCCTAATTCTACCTGTGTCAGCAATTGGTGTTGGGTCGGCGCATGCCGGATGTTGTTGCCAAAATATTTGGGCCGCTGCATTAGTTCGATCGGCGCATGGCGGATGTTATTGCCGATTTTGCTGAATGCGCGTCTGGGCTGTTTCTCAATAATTGTTGACCTCCTTATTGCTGACTTGGCGCTATAGTCTTGGTGTCAGCTTGAGCTACAACTTAGCTGGTGCTAACTCTTCCGCCGCCAAAAACAATCGTCCTCGTTCGTTTGAACTAAACTGGACTTGTGGTTTCTATTGAATAAAGCATTTCGGGTGTTGTGACTTTTTGAGTATCGGCCTCATTGGCTTTCACATTGTAGCTCGGTAGCTCTGGTTCTGCTTTGAAACTTATTTTCGTGGATAACTTGATAATCAAACCTGCTCTGAAGATAATGCTGATGATCGTTAGCGAAAAATTTGTTATTAGAGCTGCTGTGTGGGTTGTTTTCAGTGCGGACAACCGCTTAGTGTTATTGATGTGGAGTTCTTTCATCATTTCTAAGCTTAAAATTTCTTCTTCCTTGTTTGACGGGTTATTTGATTGCAGTATAGCAGGCAGGGGTTTGCTGGTTAGTATCTCGTTAAAAGAGTATTTTTGGTTATCGATTATAACCGTAGAATTGTGGAATTGGATTGCATATGATCCTTCAAGGGTTATTTTTTGGCTGTCAATTTCAATTGTTCCTTTGTACTGCTGTAGTAGGATTATTCCGGGTGGGACACAGGTAGTGTTACTAATGTCTATAATAGTCTTATGACTACAAATTTTAATATTATTGTTTTCTCTACATTTCAACTTAATAACGAATATTTTTTTATCATTACAAGTTACAATGTCTTCAAAAGGTATCTTATTAATATATTTCTTCTTTTTTATTGGTTTAATTAGAATTGATTCACAAATTTCTTCATTTGTCAATGGTATGCCTACTATGTAAAATAACATTGTGTCATTTGAAGCAATTTTTATATTCGCAAGTTCTAACGATTCTTCAACGTTATTTAATGCAAGGTTGTTTCTTAAAATTACAGATTTAACTATCTCTAATTCCTCATTTGATAAAATATAAGAATTGACAATTCCGGCTTTAGCCCAATGAATCGCATAATCTATATTAATGATTTCTCCTTTTATAACTCTAAGTTTGTATTTTAATTCTATAGCAGCATTGTGCTGTATGTCCTCGCTTGATTGGACAGCTTTCAAAATTTTATTAGAAACGGCTGTTATTTTATTTATCCTATCAAAAACTATTTTATTTATTGTTACTTGACTGTCGTTATTGTCTATTATATGATTTATTTGGCTCTCTATTGTAACTAGGTCATCATGATCGAGTTTTCCCGCGATCCATTTCCAGGTTTTTCCTATTGCATCTATAGATTTCTTAAATCTTTTGGGTTTCAGCCTATTTAGGTAGGTTTGTGTTAATTTTAATTCGTTATTAAGGATGGGTAAAAGGGAGTTTTCGTTAGAAATTTTGGTTTCTATAGTGGTGGCTATTTCATTTAATGCATTTTGACATGCATCTAGATCAACTTTGTGTATTATCCTGTAAGCTCCGGTTTGAATTTTCGTCAGTCCTGTCTCGAATGTTGCTAATTGTGAGTTCGTATAGTCTATAATCTTAAAGTCTGCGTACACTGAATGTACGAGGAGTCTGTAAAAAAAAGGTGAGAAGAGAAAAAAAAATTGTTGAAGGATTAGTAGTTCTAGGTCTTGATGTTACTCTTATGTACTGTCCGTCCTTTTTCCGTTATTACTACGCTAGATTTATCTTCCTTTACTATTTCTTTCCTATATCTAGCGGTAAGTTTAGATCCTAGTCGTTTATTTATCCTGACGTAAATTATGTCACCAGGGGAATATGTTTTCATGGGTTGTCTTGCTTTGTTATGGGTTTTTAAGTCTTTTGCTTGTCTTTTCCTAAGTACGTCTATGTTTTCTCTGCGTGCGTTTTCGCATTGTTCGGGGTCTATTGAGACTCGTCTGCCAAAAAATGTCTCTATCGGTCGTTTTCCTGTTGCGGAGTGTATGGTGTAGTTGTATTCGTATGTGGATCTGTCTAAAAGTTCTTGGAACGAGCGATGAGTTTGTTCTGTTTTGAGACAACGCATAATTTCGGAAAGGGTGGAGTGAAATCTTTCCACCTGACCGTTGACTGTGCTTGCGTAAGGGGGTGTTTTAAATATTTCCATTCCAAGTTGGTCTTCAATCATGAATTGAATGGAAGCTGAGTTTAACGATTTCTCGTTGTCGATGACTATGGTTTTCGGTACTCCGAAAGAAAAAATTATTTCTCGTAGTGGTTCTCTAATGTCTTCTATTGCCCTTGATTGTATTAATTTAACTTGTGCGTATTTTGAAAATTTGTCTAGTGCCGTTAAGACCAAATGTTTTTCTGTAGTATAGATATCTATGTGGACTATTTCACCGGGATATTGGGGAATTGGGGTTTCGAGTAACTTCGGTTTGTTAGGATGGCGATCGTATTTGTGTTCCTTACCAACTTTGCACTGCTTTATAATATTTTCTATTTTTGCTTTCATTTTGGGGAAATAAACTTTTTGTATGAGTTGTTTTTTATTTTCGTCTCTATTTCTGTGTGCTCGTTTGTGTTCTTTTAAAATTTCTTCGTTTTGGGCGTCTTCGCTTACTAAGTCTTCTACTTTTGTTTGCGTATAGCGGATTTTATAATTGGAAAAATGTAGGGGGTAGACTTCTTGAATTTTTCCCATTATTTCTTCATAAGTAATTATGCCATTTATGACTGAAGGATTTAGGTAACGTTTTAGTAATGCCGTTAGGTTTGTCTATTGAAAAATTGGGTTTAGTAATTAGATGTCTATGGTAGGTTGGGAATGGTATTTTAAACTGGCGTTTATGGGTCCTTCCACAGCTGGAATTAGATTGTGTGATGAGCTTTCATCGGAGTGGGTAGCAACTGATAATGAATTTAATTCAAATGGTCTAGATAATGTGTCTGCAACTACATTCGATTTTCCGGGCTTGTATCTTAATTCGTAGTTATACTCTTCGAGTATGGCTTTCCAACGTTTTAGCTTTGAATTATTATTTTTGTTACTTAGGGCATATGTAAGGGTGGTCAGTGTGTATTACCACTTTTGCTGTACCGTATGGGTAGTTTCTAAAGGAGTTGAGTGCCCAAATTATGGCAAGCATTTCTTTTTCGTTTACTGCGTAATTTTCCTCTGCCTTATTTAATGTTCTTGATATAAAGGTAATCGGTTTGCCATTTTACTCCAGGACTGCGCCTATGGCATATTTGGAGGCATCTGTAGTTAGGTTGAATTCTTTGCTGTAATCGGGATATTGCAGAATTACGTCTTTAGATGTCAACGTGTTTTTGATTTTATTGAATGCTGCCTTTGCTTCTTCGTTTAATTGTATTTGGATTTTTTTTTGAACTGCTTTTTAACATTCTTCCTTCTTCACCTCGAAGTAAGGATGTTAACGGCTTTGCTAGCTTAGCATAATCTTTGATAAACCGTCTATAATAACCAGATAAGCCTAAGAATGATCTTAAGTCCTTGATCGTCTGAGGCTAGGGAAAGTTGGCTATTGCTTGTACCTTGGATGGGTTTGTTGAAATTCCCCCGGAGGATACTACAAATCCTAAGAACTCGACTTGCGTTTTAAAGAATTCACATTTGTCGACTTGTACCTTCATGTTTGCTTTTGCAAGGGTGTCAAAAATTGTATCTATATGTTTGAAATGTTCCTTTTCGTCTTTGCTAAATATAATAATGTCGTCTATATATACGTAGCATATCCGTCCTATATTTTCCCTTAGTATATCGTCCAATGTCCTTTGAAAAATGAATGGGGTGTTTTTCAAACCAAATGGCAGTCGGGTGAACTCGTATTTTCCGTTGTTCACTGAAAAAGCTGTCTTCTCCACGTCAGATTCCTTAAGAGGAATTTGATGGAAACCGCTTTTTAAGTCAATCACAGAGAAAATTCGGTTTTCTCCTAGCTGAGAGGGAACCTCATTTATTTCGGGTATATGATACCTATCTGCAATTGTGACTGCATTTAATTTTCTGTAATCGATAACCATTCTGAACTTTTTTTCGCCTGAAGCGTCGTTCTTTTTGGGTACGATCCAGACAGGTGAGTTGTAGGGTGACCTTGATTTTCGGATGATTCCGTCTTCCAATAATTTGTTTACGTGGTCTTCCACCTCTTGTTTAAGGCTGGCAGGGTATGGGTAGGATTTTGAATATATGGGCGTGTCGGAAATTGTTCGTATTTCTGCTACTACTTTTGTTGTGTATGTCAGTTTTTCGTTCGGTTCTGAGAATAGGTTGCAGTGTTTTTGTGTTAGCTGGCTTATTTCGTTTTTACCTATTGTTGTTAGGTGTTCGTCTCGAATATGTATTGTATTAACGTTCTGTATGCTAAATTGTCTTAGATAGATTCTTTTTGTGTTTGCTATGACCATGAAATTTTCTCTTGTGTGTATAACTGCTGAAAGTTCTTTTAGACTGTCATTTCCTAATATAGCATGAAACGTCTTAAGTGTGGGTAGTAAGAAAAATTTGAGTCTGTAATTTTCCAAGTTGAAAAGATTTAAAAATGTGTGTTGTGTAATCTTTATTTTCCCTCCAACTGAGTTGGCGAAAAAAGGGGTATCGTTTTCTTTTGCGTTTTTAACTAAACTGGATTGAATATAATTTTTGTTGGATCCTGTATCTACCAATATGTTAAGTATTTCGCCGCTCTTCGTTTTGCATCGAAAATAGGGCAACGAAGAGCTATTTATTCTAAAAAATGTACGTCCGTTAGGTCATATGGTTCTTCGTCTACGTTATTGTAAGGTGTTTCCTGATTGTAATCTGTTTGTTGGTTATTATCGTTTTCATAATGTTGGTCTTCATAGTATGGATCGTAAGTCTTTTCGTCCGTGTTTATAAGAAAGTTCCTTTGGGCTTTCGCTGGGGGGTGGTTGATCATTGATGCATTCAATGGCCGTTTACCAGTTTCTTGGGGCTTAGGGCGGTTCGTATAATTTACTGCTCTTGTTCTGATGCTTTCGTCCACTTCCATGGGTTGGGGGGGTTTAGGTGGCCTTGGAGGAGGATAGTTTGGTTGTTGGTTATATTGATATCTGGGCTGGTTATAGGGAGTTTGTTGTTGGTAGTTATTGTATGGATTTGGATTTGGATTCTGGTATTGCTGGGAGCTATGAGGATTAGAATTTGGTTGGCGGTAAGTTTGCTGAGGGTGAGGTATATGGGCTAATTCGGGGTAGAATCTTGATTGAGGAAATTGTGAGTTTGATGGTTGTACCTGCCTTAGTATGGGGGGTTGTTGTCTAGGGATGAAAGAGTTGGAGCTTTGATGTCTGGGGTTTGATGGTGCGTTTAGCATTTGGTTGTTGGCATGGTGTGCTCTAAAGCTTTGATTTTCTAGCTTTAGACAAAGGTGAAGTGCCTCTGGTAAACTCTTGGGTTCTTTTATACCCAGAAGCCTAGGGAGGTCACCGTAAAGTCCTCTCACAAAGGTATCGAGGGCCTTGGCACGGTAGTTGTCCGTTAGTAGATGGACTGCTTCCTCGCCAATTTCCATGCATCCTATTTTAATAATAATGCCCAACGGATTACCCACCATATCCCGCCCGACCGGCGCAAGGGGCGCATCCGCATGACGCGCGGATTATTCTTTCGTGCCGAGTCTTTGAAAGGCTTTGGTTTGTTAATTTTTGACGTTTAAAGCTATCGGACGTGTTTGTTGTGTGCTCACGAGTTTTGTGGTCATTTGTTGGTGCCGGCCGGTGATATATTTTGTTTTGGCCTCCTGTTGCGTCACCCGTACTATTCCATTATTTGTGTGTGTTTTGCCTGGCCGATTTGTGCAGTATTCCTGGTGTTTCTGCAAGATTTCCTCTGGCTTTTGGATGATTGGTGTTGAGTTTGCTGTTTTGGCGCGAAAGCTAGGTAAAATTCCTAAGTGAAAATCACTCAATAAGCAGCGAGTTACGAAGAAACAAGCAAAAAACCAAAACAAATGGTCAACTGTCAATGTCATACGCAGCTGAACCGCATTGCCGACGATTTAAGAAACAGCGCTGCCAGATATACGCAAATAAACGGGGTGTTTCTAACATAAATCAAAATCATATAAATCATACACTCATCTTTTTCGTTCATTTTTAATAATCATGCATCGTACTCCGACATCCCAAGCAGCAAAACGTAAAGTGGGTGAGACTTCCCCTGATGTCTCACTGCATGACATTATGTCCGCAATAAAGAGTGTAGAAAACAATGTCAACAAAAAACTCGATGGTTTAGCTACTAAGGGCGACATTGAGGAGTTGAAGCAAACGGTTGGAACCCAAATTGAGCGCCTCAAAGCCGAAAATGAAGAGCTTAGAGCTGAGCTGGCTCTGATTAAACGTGAAAGGGAGCTTGATAGAAGGGACTTAAATCGCCTGGTGAATGAAGGCAAGAGGAAGAATGTAATTATAAGAGATATTCCAGAAGAAGCCTCTCCTAAGCTGGCGGTACAGAAGTTATGCTGCGATAAATTAAATCTGGCGCATGTTCAAGTCCAAGAAGCGCGCCAACTCTATAGCAAAAACCATAAAATGGGCGTGATAGCGGAGTTTGCTTCTGCAGAGATGGCTAGCGAAGTCCTCAAAAATGCCAAAAAACTATCTGGGACGTCAATATTTATGGGGAAAGATTTAAGTGCAGAGAGGCAACAACATAAAAAGGTACTGCTGCAATTGAGAAATGATCTGCTGAAGGTGGATCGATCACTCAACGTAAGAGTTAGAGACGATAGAATATGCATCAATAGGAAATGGATGGCATTTAACGCAGGCAAAATTTTAATGTACGATGGGGAGCCAGCTAATGCTTGGCTTCGCAGCCTCTATAATGGAAAACTTGACAATGTAGATATTACGTATGATAGCATATTAAGTAGGATAACCCCAAAAAACTAAGGTTCTCACGTAGTAGTTATTTAAGGCTAAACCAGCCCTTGCCGACATGTGTTTCAAATGATGAGATTATATCGTGCTCTAGAGAAGTCCAATCAAAGCTCTCAGTACTATCATATAATATAGCTAATCTAAACAGTAAATTTAAATTTGGGGATGCATTTTCTTACATTCAAAGTTTTGAGATTTTCTTTTTATTTGAAACGCACGTCTTGGCTGAGGATAGATCGAAGTTCTTTCACTTTTTTAAAGAGTACCAGCTTCACTGGATTGATGCGACGAAGGAACATAAGGCTGGCCGTGCTAGCGGTGGTTGCTTGTTTGGTTTTAAGAAATGCATCGAATCGCGTTATAATCTAAAATTTATTACAAAACATGGTTTTACATATTTGTCTGTATGTTTAAGTGACACCGTCTTCTGCTTTCTACCGCAATATTTGAACTGTACATGCTGGAATGGTGATTTTGCCGCTCTCCAGCATTTCCTTGAAAAGCTTAGGCCGAGTTCATTTTGTATTATTGGCGATCTCAATGCCCGCGTAGGTTCATCCCAAGTAGTGCAAAAAGAAACGATATCTGCTTTCACGCGCGTCTGTGACACACGCTCATCTAAGGATCCGGTAGTAGATAGTAAAGGTAGACGAATACTTAGTTTGGTTGAAGATTTGGGTGGGATTATTTTGAACGGAAGGGTTGATGGTGATCTGAGTGGTGAATTTACTTTTTGCGGTGGCGTGGGCCGCACAGTTATTGATTATGCAATCTGCTCTTTTGATTTGCTGGGTCTAATTGATAGTTTTTCTGTAAAATCCAAATACTATTCCGATCACATGCCGATTGTTATTAATTTCAACTGCAGCACGTGCATTGCCGAACCCTACGAACACGTACTTTCTTCCAGACTTTCATGGAATCCGCACAGCGCGAACAAGTTCAAAGAATTCATTTCTAGGTCCACTGATAGCGAATATATCTTTTCTCGGGCCTCTATTGATCAAAAAGTGTCTTTAATTACTGAGAAAATTAAGACGGCGGCACATCACACTAAAGGAAATGGTCGTTTCTCGCCGAAAAATGTGTGGTTTGATAGTCAGTGCTCGAACTTACGTAAGAAATTAATGAACGCTTTAAATATTTTGAGAAAGAGGAATATTGATAGCGATAGGATTAAGTACCTAACCCTTCGTAAAAGATATGTGAAGCTCTGTAACAGAAAGAAACTAGAGTGGCGATGCAAAGGAATTGAACAGCTTAATAGCGTTAGGAATTCGAGTGACTGGTGGCGGCTAGCAAATTCACTTAGAAAGGTTCGCTGTAAAGTAAGTTGTAACCTTAAAATCAGTGACTTCTACTCTCACTTTAAAGATCTCCTATTCCGTAGCGATAATGACTCGTGCGTGCACTGGGCTATGCCTCAGCGTTCTGACCCATTTCTTGACGCGCCTTTTGAATGCAGAGAACTTCAAATGGTTATTGATAGCACAAAATGTAAAAAAGCCCCTGGACAAGATGGTGTATGTTATGAGTTCTACAAATTTGCACCCCAATGTTTTCTTAATGAACTGCTGGCGCTCCTAAATTTTATATATCTGAGAAAGCAGATTCCTACCTCTTTCAGCTCCTCTATCTTAATTGCGCTTTTTAAGAAAGGTGACCCTAACACTACGTCAACTACAGAGGTCTGTCCCTGTTAGACACAATTTACAAAATCTTTTTTTCTGGGCTTTTACTCGGTCGCATAAATGCTTGGATCGATTGTAACAAAATTTTGGATGAGTCACAGGCCGGTTTTCGCCGAGGCTATTCAACGGTAGACAATATCTTTGTGCTCTTGCCCCTGCGGGTTGGGGCTTAGAATATGCCCGCGGTAGGCATACCGGTCGTAAGAGGCGACCAATATGCACAAAGGTAATGATGTGCAACTCGATGGTTGATCTACGGATATGATGCCTCCCACCTCTCATTACCCATCTTCTCTTTCCTTTCGGAAGGAGGGATGACATGACCTAGAAGGTTTCACTGGTCATACCAAATCGCTCCCACGACAGTCGGGCAGTACCGCAAGGGAGTACCGGAGCGTACCGGATTCATATCCGGCCAAGGACTGTTAATTCGACAACACTCCCCAAAACCTACGGGGAGTGATTTTGTTGTTAAAACAACAACAACAACAACAACATCTTTGTGCTCTCAAGCATTATTCAGCTCAACTTTTTTCATAATAAAAGAACTTTTGCCTTTTTTGTAGATTTCTCGTGTGCTTTTGATACGATTCCCCGCAACATGCTCTTTTATAAACTAGCCTCCTATGGTCTTTCATCTCATATGATTGAAACTTTAAGATTAGTCTACGCAAATACGTCTTGCAAAGTTTGGTTTGATGGCAATCTATCGGAATCTTTCCCTGTTAATCACGGTGTTCGCCAAGGCTGCCTCTTAAGCCCGATTCTTTTCTCGTTGTACTTAAATGACCTAAATGAATACCTGTGCGGGGGTGTCTGGGTTAACAACATTAATGTGAAGGTGCTTATGTACGCAGATGATCTGGTCTTGCTCGCTGAATCACCTGAACAGCTACAGGAAATGATAAACTCCCTTCACAACTATTGCATCCAATGGGCACTAACTGTAAACTTGAACAAGTCAAAAATTATGATATTTAGGAAAGGTGGTAGAGTTCCCGGCTCATGGAAATGGATCTACGGAAGCGAGTGAACGAATACAAATACTTAGGTGTACTTCTCACTTGTAGTTTATCCTTTAATAAACATTTGGATTCATAGTTGGTGCACTCTAAAAATGCCATTAACGCTACGTGGTTGAGCTACATTAATCACATGACAGACTCCCGCGCATCCTAGCTGAGGAGACTGCCAACCTGGGGCTTTCTTGGATAAACACTTGGAAAGAGCTTGCTAACACTGTCAATCTACCCTTTATTACGCAATTATCGGCAGCTAATATCCAGACCTTCACTAATACGCTCTTAGAACGGTTTGCTGAATATAACACAAATAGGTTCCTTGAAATGGCTCGTAAGTCGACCACCCACGACCTTTACCCGGTCCTAGTGCCGTTGGAGAGCTCGTATTTCACTGACGATTACAGTGCGTATGCCGTGGGTCTGACTCTCCGGGCACGAGGAGGCTTACTGAATCTAAACGCAAGAACCTATAAAAACATATCGTCTCCACTTTGCACAGTTTGCAACTTGCAGGAACCGGAAGACACTTTTCATTTCATTGGTACATGTCCAATATATAACAAGATTCGTTCCCTTTACTTTGGTGAAAGAACTTTAGATATGGCCAAGGTGGTTGCCATTCTAAATGGTTTTAACTTCGAGTTTCTGGCTAAGTTTCTCGCGGATAGCTTCAAAGTAAGGGACTTATTATAAAATGAATTTTCGTAGTTCGTTAGTTTTCTTTTTATTTACCTCGCGGTGCGACACACAACATATCCTGTTATTGTCGCTAGTATTTACTCTACTTTATTTATTTAAGTGTTCGATGTACGCAATAGCATAAGTCATACTTTGTATCTGATTGTTTGAAAAATAAATATATACTACTACTACTACTACTCTAGTGTTAATCGTCGAGATCTAAAACTGCTCAGCTACAGAGAAAACCTCATCAGCTAAGTAAAAAAGATTACACAATTAATAAATAATTAGTTGACAACGAAAAGTTATTGTTAAGAATAAAGATAAGAATTAAAGGATATGAAAAAAAAAAAATTTGTTGCTATGTATTTAGGATAGAAATAATCGACTTTTTTATGCTGTATAGTGAGTCTGAGATATCGAACGTACCAGAATGAGAATTATAATCTTGACACAAACAACGAAAAGGCTCATTTAATTCAAAATTAGTCCGGCACTGTTTCAAGATAAGTGGTTTAAAATGTCTTGATATGCGAGAGGGTACATTGAAGTTCACTTCGCTCAAAAGAAACGGGCTTACGATTGAACCATTTAGTAATTTAATCATGAAGACAATTCCAAGCATTTCCCTCCGACTAGAAAGGCTGTGAAGATTAATTAGTTTTGTTAAGTATTAGGGATAATTGACTATAAACCTTCTGATAAAATTCGTTTATAGTGCTTCTTCCCTGAATAAGGCATGTCATTTGATATTCTAGAGTACCTATGTCGCGTTTATCGGCATAGTGGGTGGTCAGACAACGGGAGATGGCTGTCCAATCCAAGTGGGTGTTATATGATTCTAACGCTATATCCGCTTTTCCAACGATTTTGTTCCGGATAACATTTAGAATTCCGAAAAATTTTGGGGTGCCCTTTGAGGGTTCATATATCTTTATAATTCTCTCGCCACTTTTTTTCCATGAGTTGAACTCGGAGGCGTTTCCTGAGAATTCTCTCAAGGATCGTACGACATCTGGTACTTTATCCATTTCAGCCCTTCGTTCTTCTATGGTCTGATCTGTTATGATGGGGCTATTGTTATTACCTAGAGTATTCCTGACTAGCTCCGGCCCACTGGCTTCTATAGCCTGGGAAACCATATCTCGTATCATGTTTGCCAAGTCTGGGGAAATTTGTTGGGCAGGGGGGGTTGAGTTATTTCCTAACACTGGTGGCCTGATTAAGTTATTCGGATTTGCCATTTTCTTTTGTTATTATTATCTGTCTTTTGTTATTAATTTATCCTTTTAGATTTCTGTTTAATTGATAAATCACTGGAGGGTCCCTTGGGTGGTGAATCGCAGTGATTTTTTATGTTATAAGCTGGAGGGTCCCCCCGAAGGTGGTGAATCGCAGCTTCAGTAATATTTAATTTTATAGGCTGTACAAGCCAATTTGTTATTCTTGGATTCTAGCTTTATATTTTTCACAAAAAAAATTATTTATTTAAATTTTCCGCTTTTTAAATTTTTCAATACGTATTTCGAAAGAAAAAAAATCCTTTATTTAAACTCTTCACTATGTACCTATTTAGATTTTCACTACTTATTTATATTTTCCAAAAAAAAATTTATTATTAAATTTGCATTTTTCACTTTTCGGACGTGTATCTAAACTATTTCTCTAACTATTTTTATTTCATTAAACTTAGGAATTTAAAAATTGTACTTATAATCTATTTTTCTTACATAAGTAGCAGCTGCATTGTTGGTAGATGTGCCGGTAAAGCCGTGGTTTCCTCGAAAAGCGGTGCCGCCATGTAACGTTCGTCATATAGCGGTGACTATGCTTGCCGTCATGAGCGGCACCGCTTTTCTGTAAACTTACATGATCGTCGTTCCGTAATTTTTTTATTTGGTTTGCCGTATTTGAACGTTTCTTGTTTTCTTTTTTGATTTTAAAATGTGTGAATATTTATTTTTAAAACATTGACATGTTTCAATTGTTGTATTTGTAAAAAATGTTTGAAATATTTGATAGAATTCATACCGCTATGACAATAGCGGTGAGAAAAAACGGTGAAGAACTAGTCTTCACCGTCATGACGGCCGTAATATATCATGCTTGCCGCTATATTACATTACGGTGAACTTTACCGTCTTCTAACTTTACACCTAATTACTTTTACATTGAATTGTTTTTGACAACGTTATGTAACGGCCGCTATATAGCGGCACCGCTTTCGAGGAAACCAAAGCTTAAGTGTGCTGATATCCTTTTTTCTTTACGGTACTCGGGGGCACTTGCTTACTCCTTGCTGTTTTTTACTCCGGGTCGGCTGGTGTCGTGCTGTCGTTGGGACGTCAAGGAAGTTCCACGTTCCTTTTCACGCCACTTTATGCTGGTGTTATTATCTCACTTTTTGTGTGGAGCCGTTTTTTACTGTGGCACACTTTTTCAAAGTCTTTCTTCGGTGCTTTTTGTGGCACTTTTTTTCCTTTTTTTTTCCAAGTCTTTATTGGTTCTTGGCACTTTATTGTGGCAAATTAATTTAAAGTCTTTAGTTTGTGGCACTTTATTATTGCACGTTTTAGAAAGTCACTTTATTTATTTGTCACTTTATTTTAACGTTCTTAACACTTTCAACGACTAACACTAGACGCCGCCGAGCTTATTTGACTCGGGCGCCAGTTATCGGCGATAATGATTTAAAGCCGAAAAAAAATGTAGTTTTTGGTCAGTAGACCTTTATTTCACAAAATCGATAATACAGCTGAACTTAATTCTACTTTTCCCTACTTAATTATACCCGAATTCTACCTGTGTCAGCAATTGGTGTTGGGTCGGCGCATGCCGGATGTTGTTGCCAAAATATTTGGGCCGCTGCATTAGTTCGATCGGCGCATGGCGGATGTTATTGCCGATTTTGCTGAATGCGCGTCTGGGCTGTTTCTCAATAGTTGTTGACTACCCTTATTGCTGACTTGGCGCTATAGTCTTGGTGTTAGCTTGAGCTACAACTTAGCTGGTGCTAACTTATATATTAGTTTACCTATTGTTGGAGTGGAGCTGGTTGGTTTTCCTGTTGGTTGCAATTGCGTAAATTGCGTGTGTTATTCTGATTGGTTCGGCATTGATTTCCAAAAGTTCTATTCCGATTTTGGAAATTATTACTTTGTCTATTACTCGTAGAATTATTGTAATATCTACGATTTTGATTTCTTCTGTAACTGTTACTTCGGTAGCCTCTTCGAAAACTACCACGATAATTATTTTGTGTGCGAGTTAAATGCAACCCAGAATTTGGATTACCTGTTACTTCAGTACAGCTATTGGTGAACTTAGAAATGGCTTCGATCATAGAGGTGAACGTACCAGCTTGCATAATAACCTTAACTTTTTCGTTAGAGCAGTTCTTGCATATGGCTTTTACCGCTGATTGTGTAGCGTATTTAGTTGCTAACTCTGGTGAAAGTCCGTCAGATATGTATGCTCCTTCCACGGATTTTGTGAGCTTTTCAATTTCAGTAGTGTATTGATTTGCGGTTTTACTGCGTTGTTGGATGTTCAGGAGTTTTGCTGACAAAACTTCGACTGATTCTCCTTTAATAGCTGTCCGTAGCTTTCTTTTAATGTCTATAATCAATGATTCTGTGCTTATATAATTTCTTGCGGTACCTTTTAGCTTTGTTTTAATCATTGATACTGCAATGGCTTCATGGCCATCTTTGATTTGCTCAAGGATGTCAAGAGCATCCAGAAAACTTGGTAGGTTTTCGGGTTTGCCATCGAACTCAGGTAATATCTATGACGCAGTTTTGATAAACTCTACTACTGTTTGTGTCATTTTGACCCTTTTTGTTTGAGCTTCCTTACTTACGCCTTCTCTATGGGCTTCCACTATATTATACTTTTGTTAATAATTTCAATATAAACAATTCATCTACAGACATTCGTAATACAAATCACAAGTAATTAAATAATTTCCATATATTTCGATCCATTGAAACATACACAAACAACAAACAATGACTTGTATTTGTGGACATAAAGTGGAACGTCATGCAGTTGACAAAGTGCAGTGTGGTAATTGCAATGACTTTTTTCATATGCATTGTGTTGGTGTTGTCGCCGATGACATCGAGTTTTTGGCAAGTGAGAACAAAAAATTCTTCTGCAAAAGCTGCTCGGCTTTTCGTCGAAAATCTATTTGTTCCAACAACAGCGATGCTACCAACAACGTTCACCCACTGCAGACTATAACCTCGACTGAGCTCAGTAACAAAAACAACAACAACAACTTTGCCGAACAGTTGAACTCAGCATCAATAGTCAGCTCATCTCGTGATAAAAACTAGAAGCAGACAACAAAAACCTACATACGAAAATGAATAGCATGCTTGATGCTCTCACTTCTCTACAACGAAGTAATGCTGAAAAAGACAATTTGATCGCGTCGCTATCCAAAGAGGTCAAAGAACTTCATACATTGCTTGATGCTCGTTTTGTTGAGCTAAATGGTACATATTCCAACAACAACAACACGTCTTTGACTTTTCCTGCATTACCTTTTCCTTCTACACAGCCGACCACTTCTTATCGTTCAGAGTCTTTGTTTACTTCTTCTGTTTCTCAAGAATCTGAATGTGGGGAAATTAATGAAGAAACAAGTACTGAAATCTCACGTGCCAGTAAAAGCAATAACCCTGCTGGTAATTTCTGCGCACAAGATGCTGCGCGTAATATGAGTGTTTACACCTCTATAAATCGAGTCGTGGGTTGCAATAAGTCAACAGATTTAGACGTCGTAGTTATCAATCGGAAATGGGTACATTTATCCTCATTTAAACCGTCGGTATCGGAAGCTGATATAATTGCGTATGTCAGAAAACATTCCGGCATTGATGATCAACTTTTTTCATGCCACAAGTTAGTGAAGAAGGGCACTCCACCCGAGAGTCTGGGGAAAGTCAATTTGAAACTTGGGGTCTCTCCGGCTTTCTATGAACAACGTTTAGATCCCACTCTTTGGCCAGTTGGGATTAACGTCCAGCCATTTCTTACATTCCAAGGAACAAGGGTGAACGATAATAAAAACGTCAATACTAATGGTCGTAATTCTAAATCTAGTTCTTGTCCTAATTCTATTTCTAACTCTGATATTGAAAATCTTAAAAATCTTAAAATATATTTCCAAAATATCTCTGGAATGCGTACTAAGGCGAAAGAAGTATTTTTATTTACGTCGCGGTGTGAGTTTGATGTTTTTGTTTTAGTAGAAACATGGCTTAATAGTGACTTTTTTGATTCTGAGTTCTTCGACCCGAACATTTATCAAATTTATCGTAAAGATCGTGATGCTCTTAAAACAGGTTTAAGTAGGGGTGGGGGCGTCCTTATTGCGGTTAAACGTGGGTTGAGGTCGTCAGTTTTCACGCTTTTTAACCACGATTCTTTCTTTGATCAGCTCTGTGTCCGCATTTTTGGTACGTTTGGTAGTTTGTTTATTTGCGTATCCTACATTCCGCCAGACAGTTCAGATTATCTGTACGAGGAGCATACCAAAAATATTTTAAATATATTTGAAAATCACGTAGATGACCATTTCTGCGTTCTTGGTGATTTCAATTTAAACAAGCTCAAGTGGTCTAACATAAATAGTAATAATTATTTAACAGCCACTAATGTAAGTCTTAATCATATTCCCAACTCGCTAGGTAATTTTCTCGATCTCCTATTTATTGATGAAAATCTTGTGAAGTCCAAATATTACCGGCATAACACCAAAATAACTAAACGGAACAAACCAACCAACATACAACAGCAACAACAGACAAACCAACTCCAACACGAATCGGCACAACAAGTCGCTAGAACATGACAACAGCGAACCACAAGAAGTCGTAGCAACACGGTCACAACATGTAATCATGCGCACAAGCAACAATACGAAGACGTGTGTATAACAAGCAACACGAGGAGACAAGAGTCAGTCAGCACGGAACTGCGGTAGTGACAAGATCTACGCGGAAGGGTGATAACTAGTACATGGGAGCTTACCAATGCTAGTGATCATCGTTTAACGTAGACGCGGACTAAGCTGTACTTGAGGTGTGCTGGATTTACCCCGCCCATTATACGCTTAAGGCTGCGATAACCTGATCTGCCGCGGTCAGCCGTGGACGCCGACGCAATCACAACGGTACGATCTCACGCTAGCGAAGCAGTAACAGAGATAGCGGAACGCATATAAACCGCAAGCCCGCCAGCGGCATACCATCTGCATAGCGTGGACCAGTACGTAGTCACGGCCAAGATCGGATCTACGCTGGGTAGTGATAAGTTAGTAAGTGGGGTTTACCATTACTAAACATTACGATCCAGAGTAGACGTGGACTAAGTTGTACTTGAGGTGTGCTGGATTTACCCCGCCCATTATACACATAAGGCCGCGCTCCGCCGATCAGCCAGCACTCGCCGTAGGGACGCGCAGTAGAGGCAGACAGGCAACGTCGCTGCCAAGTCACATAGCCGCTAACACGCGCGACCACACGCCGACAGAGGGACGCCACGGCAAGTAGCACGGAGCAACGCTAGCAGACGTACGCCGACGCCAACCGCACAGAGCGTCGCTAACCGATGTACAACGGGATACGGTGAACCGTTACCAAGCCAAGAGGCCCGTTATCACGCCGGACAACTAGGCACCGAGCCAACAATACGAGCAGAAATCATTGAGTTACTTAAGATTATTGAATTATAAGTATAATTAAGTTGAACAGAATTGAATAAAGTTAAGAATACGACTTGCAAAAGGGCCCCAAAGTATAAATTTATTGTACAAGGACCCTGGACACGGCGAGTATACCCCAGCTCCAGATAAGAAGCATAGGGGTAGGGAAAAGCTTCGTTACAATCTGATTACTCAGCTTCAGGAATGCCACTTTCCCATCTGCAAGTCTGGTATGCATCATGTTCCTCTCTACCTGTCCCTTCAGTTCTGTATTTTTCCTTCTATCCTCATGAATGATCCCCAATCTTTAAATTTCGGTGGTGCGGATTACGGTTATATAAATGCAATTTTTCATGATGTAGACTGGAATTCCATTTTGCTTTCACCTAATCTCTCTGAGTGCTTCGAAGCTTTTCTAGTTCAAAGTTTTGATGTCTTAAACAGCAATCTTTCTCTGATTCCTGCTCGAAGACATAAGTTACCATGGTACACGAGAAGGCTGAAAAGACTCAAGGACAAAAGAAACAAATTTTGTAAGCTTTTCAAGGCCACCAATAATATCGCCTTCAAAGAAAAATATGTCAGCTTGATGAATCAATTCAATGACCTGGACAAACTTCTTTACAACAACTATATATCTCGTTATGAAGATGAGCTTAAGTCTAACCCTAAAGCTTTTTGGAACTACATCAGATCCCGGAAAGGATGCTCCAATATCCCTAGTTGTATGAATCTGGATAATGTTTCTTCCTCTAATATGCCAGACATTGTTAACCTCTTTGCAGACTATTTCAAATTCAACTTTTTCGATGATGCTGGGGCCGCATATAATTCATATTGTAATGTTTCTGATGGTCAAAGTCTAGATTTCGGTGCTCTCTCCATTACTGAGTTAGACGTACAAATCGCTATCTCTTCTCTAAAACTATCATACAAGAGTGACCTCGATGGTCTTTCCTCTTTCTTTTTCAAAAAATACAGTTTGTCCCTTTCCAATCCTATATCCCGCATTATTAACCTTTCCCTCTCATCTGGTATCTTCATCGACAGATGGAAAGTGGGGTCAATCATTCCCATCAATAAATCTGGTAACAAAAACAATGTCAAAAACTACCGTCCAATCTCCAAACAAACAACATTCTCCAAGATTTTTGAAAAGGTGGTAAGAGATAAGCTGTTCTTTTCTGTTAGAGAAATTATTGATCCAAACCAACATGGTTTTGTTAGTGGGCGCTCCACAGTTACGAATCTTGCTGTATTCTCTGAGTACTGTATTTCGGTGTTTAGGGATGGATCTCAGGTGGATACCATTTACACCGATTTCTCCAAAGCCTTTGATACAGTCGCTCACAATATTCTACTTTACAAGCTGGAACGTCTGGGTTTCCATTCAATGTTTCTCATGTGGATGCGCTCATACCTCACTAACAGAAGATCTTTTGTTGAAATCGCTGGGACTAGATCTTACTCTTTTGTGAGCTCTTCCGGTGTGCCTCAGGGTAGTATTCTGGGCCCGCTTTTTTTTTGTCCTTTTCATAAATGACATAGGTACATGTTTTTCTCACTCTAAATTTCTACTTTACGCCGATGATTTGAAGATGTTCTGTAGAGTGGATTGTTTGAATGACGCTAGTCGGCTACAAACTGAACTCAACAATTTTACAGAATGGAGTGTCAATAATAAACTGTCCCTCAACATCAGTAAATGTTTTCACATGACCCTCTCGAAAACCAGGAATGTCATCGGTACAAGTTATTCGATCCTAAGTTGTCAATTGTCTACAGTCAATTTTTTTTCAGATCTAGGAGTTCTGTATGACTCTGGTTTCACTTTTGTACCCCAGGTTGATAACGTCATACCCAAGTCTTACTCCAATTTAGCATTTTTGAAGCGTTATGCCAGCGATTTTAAAGATCCCTATACAAGGAAGTCCATTTTTAACTGTCTTGTCCGCTCTAAGTTAGAGTACGCATCCATTATCTGGAATCCTCTTTTTAATAATCACTCTGATAGAATCGAGCGAGTTCAACGAAATTTTACTCGTATTGCTGTCTTCCCGCTTCACTTCGTTGATCCCTATCCATGTTACAAAGCACGATGCTTACTAATAAATTTAAAATCTCTCGAAAGCAGGCGCACAATTCATTCATTAATGTTCATTTTTGACGTTATTAATGGCTTAATTGACTGCGCTGCCCTGCTCGAGCAACTATGGTGCAACGTCCCAAATAGGAGACGTCGCACTCACTATCCTTTTCTAGCTATGGCAATTGGTCCAAAGTACTTACAATTTGCTCCCATTACTAGAGCAGCAAATGAACTTAACAGTATCTATCAACAGCTAGATCTAGATTTTGCAATGCCTAGATCGGTGTTCGTCTATAATATTACTTCTTTTTATCCTTAGTACCTTAAACAAACTGTTATTTCTAGTCTGTAAGATATTGTTATCATAGACTGAATAAAGAGTAATAATAATAATAATAATATCGTGTTCAAATGAAGTTGGTATTGTTACATCTATATTGTATCTAGATAGCGAGGAAACTAAAAAGATTTGTTTTGTCTCTTGCTGATGGGTAGGTCTGAGTTTACTATATATATTTTTTATTTCCTTACCTAATCTATTAAAGTTATCTTTTATCTGAGTTATTTTTATTTTCTGTTTTTCCGACAGGGTGAATTGCTAGATTTATATTGGAACGATTTTCCGTCATCCCTTGTCAATTTTTGTTTGTTTAGAAACCGGTTTCGGCGATCCGCCATCTTCAGTGTAAGTTTTCGTTCTGATCTGTGTCTATCCGTTGTCCAGTATTTATAGTTTGAATGCTTTAGGTAAAGTTAGTATGCGTGTATATAGTTCGTGCGCTAGGTTCGTGTTTCACGAATGTTCCCGAGCGGCAAGCTGCAATAGGGTTGTTTTGAAACTCGTCTATTAGTTTGTTTGTCAGGCACTGCTGAACGCTATGTAATGTCAGGTAATGCTGAATGTTCTCCAGCGGCAACTCGTTAACTAGTTTGTGGGTCAGGTAATGTTAATCTTGTGATTGAATAGAAGTCGGTAATTTTTGTCCTTTGGTTTGTTTTGTGTGTTCGCTCGTTTATCGTTACTTGTCTGGTTATTGTACCTGCTGCGTTGTTTTGTTTTTTGTAGACTAGTTTTAGAGGTTCGAATATTGCATCAGAATTGGTGCTAGTTTGTTTATTATTCTTCCGTCAAATGTCTTTAGTTTGTATATTTCCATGTTCTCAAGCACATTTAAGCGTCGCCCTTTTGTTTGCACGTGAAGTGTTTTGGCTGTGCTTTTGATTTCAATGTCAAATGTTTGACTATTGTTTCCTTTCTTGATTCCCTATTTTGGTTTATACATTTATACGATTTTTCTACTAATAATTTTTCCTCAAATAGCCTTGGCGAATATCTTCCCAAGTATCAATTTAATAAAAAAAATATTCAACATTAGATTTTATCCCAGTTCGTTTGCTCGGCTCTGGTATCTCTTCTTTAACTGTTTGTTATGGGTCGAGTACAATTTGAGAAACAAATTCAGGCAACTGCAAATTTTTAATATTATAAGCAAGATTTTTATAAAATCTAGTGCCTCAGTGTGGTCAATTATTTGGTCCAAATTGACGGCATTAGAGTTAGGCTTTTCCAGTTTGGATTCCTGGCCTCACATCAAAAAAAAAAGTTATACTGAAAAAAAAATGTTATTCTTTATTTTTTTTATTTTTAATTTTTCATTTCTTTTTTTACATGCAAAGATTTTATTCTGATAAGTTATAAGTGATTAATGTTCTCCTAGCTTCTTCTATTAGTGTTGTCGGGTACCTAACATCTTCAAGGGTTGGTTCCCTAGTCATTCCTATATGTTCCCAATATTGTTTTAGCCATATTAGTGTTTCTTTTTCTTTCTTACTATAGTTTTTTAAACTTCTATTTTTTAAAATTGCCACGAGTGTGCTTTCACACTAAAAATTTTTAACAACAGTATTGATAGCCTCGTAATCGAGGTCATCGGGCAATGCGCTCTCCTTGTTTATAAAAGAGTTAATATTTTTATTTATTCTTATAATTAAAACTTTATTACTTTTTTTTTATTTTCTAAGTCTAGACATTATTGGAAAAATGACTTATTATTTATTTTCTTATTTTCTACTTCTTAATTCTGAGATATATTTTTTCAAATTGAATTTTTCTTCATAAGAAGTGGCAAAATTTAATAAATTGTGTGTTTTTGCCAACTCCTTTTTTTTGGTATATTTTTCAGTGGCAACTTGAGGATCCTGATCCTTTTCTATAAAAAATGTATGCCATCTCTCAAAGGTAGAGTCAAACTCTTCTTTGGTTGGCTCCTGCATTTATAAATAGTCATATCCTAAGCAGAAACAAGTGGCCAACCTTAGGGTGCCAAGGAGTTTTAAAATTTAAGTATTATAGAAAAAAGTAGTTTTAGCAGTCTGCTACTTAAAAAAATGTAGCAGTCTGCCCTTTTAAACCTAGCAGGATTTCTGCAGTCTGCGACGCATGGTATTGTCCAGTAGTCCGCTAAAGTCAGCGGTCCACTTTTTACATTGGCAAGATTGTAACAGCCTTACGGCATTTTTGTTGGCAGGATTCCAGCTACCAGGATGGCAGGATCTCATCAAGTGGGTTAATATCTTCCTAGTCCAGGATCAGTGTTGCCATTTTGGTGCTTTTAGAGCTAGATCTAGCTCTTTTTTTTGGCGTTTGGCTCCAAAATTCTGTTTTAGCTCCTAGCTCTTTTTCTAGTCCTTTTTTCATTTTTAGCTCTTTTTTGGCTCCAAACTTATTTGTAAAATGGAGAAAGTTTTTATTTAATTTATAATCGACGTCGATATTATTATATTAGTTTCATTGTGTACCATGTGGCAACTTAGGTTCCCTCACCGATAACAAATACCTAAGGCCCGGTTTTTCAGTCATTGGTTAAGCTCAGTTTAAACTAAGTTTGCCTAATCTCGGCATAAATTTAAACTCCAGTTAAACTGCAAAGCGGTTTTTCAGTGAGAGTTTAATGCCGCTTTTTTGGTCTGCTTTTTATACGGCAACATTGGTTTTTTTTATCTAGATCGGCAACAGATGACATTCGTTTACATATTCAACGCAATTGCTAAATGAAAAATCGCTGTGAACAAAGATAAAGATACACCGTGTACAGGATAGATAAAATATGTAAACATAAATAAATTTAAAAAGTCCAGAAGCAAGAATTTCTCACCAAATACTTCATAATTAAAACAATCAACTATGCAAACAGCTGACAGGTTAACTAGAGTTTAACCCTGGCAGATTGGCCGCTTAAACTACGTTTAAACTTCGTTTAAAGTTGACTGAAAAACTGCATAACAAGTTTAAGCTTAGTATAACTGACAAATTGAGTTAAACTTGCACTGAAAAACCGGGCCTAAATCGGTTAACTTATGATTAACCATATGTTTATTTTGCGAAAAAGAATCGAAATGGAAAGGTAAGTAAATTGTGTGTAAAAAACACTTTCCTAAGTTGCTAAACATTTTGAACAACCCCCGATTTTGTCTTCATGATAAATATTCAGAAAAAATATTTCAAGTGTTTTGAATTCTGAGTCAGAAATAAAATGACTTCATAAATAAAAATTATTTTTGAGTTTTACTAAAAATGAAATATTTTTTTCTTAACATTTATCAAGCTTGATAATTTTTCAAGAACACACTTTTTTTTTTTTTGTTGACTTAGTTATACATTTAAACATACATTATACATTTTAAACATTGTTTAAGTTAAATCTATACTATAATAAATCTCTAGAAAAGTCGTACATTAAAAATTTCTTTGAAAAAATGACTGGTGATGACTTGGGGAATGCTATAGAGTTCATCTGATCCATTTCTAAAATTACTGTCTGTCTGTTTGAACTTAAGGATATTTCAAACTAAGGCATGAATTTTGATGAGAGTTTCACTAGTGGACTGCTTGAAGCTTAGAAAGGGACCTGCATCAAAATCGAACGACAAACAAAAAAGATATGCTGATTTTTAGGGAGGTATGCACATATGAAATTTTTTTCTTACATAAATTTATATGAAGAAAAATGCACTTACTTTGTCAAAAAAAAAACTAAGCGCGCCTCTCTAAAATTTTTGTTCACTTTTTTTTAATTTCAGCTAAATCAAAAATAAATTGCATATGTACACTGCCGTCCTATGTGGGTATCAGCATATCTTTAATAAAACTCTAGATAAGTTGTGTCTGTATATTTGAAATTTCATTGAAAAATGACTGGGGATGACTTGGGGAATGTTTAGGCACAGCTGAAGAGTCAAATAGAGGGGAGATGACAAAATGTCGAAGTTAAACTATTAAAAAACGCATTTACTTTAGTTGGTTGCCGTATACGTAAACAGGATATAATGTGGGAAAATAAATATTGTTCTGAACATTCTCAGTCTGTAAATTGTTTTCGCAATTGAGGGTAGCAAGAATTTATTAACTACTTATGTATGTACATAGCGAGCAAAGCTGGGTACCCTGCTAGTATGAAATAAATGTAAAAACTTACATACAATACTTAAGTGCCTTTTAGCTCATTTTTTACATGTTTTGGATTTTCTTGAATAAGTCTAGCTCTTTTCTAGCTCTTTTTTTTTCAAATCTAGCTCCGAAATAAATTGTATCCTGGCAACACTGTCCAGGCTGACAGGATCTCATCAAGCGGCTTAATATCTTCTTAGTACAGGATGGCAGGATCGCCATGTACAGTGGAAACAGCAGTCCAAATAAAATACGAATGGTTATGCCTTCTTCAGTCGTCAAACATTAATTCTTCTTTATTGGAATGTTTTGCTCTTATTTATGTATACTAAATTATTCTAAACATATTCTTATACATATTTACTCTAATTCTTACATATACATTTTTACTCTAATAGGCTGTTCATGCTAAGGCTGCATTTTGCATCTACCTCGCATTTTAGCATTTAGCCCGAAAAGCAGCATTTATTTTCACATTTGCCATACAAATTTTGACACCTAAATGCAACTAAAAGCAACTTTTGTTTTGCATTAGCATTATAAATGCGGAAATCAACCCTGTAACCTTCGAAGAAAATCGCGATTCGAATTCAAAAGAGTGGCAATATTGGTTGTTTTTACTTGGCGTTCTCTCATTCTTTGTCTTTCGTAAACATACAGCAAATTTGTTCCGATTTTAAATTTGTAATTTAGGGCGCGTGTTGTGTGATATTGTTAAAATAAATCAATCTACAAATTAATCTGATGTTTGTGAAGGGATTTAAATAAAAGATTTAATACACGCGTGGCATAACCTCAAAAAAATGTTCGAACTTGCTAAATGTGCATTTGCTAAATGCGCAAGCATGAACGCTTTTTCGAAACCAATGTCCGAAAATGCAAAATGTTGCATTTTAAATGCAGCATGAACACGATATAACTCTAATGATATGCACATATGGACATATGTATATTCATATGTGCATAGCTCTGTGTTCATATATCTCAGTACAGTCACCAACGTACACACAAGAAATCTATAGCGGGACTGAGCAATGCAGTCGCATACATATATACATGTACCAAACGTGGAGCTGCCAGTTAGAAATACGTTGAAGTCGGCGTGTGTCTTTGCTATTACTGGTGACTTGCTCTATACTACATGATTTATGTAGACCGCAGCGAACATATCCCTGAACGATGGCCAGTCTTCATACCTACCGTAGAAGACCTCCGTGTCACATGCGTGGACTTTGAGATAGGGTTGGTGCTCTGAGGGAGTCTGGATCCGTTGTGTTGGGTTAACGTTGAATTGAATGGGCTGCAGGGTATCAATTAACTAACTGATCCTTAGTTTTGTATTCATTGCTGTTTCGAGTGAGCTGTCATATGTTTCGTCGCATGCCGTTTTCCAATTTGTTTATTCGAAGAGGAATTACGGGTCCTGACAATGGCAGTAAGGTCTTGGGTTTCTCCTGTTTATCATTCATATTGAGATCTGAGCAGACGCGAATTGGGGGGGGGGGGGGATTTGGGGGATCAAGCACGTTCATTGAGGCATTAAATAATTGTTCAGTTTCTTTTTTCCCTCCAGTTTCCATTGCTCCTAGCTAACGGTCTTTCTCCTCCCTTCGAAGGTTAAAAACTTCGCTAAGAAGTACGATGGGTCAGAAGGGGCTGGCTCTACTCAACATCCACTCTACTTTTGAAGTAACTCCTGAAGAAATCCTAAACAAAATTTCAAAACAAACAAGAAAAATAAATATTGTTTTGTACACCGCTAAAAGTTTTAGCCTAGATTTAAATATACTTGTATATACTCCCAATCCAGGGTGTTATGCGGCACCGTGCCCATTGGATACGCTTGCAGCCGGGAGTTTAATCGTGGCTGTATTAGTACGGAGCCTCTCTGACACCGGGCCGCCTCAGAGAGTAACCATGGTCTTAACGCGGCCTGGGGCTCTGCCGCGGCGTACGACATTTCCCCACCTTATATCCTTGACCACAAGCCGGCCTCGTCCGGCAAATGGTCGTACGAACAAGATGAATCAAAATTTTAAGCAAAATAAAACTTCGTCCTCCTCCTCTCAGAGGAGGACAAAGGCGAGAGTGGCACGCCAAAGCGGCACAAACACTATGGGCGTGAGGGCAACCTCACACCAAACAGCAATTAAGGGTGACATGGGGGGTGGCAGCACCAACAGGGTGGTGAGTGTATCTGCGTAGGCAACGGCGGGCTCGCTCCCCCCTGCTGATGCTGACCACTTATCAGGTGAACGGACGGCAACCCGTCTGCACACGGCAAGGGATGTGGCAGAGGTCTCACGACCAAGCCACGCTCAGCTCGAGGAGAGGGAGGCCGCAAAAAATCTTCCAACCGGTGAACCGACTGCGATGGCAACTACGGGTCGGTCCAACCAGGACATACTGAGGGCAACCTCTTTGGGCGCGGGCGACGAGGTGAGGGCCAGCACCAGTAAGGCCGCAGCGACAGTTGCGATGGCAACAGCGAACACCGCTGGACCTGCTGATGCTGTACCCCCACTAAGCGCTGGTACAGCTACCACTCTCCCGACGAATGCGGCTGAGGTTTCACGACCTGGCTACGCAGGTCCGAGGGAGAGAGAAGCTGCAAGGCTCGCAACGAAAGGGGCGGCTGCGATGGCAACTACGTGTCGCCCCCTATCTTCGGACCCATCACATCGGGACAAGAAGAAATCAGCGAGGGTCCTAAAAAAATATCGGAGGATAGCCCTGGACACGTTGTCCGAGAATGCTAGGGCCGCGATAGAGAGAGCGCAAGCTCTGTTACCGGTTCCAACGCAATCTGGGACCAACTGGGGAAAGTTCGACCCCCTACAAGCGCCAAAGATCGGATGAGGATATGAAACCTCCTCCGAAACGGCACCAAAATGCGACTGGGGTAGGTAAACTCAGTTTTGCGGAAGTGGCCAAGGACCGAATCCTCGTAGGCATTCTGGACAGTGGCAATGCCCGTGGGGCCATCCCCACAGACCGATGGCCGTATGTCCGAAACGAAATCGGAAACGCCGTTCTCGAATTCTGATGGAGTCTCCGGGCACTCCGCCGAGGTGGTCCGATACGGGATGGTACCAGGGGAAGGTCAAGGTCTCCGTTTGCGAGGATTCGAGGAAGGTCGATCTTTATAAGGCAGCTGTTGCAAGGCTGTGGGAGGTCTACCCCGGAGCCAGAATAGATGTCGTGAACTGGAAGGACATTCCAGCCCGGCCGAGGGCAAGGGCATGGGTTCCATCGGTCCCTGCAGAGCCTGAGAGGATTCTCAGAATGCTGCAGGCGATGCATCCGGCTCTTCCGAAGCAGGACTGGAGTGTCGTTCTGGTCGAGGACGCGGTAGGGCCTAGAAGGCAGATAGTTCTGGCTCTCAACAGGGACTCTATCGAGCCTCTTCAACAGAGGAATGGTCGAGTGTATTACGGCATCGGAGAGGTCGTAATACACATCTATCGCGGCGACGCACATCGCGCTGGAGTAACCGGCGCCACTGACATAGAGGCGACCGAAGAGCTGGAACTCTCCGACGTGGAGAGCATCGTTTCCGCCACGTCAAACGGCGCAGGCGCACTGAGCAGTTTGACGATGGAGGATGCTCTGCTTGAGTCTGACGGGGAGGACCTAGAAGTTACGGTGGTGGAAGGGGAGTCTGGGCGCAGTCCTGATGGGGATGAGAGTGGTCCAGATTAACCTCCACAGATCTAAAGCAGCGTCAGCTGCTCTAATAAGTCGCCTTTCTAAAGGCGACGTCGACGTGGTCCTCGTCCAAGAGCCCTGGGTCAATAACTCAAGGGTTTGCGGACTGGGGGCCAATGGATTCAAGCTGTATCGAGCTGATGATAAAGGTAAAATAAGAACCTGTATTTTGGTTAAGTCTAAGCTAAACACATTTCTCTTACAACAACCTTTGCATCGGCCTACATGCCGTATGACTCAGAGGAACCTCCACTACAAAACAGCGTGAGGCAAATGGTGACCGAACACAACAACGGCCACTTACTTATGGGAATGGATGCGAATGCCCATCACATCCAATGGGGGAGTTCCGATATCAACAATCGAGGTGAGTCACTCTTTGATTACCTGTTAACAACTAACCTGGTAGTTTGCAACCTAGGCAATGAGCCAACGTTTATTACTAAAAACCGAAAAGAGGTAATAGACCTCACTGTTTGTAGCGAAAGCACTTCTGGATGGGTCAGGAAATAGCGCGTTCTCGATGAACACTCGTTCTCTGATCACCGATATATAGAAATAGTTTTAGACTTCTTAGTGGAACAACCCACTGTGAAACGTAACCTACGTAACACAAACTGGGAGGTAGCTAGGGAACTACCGGTATTACCCTCCCAAATTCCCTCATCAACTGAGGAACTGGAGGATCTGGTCACAACCCTCAACTCGGCACTCTCAAATGCCCTGGAGCTTGCCCAGTGCCAACAGCGCGCGGTAAGCGTAAACCTCACTGGTGGTCCCAAGACTTATCCTCACTTCGCATATCCTGCAGGAAACAATTCAACACAGCCAAGAGCCTCGACACCGAGCTCCAATGGCTTGAATACAAGGAAAAATTAAGAACCTATAAAAAGGCTCTAAGACAGGCGAAAATAACTTCGTGGAAGAACTTCTGCACTGGTGTTGAAAGTGTCGAGGACACTTCGAGACTAAGGTGCATACTGTCAAAGACGCAAACCGCTATGATTTCTTGCGGAAATCTGACGGCACCTGGACCAGCTCAGAAGGGGAAACCCTGGAGCTACTCCTGAATACACATTTCCCGGGAAACTTGCAGAGTGCACCAACAATACCTGCAACGAACCGGGCGGTGATCATACCCATAACGGAGGACAGGGTAAAATGGGCAGTCAAAAGTTTTAAACCTTTCAAAGCTGCCGGACCTGACGGGATCATCCCCGCACAACTTATCAATACTTTGGACATATCAGCCAAATGGTTAAGTGAGGAGATCCATAACAAATCGCAATAATTCCACTTTTCAAATATTTTTGTTTTTTAACTAAATCCAATTCTACGCATTAAAACCTATGTAACCATTGCTATAAAACATACCAAAGGTCAATAATTTTACTGTTATTCAACACCAAAAATATTAGTTCAGACCAAAATGAAACATTTCCATATCTATCCAATTAAATTAATTTCATTTTTATGGTTGTTAGAAATATTCTTTGATTAAACTACCTTTGTGAATAACTACTTTGCATTTAATATTGTAAACACATTTGCCAATTTTTTTATGCTAAATATTTTGAGAAAACTTTGGAATGCATTGCAATTTTTCATTCCGGAAATATACGCATCCAATCTAAACGTGTTCTCGTGTGTTTTAATTCCAAGTACGCGTATTAAGGTAATATATAGTTCAACAGTGGTAACTCTAAAATAACTGTGAGCCAGTAAGAACTATATTATAGTTGGTTATACCATTTTTTTCATAAAAATAGTGAATTTTACAAAAATCATCTATGGCAGAAGCAACAGTGGGAAGTATAAACGTCGGGAAAAGAAGAAGTGATCCTATACAGAGAATTAATAATAGCCGTGCAAACCGTCATAAAAAGTAATTTTTTAATGTCTTGGTATGTTTTCTTATCTATAAAAGTTAACATTTTTTCGCAGATATGCTCATAAGGATCCGTTAGCTCTGTCATTTTACAAACCGTGCAGTCACAAAGAAAACAGTGGTTACAAATGTGGGGCTGATGGTTGCATATGTACCCAAGCGCCACAAGTATACACCAGAATACAAAAAAAAGACTTTCTCATGCAATTATTTTTTGCAACACAAAAACAAATCAGAGAGGGTGTGTCATGCCTTTTTTCTGAAAGTATTGTCGGTTACAGGCCGGAGAGTGAATACTGTTGCACAACCTATTTTTCATGGTAACATTCTTAAAGAGAACAGAGGTGGGGATAGGCTCACATCTCGGTTTAAGCCAAAGAGAGAAAGTGTGCTAAAATTCCTCAAAAACTTACCAGCGAAAGAGAGCCATTACAACAGAAATAAATCTAAAAGATGCTATCTTTCACCAGAACTTAATATAAGGAAATTATGGGGGATTTATAATGATTCAGTAGATAATTCAATGAAAGTTAAAACAACATATTTTTGGAATATTTTCAATACTCTTAACATAGGATTCTCTTCCCCTGCAACAGATATGTATGTGTGCTCAATGCGTATTAAATAAACAAAAAATCAAAATGGAACAAAATTTGGACTTAAAACAGCAGCTCATTACTGAACAAAGGACTCACAAGCTAAGAGTCAATTCTTTTTATGAAATTACAAGAGATGAGCCTCCTAGATCTGTGAGCTTGTGTTTCGATATGCAGCAGGTCCAACCATTGCCACGTACTCCTATTCAAGAAGCTTTTTATTCAAGGCAAATAGGCTACTATACTCTTTGTGTTGTCGATATGAAATCTAAGGATCCGGTGTTTTATACCTGGACAGAAGATCAAGCTGGAAGAGGTGCTATTTGCGTTGGCTCTGCTTTATTGGCACATTTGGAAGGGCTCAGTCTGTTAGATGTGGATACCTTACGACTTTTTTGCGACGGCTGTGGTGGACAAAACAAAAATATACATATTATACATGCCTTAATGCATTGGATGTTAAACAGTGCACCTAAACAGCTAAAACAAATAGAATTATATTTTCCTGTCCGAGGTCATAGTTTTTTGCCAGCTGATCGAGTTTTTAGACGTGTTGAACAAGATTTGCGAAAAAATACTACTATTTTTGTTAAAGAAAGTTATCACAAAGTTTATTCTGCGCATGGGCAAGTTAAGATTTTAGGAGAGGATTGGCATCTTAAAGATTTAAAAATGTTGACAGAAAACTACCGTCCCATAACCGGCATTCAGAGTATGAAAAGAATTTATTTTAAACTCTCCCTAAATCAACAGAAGTGTGTAGTGAAAACTTTTGAGACGTATAAAGTTGAAGGTAAAGAAAAATTTACCAGCTATCTTAAAAGAGGCAAAGTACCCCCTCGTTTTCTTAATGGAATTGATCTTGGTGTTGCAATAAAGTCAGAAAAGAAGAAAGATGTTGCTAAACTATTGGAAAAACATTATGGCGAACAGTGGTCCAAAATTTCTGAGTTGGAGTATTATACCAACATATTTTTAGATCAGCAGGGAAATAGTGCCAAACAGTGTGAACAGATGATATAACTTTATGTGATTGTTTGGAGGAGGACATTGCAATGAAAGTGTAATATAATGTGAATTTATTGTAATACTTGTATGTTAATATAGTGATTTAAATGCAATAAAAACCGTTGATATAAAAACAGTTTTTAATTTTCCTATAGAATATGTATAAGCAATTAAAATCAAAAAAAATTATTTAAAGCAAAGAGCCAAAGTTCCAAACCTAGTTTATATCAAAACGCAACATTTCCATACATGTTCAGAACAAAATGAAATAAATACTATTTGACGGACCAAAACGCAACATTTCCATTTTTTTAATCTAAATAACTTAAAAACTAATTGCCAGATAAAAAATTTTTTTTATGATTTGTATTTTTTTTTTAGATAACTATTAAACTACAACAACAGTTTAAATAAAATATATATCCTATTGACTTATATTAGTTTTTTTCGTTTATCCAAAAAATTGTTTTGGTGGAATTATTGCGTTTTGTTATGGACCTCCTCAAGTCATATTTACAAAGCATGCCTAGCTCTCAGCCACATTCCGAGTGTATGGAAAAGCGCTACTGTGGTCTTTATCCCTAAGGCAGGGAAGGCCTCTCACTACTAGCCAAAGGATTACAGACCCATCAGTCTCTCATCCTTTGTACTCAAGACTCTGGAGAGGATAATCAGCGATTACCTCACTACCACTATTGATAGCAACCTAATATCTGGCTATCAACACGCGTACACTAAGGGAAGATCAACGGAGACGGCGCTTCACAGCCTAGTCTCCGTAATTGAAACGTCTTTGGAAAATAAAGAACATTGAAGGGGCTTTCAACAACATAACCCCGGAAGCCGTTAACGTTGCCCGTACAAACTTGGGTGTAAATACATCGCTGGTGGGATTTACCGATCAACTTCTAAGAGGGAGGATAATACTCTCATCTTTTGGGGAAGTTGAGATGAAACGCTACGTCACAAGGGGCACACCACTAGGCGGTGTCCTCTCGCCGCTCCCATGGAACCTCACAGTGAACTCGCTGCTGGGGAGGCGGGAAGGTTGTGGCTTACGCGGATGATCTGGCCATTGCATACAGAGGCAAGTTCCCACAAACTGTATGCGACTTGATGCAGGCAGCTCTACGGGAGGTTGCCTCATGGTCCACTCAGAGAAGGTGGTAGGGGTGGATACCACCAATAGCTCTACCAGTACTAAACGGGGTGCGCCTTGAACTAGCCGATAAGGCGAAATTCCTAGACGTAATTCTAGACAAAAAGCTGAACTGGAAAGATAATCTCGTTCAGCGTCAAAATAAAGCTTACATACATTATACACGTGTAAAAGAGCGATTGGGAAGAAATGGGGACTCGGTCCCAAAACTTGCAAATGGATTTACACTGGGATTATACGACCCATACTTCTCTACGGAGTCGTAGTATGGTGGCCTGCCCTGGGCAAGGCGTCATACCGAAACTTACTTTACTAGGTCCACAGGTCCAGTATGATCAGTATCAGTGGGGCCCTGAGGACTGCACCGAGTGAAGCTCTTCAGGTCATCCTTGCCGTACTGCCTGTAGACCTTGCAGGATACCAAGCAGCGGCAGCATCAGCCCTGCGTTTGAGGTAAACGTCCTGCTGGAGCATAAAAACCACGGGCATTCCAGCATACTAAACCAATACAGTTTTCTCCCCACAAGAACAGATCGCAGTGCGACAACAACAGCTGATGACAGTTACTTCAAAATACCAGGAGGGAAGACTGGGAGGAGCCTAATAACTGCTTCAGGGCGAAGGGCGTTGTGTCCATATACACCGACGGCTCTAAATTAAACGGTAGAGTGGGAGGAGGGGTCTACTCAAAGGACCAACACCTCGTACTGTCATTCAGACTACCGGATCACTGCAGTGTCTTCCAGGCTGAAGTCTCAGCAATATGGGAAGCCGCTAAAGAGATAGGGAATGACACTATCGGCAAAGAAGTTTTTATTTTTAGTGATAGCCAAGTTGCCATCAAAGCTCTTCGCTCCTACTCGTTCAATTCTGAACATACGCTAAACTGTCGCCGATCTCTGCAGGAGATGACCCAACAGAACTGTGTGAACCTCATCTGGGTCCCAGGGCACAGGGACATCGACGGAAACTGCAAGGCAGACGAACTTCTGGGGTACTAACCGGACATTGCCTCATAGGCAAACACGCGGAGAGACTGTGAGTACCCTATCGTCGGTGTTGCAGAAGCTGTAAAGAGTATGAAGAGGAGGAAACAGTCGAGCACTTAGGCCAGACGGCGCTATCTGGGAGCCTCCTATCTGGTCAACCTTCGCCAAGTAGCGGAGCTGGACGTCAGGGACTTGCTGTAGGTCATCAAGTCAACAAAGTGGTTCGAGGATGAGGAGTAGCGGTGTCTTTCTGTGGTATCACAACGGGCCTACTACAACTGGCCTAAGTGTGCCGTTATGGCAGCCACTTAAACCTAACCTAAATATAGTTGTACATATACATACATACATATACACCTAGACCAGTATGGCTGCGTTCAAAGTGTTGTGTGGAATGTCCAGTAAGATTAACTTCCTTTGACTAATTTCGTTATTTTTGTATGAAGGTATGTGTAGAAACACAATAAAAAGACTACAACTCAAAGTAAAAATTCAAGAAAACTCGAAAAATTTCGAAATTTTTAGTTAATTTTTTTAGATTTTTGTCGAGTATGCAGTTTTGTAGCCCATAAAATTTATAAGCGTAATATTTCTATATTGAAGATAATGCTCTTGGTCGGCTAGAAAAAAAATTCCCAAAAATCGAGTAATTCTTCTAGCGGCTTAAGATTGGTATCTTTCTTCACGTCAATTGAACAGGCTACAAAACCTCATACTCGAAAAATATCTAAAAAATGTTACTAAAAAGTTAGAAATTGAAAGAAGGTAATTTTACTGGAAATTCCAAAAAACCCTTTAAACGCAGACATAGGTGTATGACCAAACCAAATTTGGTTTAGAATTAAATTAACGCCGGTTGACATAGAAATGCGCGTAATAAAAATTATTTAAATTTGAAACCGAAAATGTTGTTAACAATTTTATTTTATTTTTTAAATGTTAGGACTCGTACCGACTTGCCCCAAATCAGTGCGCAATGCTCTACCTACTGAGCTACGTCGCACTCATGAATTTTGTAGTACACATATTGTTGTATTTTTGTTTATCCCAGTTAAATTTTAAATCTAAACCGAAAAAAATTTAGAATTTTTGTAAGTAATTGAAAGGTTTGGAATTTATTACCAAAAAGTAGGTTCAACTTTTTAGCCGTGTAGAAAGAGAAAAATTTCAAATAAATAAAAGTATAAATATGTAATATGTAAAAATATAAATATCTGTGTATTTACAGGTAATTCTTATTCACTGACACTTTGGCCAAACCCCCCCCCCCCCCGAAATTTTTTTTTTGGCTACGCGCATGACGCGGACCATAGGTTTTTTTGGTTTAACAAACTCTCCTACTAGTGGACAGAAAGGGTGAAAAAATAATCCCAAAATATGCAGAGCTTACTTTTCTGTATGCATTTAAAGTGACATTTTTTTTTGCTATTTTTAATTATTTCGGTCATGGTAACATCTGTCCAAAAATTTTCTTCTACAGTTTGTTGCCGAGGTGATTCTCCATCAAAAGTTTGTTTGCAGTTTTTTTCTAAATGCTATAGTTTTCCTGCTATAACCACATTTTCCCAGTGCATTTTTACAAAAAACATCAAAACAAAAAGTTTTTTGTGTTGCATTTTGTATGAAAGCAAAATTGAATTTTTTTTGCGGATCCCGGTAGAATGTCAAATTGCTTTGAATGTTTGCTCTAGCGATTTCTTGAACACCTCGAAAAAGGGCGTGGCAGACGCCCAACCTACGTTCAAAATTTAATATATTATTAAGTTATCGCTGTAAAAACGTGTTAACTGTCTTTAAATATACCCTATAATTGTTACAGCATACTAGTTAGTTTTTACCCCACCCGTTAAGGCATTTTACAGCGATAACTTACTAAAATATTCAATTTAGACTTAATACCAAGTTGTTTCAAATTGTTCCAGAGAATCTGTGGAGGCAGGCAAACATCAAGTTTACTTTGAATATAACACCTTTGGGCCTCCCTAGTTTTTCTCGTCGAGGCATTTCTCAATACCTTATAGACTTGCTTTAGAGATTTTTTTCCAAATGTGATAGCTTTTATTTCTATCTTTTATGGTCTGAAGTACTTCTCGGTTGAACCATGGTTGCTTGTGATTGCTCACTTTAACTTTTCTCAGTGGAACATATTTATAAAAGAGGTATTTTACCATATTGGACAAATTTCCAACCTTATCATTGATATCTGCAGAAAACCAACAGCCATTCCAAGGAAGTGCAGATGCTTCAATGGCTAAGTCTGTGATATTGATTCTATTAAGATCTGAAAAATATTGTGAACGGGAAGTAGAAGTCCTTGATTGCATGGCTAGATCGTAGGTAATAAAAATTAAGTCGTGGTCGCTAACACCACCTAGGGAAAACTGGCCAAATGTAGGACATTCCGCATTTCAGCAACACAAAATAAGTCTAGTAAACTAGTCCAAAACGAGTGGGAAGCTTATTATTCAACCCTACACCTGATATGCAATCAAACAAGTTTTTGGAACGATAATTTTCGACAATCAAATCTATGTTCAGGTCTTCACACAAGTTTATGGCCCGGTTTCACCAGCTTGACTAAGACTAAAACTAAGTCGCGACATAAGTTAGCATAGATTCGCGACTAACTTACTCTTAGTTTTGACCACAACAACCCGGTCAGCTGTTTTATACATAGTAGTATTTTTCATACCAGTACCCATTGAGAAATGGTAATGTATAGAAATGCAAAAAGTAATATATAGATCGCAGACCGCATATCCCTTTGATTGGAAGGTGCTAGAATAGCACCTAATTGAAAACGATGGGTTCGTAATGATTGCATGCTTCAAAACAAGCGTTAACGTGCATCTACGCTTACCTCGTTTAAGTCATGCATGGCAAAGTTTCCAACTGGGATGGTGCACAAAGCAAATTAGGAACATTTCTGACACTTATGTTTTGAAAGACAGCAACCCTACTTAGTCGAGACTAAGTCAGCTGGAAGGCAGACTAAGTTGTGACTTAGTTAAGTTAGGTGGTGAAACGGAAAATGTGAAAGTCGCGACTTAACTAAGTTAAGTCGAGCTGGTGAAACCGGGCCCATGTGTTCATAATTGGCACAGTATTTATACATATTACCAAAAAGATTGTCCAAGTCATTTGATTTACTTGGGTTATATGCACATACAACAAGGCAACGCACAAAATTATCGTAAAATTCAACCATCAAATATTCAACAGGTTCATTATTATCTGATCTGTCGATTATTCTTTGCTGAAATGCCTTCTCAATGCCACCACCGCGCTTTCCTTGCTGTCTGTCATGAATAACAACACAATAATCGAAAAATTGGTAGTTATTATCATTAATATAATTCTGAAGCCAAGTTTCAGTGATCTACAGACACTGAGCAGAAAATGTAGTTTAAATAATCCAGTTTCGTTTGATTTAAACTTCTGGAGTAGAAATGGCAAACCTGAAATCCAGGGTGATAATCAGTTAAAATCTTCAGTACTATCTTTGTGTTAGATTCGTTGTCAAGATATTTTCTTCTATTTCTTGTGTTAAATAGGCTAGTAGATATAAAGGAAATCGGTAAAGTTGCATTTTTATAGTTTTCTAACTCAGATCCGCAACTGATTTTTCGCGAATCGATCCGCACTCCCCGCGAATGGCATCCGTCGGATATGGGAATAGGCATGAATATTGGATACATGAACAATTCTTTTAAAAATCAATTTTTAAGTTATTCTATACATAATCTCTAAATGTTTCTACGTCGAGCGTTCAGATCTTGACTACCTTGTGGTTCATAAGAAGACTGTCTGAGTTTCGAGATCGTGTTGGTCTTGTTGAATTACTGGCTCAAAATGGTATTTACGATTGTTTTAAGGTGTTTGTTTCAATATCTGGTGAAAACTGAACCATGGTGGACTTTAGTTGTTCGATGTGTCGTACCGATCATCTAAGTTAACTAAATAATTGAGTACACCAAACATTTGAGTGATGATACCCGCTTTCTAAACCGTTTTATTGTTTCGAATGAGTAGTGCTTGGGACTTTTCTCCCGCGCTTAGTTGACGCACTCCTGGAATATATTGAGTTGCTTCGATTTCCGTATTTGGTCTTAACGCATCCAACTGGATTCGAATTCGTCTATTTGAATATAATTCCGCTGGACTTTTTTCCAGTTAAGTGGTGTTGCTCAATAACTTTGCATTATTTCCATATCTTTGTAGTGCACAGATCCTGCCTCTGATGATATGGATTTCAATTTCCGTTTAAGGGTGTGGACTAGGCGTTCTGCTAACCCATTTGTGCTAGGATGTCCTGGTGCAATCAGTTTTTGAATGATTCCGTTCTTGTTGCAATATGCCTTGAATTGGTCACTTGTGAAGATGTGTGCATTGTCGGATACCATTATCAAGGAAAACCAATCCGTTGCAAATATATGTATTTGAAAGTAAATTCATTGTCATTGTTGTCGCATTGACGGTAATCAGAAAAAAGTTATCTTGAAACGGGCCTGCATATTCTATGTGTATTCTGTCCCACTGGTGAAGCGGCGCTTTGCGTGGTTTAGCTTGGACTTTCATTCAAGCTTCGCATGCTTTGACAGAGCTTTCGATGCCACGATCAATACCTTTTCAAAGCCAATATCTTGTTGCAAGCTGTTTCATTCTGGCCATTCCCACATCGGAATGACGTAGTAACGCGATTCCTTCGACTTCAAGAATGCGCAGTAGTGCGCGATCCAGCCTATTACCACCTAGGCATACGCACCAGTCCGTGACCCCCAGCATCAACTCTGCTTCCCCTTCGCATTTCGATACCCTGCAAATTAATTGCAACGGCCTAAGCGGTAAAATTGTTGAAGTAATAAACTTAATGAGGCGATATAATATCAAAATCGCGGCGATTCAGGAGACAAAGCTCGGTGGAAAGTCGTCTCTTTAGACCTGCAACGGGTACAATGTACACCGTTGTGATCGTGCAAGAGGGCTTAGGGGTGGTCTGGCATTCATCACGCATCAATCTGTGCAGTATCGTCTATTTGAGCCTAACATCGACCCGAGGGACACCACCTTAGAACGTCAAGGTATGGTTGTCCGGTCAGGCGATGTCGGCCTTGAAATCATAAACATATACATACCTCCTGTCACATGCTGTCCCAGGAATTAGCACCGACATTCGTGCGTTACTCAGGGACGAGAATCGATTCATCCTTGGTGACTTCAACGCACACCATGACCTATGGCACTCCAGCTTGCAGGCCGATGGTAGGGGGCAGGAGCTGGCTGACCAAATAGATGATTTGACGTCTCTGCAAAAAAAATAAAAGAAATAAAAAAACTGCGTTGAATGGCGACCGGTGCTGACGCTTGCTTCAGACCACCTACCCATAGTGCTCTCTATCCATCGTCCCACCGACTTTGTCACCGAGAGCGCCTTCGCTGCTCTCCCCACCCCGTCTGACGTACGAGAAGGGGAAAAGGCGTTTCGCCCTAATTTCAGTCTCCCATCAACACATTCCGTCAGGTAGAATAAAGGAAGTGCGTCCATTCTTCCCCGCAGAGGCAGCGGCCCTGGCAAATGAACGTGACCATATTAGACGCCTGGACCCTACGGATCCTCAAATAAGGGATCTTAATGCGGAAATCAGACGCTTAGTAGGTAAACACAAACGCGCTAAGTGGCAAATTATGGTCGACGGTGAAATCTTTGTCCAACCCGACTAAACCTAACGACAAAATATCCATCGCCTTCGGTGATAAGGTTCCGTCGAAGCCTAAAAGATACCCGAGCGCTTTTTGCCGACAATTTGTAATGCATCCTCCGTTGAACAAAGAGATTTGCCCAGCCGCCAGGGAAGCGCATAAACACAAAAACAGCGATGCGCCCATTGCTATCTCCACAACAGAAGTTCATGAGGCAATTCGGAGATCTAAAAACACCAAGTATATAGGCCCCGATGGCATTTCCATGCAGATGCTGAAACACCTCGTCTTCGAAGGCTTAAGATACCTTACACACACTTTCAACCTTTTCCTGTCCACCTTTGTCATTCCTGAAAGATGGAGACAGGCAAAGATGGTCCTACTACTAAAGCCTGGCAAGCCAGCTGCCGTAGGGGAGTCATATCGCCCGATATCACTCCTCTCGCCAGTAGTGAAGGTGTTGGAATCTATCTTATTACCGTATTTCACCGCAAACTTGCGGCTCGCCGAACATCAGCATGGATTTCGCAACAATCACAGCACCACCACCGCGCTGAACGCCATCACCACTCAGATAGGGGACGGACTAAACCAAAAGCATCCAAACCACAGGCCAAAGCTTTTTACACGGTCAACCATGCACAACTAATGAAAGACCTGGAAGACTCGTCCCTTCCCCCCTGTCTTAAACGTTGGACTGCCAACTACCTGAGTGGCCGTCAATCGTCGGCTGAATTCAGAGGCACCAGATCAAAACCCAGAATAGTTAAACAAACCGCAGCATCCGAACAGACGTGTGGTCAACGAGAAACAGCCCCTAGGAGCATAAGGAGCCATCTACGCAAACACTTCTATGAGATCCGGCACCTGATTTCCACGCCGTTTACGAATTCGGTAAATTCCTTTGTCGGTTCTCTCCCGCGAACGCCGTTCTTCTCTGCCTAGGGAGACTAGGGTGATGCTGGCTCAACTCCGTTTGGATATTGTAATAGGTTAAACTCTTACCTATCCAGACTGAAGCCCGACTTGTCTAATGTTTGTCCGTCATGCGGCTAGTCCCCCCATAAAACTAATCATCTTTTTGTCTACCCAACCGAGCCATAGCCCTCTGGTCCACCCCTGTCGAAGCCGTTAGGTTTCTAGGACTTCCGTTAGAAGAGTTTGATGCCATTACTGGGTAAGATACTGACTACCTAGGTAGGGCTAAGTAGCGCTACAACAACAACAACAACAACCGTAACTGCTCTACAAGAACGCTTAATCTACAGATTTGGTTGCCCAAAAACTCTACTGCAGGCAACGGAAAGCATTTTGCCAGCAAAGCACTAACAACACTGCTAAACAACCACGGGATTGAACACAAATTCACCGCCGCATACTCACCGCACGAAAATCCTACAGAGCGGGTAAACCGGGTCATAAAAACTATGATCGCGCAAAGATCAAAGGAAGACCACCGCACATGGGATCAGGAGATTCCACAAATAGCATTTGCGATGAACACGGCACAGCACGAATTGACTAAAGCATCAGCGGCAGAAATAAATTTTGGCCGCAATCTTACCGCGCCGCAGGAAGTGCGAACAGACGGGACAGTGGCAGTGGAGCCACCGTCAGCACCACCAGAGATCACCGAGCTATGGAAAGAGATTAAGAAACATCTTGCAAAGCATCGCAGCAACAGAAGAAATATTACGATTTACGACGACGGCCATGGAAGCTAAATGTTGGTAAAAAAGTTATGAAAAGGGACCACCCACTGTCATCCGCCATAGACAACTTTGCACAAAAACTGGCCCCGAAATGTTCTGGTCCATATGTGGGAGAAAAATATGTGTCAGCAAATAAAAAAATTTTTGAGGCCTACCGTTTATTTTAATAGATATGGAGTATTTACTAACATCGTTCTTGCAATTGCCATGTTGTTTTTTGTATATGTCTACTATATGATTTATTCCGTATACCTTGTGAATCGCGTCATGGTGGTCATTCGTTTTACGACTTGTATTTCTGCTTGACTTGCTTAATAAATCTTTCAGACATATCGCACCCTAAATCAAAAACAGTCACAACTCAAAATTTTTTTAGGCCGCTTTCTTGGCATAGATTGCCTAATAAAAAGTGGTGCAGCCAATGCATACAATATTTTTCTTTTTGACTATTATCGTTACTCTTTAAAGAGCACAGTGATGTCAAGTTTTTAAAAATCAAATCACTTTTGTGCGATCCAGAAGCAATTAACTGAAAGTTACTCGGATTTTGAGTTGTGACTGTTTTTGATTTAGTGTGCGATATGTACTTATTGCACGTGGCCTTTTTTGCCACATGACTTGCATTTGGGGTTATGTAGATTTGTTCGGCATTCTTTCGTTTTATGATTGTCCTTCCTACAGCGTATATATACGTTTTCTATGCCCAGTTCTTTGAAATTTATCTTTGAATTTGAACGTTTCGATGATCTTGACGATATGTTGAAAGGAACCGGTGTTGTATTATCAATATTTTTTTTTTTGGACACAAATGTGTTTTTAGCTTGATCACAACTTCATCATGTTTTATATCTGTTATACTTTTGAGAGCGACACTAGCAATTTGAAGTGCATAGAACCAGTTGAGTTGACCAACATTTGATGACATAAGGTTTTATTTGAAAAACCTCCTATCATTTTTAAGTAATTTTCAAATCGTTGTAAATATAACTTGAAGTTTTCATTATTTTCGCCGAAATTTTCAAATGGCGGCAGCATAAAAATCGAGATCCAATCAGAAGTGATCCAGACCCAAATAAAAATTGTGTATATAGGTGCAACAACAACGTTGTGATCCTGATATTTTTGTGGATCATTTTCGGATCCGTGTAGGAGTTCTGTTCGTTTTGTTTTTTGTAGTCGATTTTTTTTACAGCCAATCCATTTTTGCCATACACATTTATATACGCATATACACAAATATTTCTCATTCAACTGATCTGTATCGTTCCGGTGAGATCTTGATCACGATACTGATCTGGATATCTGATCTGGATATCTGATTGGAATGCGACTATTGTGTGAATCCGGTTGCTATTGTGTTTGTTATTGCCGGGTAGAATTTGTGCGAACCTGTTGAAGTAACTCGCGCTGAGTATTTGTAAAACTTGCAATAGTTGTTCGAATTGTTCCTTGTCCGTTGTTGAATATTGTGTAATTATTTATTTCGTGGAATGTTTAGTTTTCTCTCGTCGCCTCTTATTATGGATTAGCTTAACCTTAAATCATATGAAGGTAAAAAGCACGCGTTCTTCTTCAATGTCTTTATTTCAATAATGACAATGACACACACAATTATATCAAGAACTGCAATCTGCAATTGCTCGGTAGTACTCTGATAGTGTTGCAGCCTGTCAGAGCAATTACTATTGTGGTACATAAAACTAAGTATGCCTTGAATGTTTTCAGCAAAAATCCGAAATCCAGGATCCCGAATCGGGGGGCTGAAACCCGGCATGTTCTACGGTTCTCGATAGATATCGTCGGAAAACCACCCAAAAAATTGGCATTTACTCGGATCAAATAGGCACTCAAAATACATAAAATCATTAACTTCTTGCTATTCCAGCAGAAAACACATAGCACTTTGGGTTCGACTTCGACTTAGACCAGAAAAGTTGTAGGATACGGATTTCGTGAAAGTGAACACGATGAATACTTCGTCTTTAAAGTTAAAGGCAAGCTCAAGAAAAACTTAACTTTTTATGAACTTGACATTTGGTGTATTTCTATTCTTTGATATACTTAATAATATATTTCAACCAAACAAACGCCTTCTAACCTAAGTGCATCCACATCTATTAAGCAAAATTACTAGAAGAGGGGCAGCACGGACACGAATGACCGGGGTTAGTCTCTTTATAGTTATGTTCTAAGTACTAACCTAGGTATATGTAATAGGGAAAGTGACCCCCCTTTATCACAAGAAACAGGGAAGAGGTCCTGGACATCACCCTAGTCACGGACTCCTTCAGCGATCTTATCGTATCTTGGAAGGTTCTAAACGAACACTCCTTTCGGACCATATTTACATTAGTTTCTCTGTATCGGAAACAGTCACAAACCCGAAGGTTATCAAAAATGTTAGAAGAACAAACTGGGGCTACTACAAGAAGATTATAGGCAAAAACCTGTCAAACAGGGTGCAAACCCCGACTAACAAATTTGAGCTTGACGGGCTCGTAAACAATTTCAATCAGTTTTGTAGGACTGCAATAGATAGGACCTGTCCGACCAGGCAGGTAGCGCAAGCCCACAAACCACCATGGTCTCGATGAGCTTAGAAAGCCCAGTAGGACGGCCTTTAACAAATCAAAGCATGACGGACATGAGGAAGCATGGACAAAAGTCAGCATATACAAGAAAGCTATCCGAAAGGAAAAGCGACCATCTTAGGTATGTATATTTCTGCAGCAAGATTGATACTACATATGCCGGCTCCCGTTTAAGGAAGCTGCTATCGAAATCCCCAACTCAGTTAAGCTACGTCCAAAAGCCGGATGGTTTTTGGGCGGAGACATGCACAGAAATCATAAAATGGACTTATTGACACACATTTTCTGACATGCTAAGGCTTATCTGCAACATTTCGCTGGCGGAGGGCTACCCTCTGATCATCTATTAAACGAAATCGTAGATGACCGAAAGTAAGGCTGGGCTCTATCTTCTTTCAAGCCTTATCAGTCGTCGGGCCAGGACGGGATATTCCCGGCTCAGCTTCAGCATTTGCCGCACTTATTAAACTCTGATTGAAGGTGGTGTTTTTGAGTTGCCTGAGGTTCAAGTACGTACCGGAATCGTGGCCTGCGGTTGGACGCGTGCGTGGTGGAACTTATCTACAATCTGCTTACGGATAAGCGGATAAAAACAGAG